>CM026414.1:38413860-38451716 GCA_014858505.1 Corymbia citriodora subsp. variegata
GGGGGGATCAGTCGTGATAAGTGGTGGCGTAGTTGCATTGATTGAGGTCAAAGGTGGCTCGGCATCAATCGGGGTCAGTGGCGAGGCGGCGGCTTCGATGGTGGAATGATCTAGAATTTGGAACTATTGGTCAGTTTGAGGGGTAGACCGCTCTTCTCAATTTGTGAATTATGCTTGGAGACGTGGAGACTAGATTTTCAAAATTCAAGATATAAATTGATATCTGAATGAAAAGTGACGGTGATTTTTCGAAATTCCCTGAAAGCAATGAAATTTGGAACTTGAAACGAAGACAGTTACAAATGTTCAAATCCAAACGCAGAGAACGGAACTGAACTTGTACTCGAATCCCGAACTGGAGACGATACGCTTTCCGCTGAAGTGGAAACGGAGCCTTTGCAGCTTTTTGCCAATCCGTTTTCGAAGCTCCGAAATCGTGTCATGTCCAATCCGTTTTCGAAGGAGCACCGAAACCTACCAAAGCAGACTGTTCAGCAATTTTGATGCTCGAGAATTAAATTAATAAGTTTTCTGTCCGGGAAGTAAACAAACTGAGTTCAACTGTTTAAGAAATTATGAAAGCATCTGGAACCAGGCATCGGAAGAGCTCAAATGACCGTTCCATGCAGATAAAAAAGAAGCCAACCGCCTGGCTAGTGCTGGGGACTTCAATTGTGAGGACCCAAGTTGAACTTTCAAGGAAACTACTGAGTATCCAGCTTGTGGCTAGAAAAAGGGCAAGATCGCCCTATTTTTACTCGATATCCATTTTTTAAGGTTGACCTGCAAATCCAATCTGCCAGACACGCATCAATAGTTGCACCCCGGTTACTATATCATTAGTATCTCAACATTTCAGCTCACACGAGGAGTGTGCAAAACGGACCGTCCGAACCAGGAACGGCTTGGACCAACCGGATGGGTTGGATTGGTCTTGTTTACAGGAGTGTCAGTTTGATTCCCGGCTCCTAAAAGTGGAACTGATGTCTAAGCAATCCAATTTTTGGTTCCAAAACTGGATCAGATCGACTAAATATTATTTTTATTTTATTATTTCTTCAAAAAATTAATAATATGAACTAAACACTATCTCAGTCTGATTCCAAGTAATGAAAAATAAACTAATGGGGAAAAATAATGAAAAAAAGTAGCAGGTTCCATTGAATTATATTAGAACTAGACTGGACTGAGACCGTCAGTCTGGCTCTCAGTCCTAGGACTAATTGGTCTGGTCCTTAGTTATGAATTTTGGGACTGGTTCCTAGTTTTACCTGAGAACTGGACCGGACCCAAAACCAATCACGTAGCTCACACTGTAGTAGGCTTTCTTGGTCTCATGCCATTAATTGGACCAAGTAAATTGGGTGGCCTAGGCTCAATTCTTTTAAGTGGAGTCAGCCTTTGGTTGGGCTCAGCGGGCTTTTGGGCACACGGAGCTAATCTATTTTTTAGGAGGGTTCATTGGTCAGTGGCTGTTTCGGCCCAACGGTCGGCCTCCATTAAAATACATAATAAACTCACAAATTCTCTATTAACTAGAGCCCCTTGATCTCATTTTCACCATATTCTATCACACTCTCCCGAATTCTCATTCTCTCTCATATTCTTGACAATTTCTGTATATGATTTACTCCTTCATTCGATCTCACAATGAATCCCAACTGCTTCTTAAATGGCGATGAAGAACCTCCATGCTTGAGGTGGCACTACCTCAAATTCCTCACTGACACTCCCTATGTGCCCGATTCACCCAAGAAACAACAAAAAATGCAAGACATGACAATAGATACAAAAGATGGTGATTCAAAATTAATGTTGCGCTAAACCCCTACCCTCAACCTCAAAGATCAACAAGCCACAATTATTGTTTTGCAACCTTCGAGATTAATATCATGAGTTGTTTGGTGGACATTCAAAATCGGAGGGGCACAATAGTAAGTATTGGGAAAACTCTCCATAACATTTTGATGATTCCAAAAATATCATTAGTTTAATATCTACCGGATGATTGCAAATGCTTGTCATGATGAATCGGTAATTACTTGGTAATTTTGATGGTTTCCATGAAGCTCAGTGAAGGATGCCAATGCTTGAGTTATGAAGGTATCAGCTGCAGCACCTTACCTTCACTTTTCAATGAATTGATTCCAATGCTCCAAAGAGGGAGCATGATAATAGGGGGGTCACTGACCATGTCATCAATCAAGTTGGTTTCTTTGCATTCATAGAACTTATAAGGTGGTCAAGTGAAATATATTCAATGGTATGACTCATTAATGATATATTTTTTTTTGTCAGTCTAATGATATGTTGTTCATTGGTGCATTCTTTTGCTATATCAGATGGTGTTGAAGTTTTAACGGGTGCATTTCTGTTAGTGGAAACAAGGTAATGATTTCATCTTACATGGTAGCAAAAAGTACTCTCCTCCAATAGCACGCTAACTGTAAACTACTATTGGAAATTGCATGGCCATTGTGAATGCTTTGACAAACATTTTCTACCAAGCATTTGGAATAGAGACTATGTATTAATCTTAAAGACAAACTATGAAATGCTAGACATGACTTTTCCTTGATCTAGAACTGTTGACTTTGGATGCAAACTACATATGTATCAAAGAAGGTACAAAGGATGGGATTGCACTCAGTTACTCAAGTAGCTTACAAGAAGTGATTAAGCCGGTTTTGAGCCTCTACAACAGCATCACTGGATGCTGATAGTTTTTTAACATTGATCATAGGGTGATTTCTCATGTCTATCATGACATCTTTGCTGCATGAGGTGGTCTTTTGTTTTCCTTAGAGGTCATAGGTTCATCTATCTCCTAAATAACTCTAATTCACTTTTCTTTCTTGGGATCCTTTTCTTTAGTTTATATTTTTCCAGTTATGTGCTTTTAGTTCTAATCGAGTTGCATTTGATGTGAAGCAGTAGACCAGACTTACTTGATGCTGCTCTTCTGGGACTTGGCAGGCTTAAAGACTTATGGTCTGTGATTTTTCTTCAATACTGGAGAGGGTGATATCTTTGAAGTTTTATTGAGGAAGATAGAAAATTAAATTCTATCCATCTGTTAGCATTTCATCTCCGACATGGTCTGGAACAAGTTGTACCGATTGAAATATATATCCACAATCTTTCTTTTCTAGAAGATGCATCAGAAAGATTATAGATGAACAGTGCATTGTTTAAAGAAAAAAACAGAGTTAAAACAGGATCAATCTGAGCAGCAGAAGATCCTGTTTAGAACTTATGGCATTCGACACAATGCTTTAGAAGAAAACATTGGAAAAGGCATTGTGGATTGGATCTACAACCCACTCAGGTTAGGCTCAGTTAAGTTGAGACGTCCAATAGTAAATCGCTTTTGACCTCGGACCTTGAGACTGGCAGATTTAACACCTACTGATGTTGCTCAGAAAAAAAAAAAAATGAAAAAGGCCTTTGCATCTGATTCCGTGAAACAGGACTAGGACTTAACTACAAGTATCACTTTATACAACTCTTCCAAGACATTGGGTGAATTCATTTAATTTTATAGTATAATCAGGCAGTTACTATGGCGACCATTAGGCATCGCTGAAGTTTTTCCAAGTGTCTGCTTCAATGCCCTTATGCAGCTTCCTTTGGCCAGAGATGGGGACTCGGACTCTATATAGCTCATGATCTAGTCTAATCATAATCAGCAATTCTTCAACCTCTGCTTTCAGATTACAGTTGCAAGCGGAGAGAGAGATCAGCAAGGGAAAAAGTCAGTTATAACAGACTCCGTTCTGAAGTTCATTGCTTCAAAGCCGAGCCCCTCAATCTTAGATGCTGAGAAGAGAAGACTCCATACAAATTATATTCATTCTTTGAATTGTATATCTCTCCCCAAAACTACAAATTGTGCATCTCCACTAAAAAAATTTGCTTATAATGCACGTCAGTAGATCATTGATTAGCATACCTCCTATGAATAGTCTACCTGGTCTGATGGTTTGTAAGACCGTTAATTTTTGTGATCCAATAATGTCAGACAACTTAATCCTTGCAGTGACATTTTCGTAAGGGGTATTCGACATGTATAGGATGTTCATCTTTGCGAGAAAATCAATAAGATGGCATGCTCAGATTGGTTTTTCAATTTCCAGTCACGAATTTCGAACAGTCAGCAGTTGCTGGGGCGATCCCTTTGCATTAGAAAATTGAAGAAATGGGAATGAAAAGATTGCCCTTTGGCAGCAGCTGCAATTTCCACGGCTTCTTTGGCTTTGAGCATTGCATTCAAAGTGAGACAATGTTTATTACTTAGCAATAATCGACGAAAGCTGTGGAACCCCCATCTTTATATCCTTTCATCTCTGATTATAATAGGCTTGTGCCTCCACCCATATATTGTTCATTTGAGAAACTACAAGCGTAACAAATTGTGGACTCAAGATCTCGGCGTTGGTGAGGGACATGGAAATTCTGAGCCTGAGTACTCCTAGCTGGGTAGAACTATCTCTCCGGCGGTCAATGATATGATCCACCATCTATTTTCGAGAAACTCCATATGAACAAAATTCTAATGTAATCATCTGTGTCGCGACCTCACCTCGGGTCCACCACCTAGGGTTTGGCTAATGGATTACTAAGCCTAAACTTAGTTTGGGCTCTCTCAAGCCCATACCAATTCGCGACTTAGGGTTTAATTTTTTTTTAAACATGCCAATGATTTTTATTTAGGAGTTGCCACTAATCTATTTTTGGTGGGTCGATTAGAAACCCTAGTAAAGTAACGGGAGAATTACTTCACTCCTACGAACCAGAGACTATGGGATCGGGGACTTAATTACATTAGATTTCTCTAATGCCCTTTCGGTACCTTTTCTCTTTTATTTGAAAAAAAAATGATTTGCAGGCAGTTTGGATTGATTTTAATTTAATCCCTAACATGGAATATGATCATACGAGTGCGCAATCATTATTTAACACTCAATAAAGCAAAGCGATAAATAAATTGCAAGCACAGGGAAGAGATACTTATCTCGAAGCAACGAAAGCATCTGCAATGTTAGCTTAAAAAATCATATCAATGATCCTAGATATGATTTCTAATTAACATGTACTATTCAATTTTTTTTTTAAGGTTTTCACTTATTTAATGAGACCTAAGACTAACGTGCAATGCATGTAATGACGTACGAAAGTGTCTAAATTTACTAGCATGCAATGTGCAACTTAATATGCAAACTATATGTCACGCAACATTAATTATTTAACTTAATCTAATGATAGAAAATATTTAATGTAACTATCCTAGCATGCCACGCATTCGAATGACCCTAAACATATAATGACTAGATGACATATAAAAGATGACCTAATTCTATGTGACATGAGCATGGCAATTTTTTTTTTCTTTTTTATAATCAAAATTCGAAATTAAAACTAACCTATAGTTAAACATGCAAACTATCCTAAAAGAAAATACTGTAACAAGAACCACATCTAACTAAACTATATTTTTTTGGGTTTTCAATTTGAGCAGATGCATCAAGAAAAGCATGGTAACAAATTAGGCAAAATATTTTCCACATCCATTTAATTTTGGAAACAAATAAAATCGACGAATCGTATCTCGAGCATGAGATCAGATTGGCCAATATTTCAGAAAATCGCGAATCGTGTCTCGGGCGTGAGATCGGATCGACGATTTCTCCGTGCGATTGCGAGTCATATTTCGGGCATGAAATCTGACTGACAATCATACGCACGTTGTGAAACAAGGAAAATTTCCTAGTTCACGAGGGGTCAGGAGATCTTTTGGATATGGCAATATTGATCAAATATTTAAATAAGATTGCATTTCCACGAAATAAGCAAGAAAATTGAATCGGTCAAGATTCTTACCTAGCTTTCGAATAATGTTTCCAAATTGGGGTGGCAACGCAAAACTGTGGACTTGTGGTAATCGTGAACTCAACGGTTAATCATCAACGGCGACGATGATGCTCGTCACGGTGCGGCAACTTTCGTCATCGCAGGTGGTTGGATGTGTCAAGAAGTTGAAGCTTGGGAACGACATGCGGCGACGCAACAGCAGATGGCTTGTTGGGCGATGCAATGGGCGACTCGTGCGAAGCCAAGATCCCTCCGAAACGGACTCCTCTTTTTAATTAATTCTTTTAATCTGTGAATGCCAGCAGAATGCTTCCCTTTGTTGAGTCCTTTCTACGTGTAGCGCTCCCAATATGGCCGAACTTCAAAACCTGCAGGAAAAGTAGAAACTTTTTTTTCTCTTTGGTCGAATCTGCCCACCACGAATCTCCGCTGAAACTTGACTTTTACTTTGACCAGGCCATTAAGTAAGCCCAAAATCGCCGCTTGGAGTCCACTGGACGATCTGGCTCGGTTTGTTCATGATGGTTGGTGTCGAGCGCGAGCCAGATGTCGATGGAGATTGCGGATGAAAGTTGAACTTCAAGAGATGCCGTGACGCTAGAAAACGGGAGGGAGAATTGTCGATGAGTGCCTCTCCAGCAAGCGTGTGATGCCGAGTATTTGATGCAGTATTTTCGAGAAGAAAGCCTGAGTCTTCTCTCTATATTGCAGACGAACCTTTCTCTCGCTCTCTTTTCTTCCCAAGTATTGTGTTTTTTTCTGTGTCCTTCTTCAGTGTGTGGCCCTCTTTTTGTAGGTAAGAGAACTATGTTATTTAAGGAAAGATGATAAATTTGCACGTTGCCTATTTAACTCTTGTATCCCACGTGCAATATTTTTCCGATATTTCATCCGACGCTTTCCTTGAATATTGAAAGAATAATGAGAATATTCTCGGGAACATTCTCATATTCCCGGGAATATTCTCATATTCCAACTCGTCACCCTTTAACGGGAATATTTCATCCGACAGCTTCCCTAAATATTGAAATAATAATGCGAATATTCTCAAGAACATTCTCATATTCCCGGGAATATTCTTATATTCCAACCCATCACTCCTTAATGGGCTTAGCCAAATTCTTTTCCCTTGTGGGCTTAGTCCAACTTGTTAAATTAAAGCTTAGAACCATCAATTGAAGCCCATCTGCTACATGTCCCATGCAAATGCAATAATAAATGCTTCTAAAACTATATGTTATGCAATTTAATCATAATATTTTTTGTTTAGGGGTTAAAATTAATCCCTAAATTTTGTGCATTAAATTATGGACGATTAATCAAAATTTAGGTGTCAACAATCTGCACTAGTATGTTCACATTATTTGTTGTCATTGAATAAAAGCGTTCGATGATCTATGATATGATACATGATGGCACAATTCATTGTGGCAGTGAGTCTTTCTGTGAATAATTTTTTTTTTCCTTTTGTTCTTGGCTTGAAAGAGTCTTTATGAAACTGTTGTCTCATTGAAGTAATTCAAATAAATCATGAATATATCAAGGCACAAGAGCACAGGTGACCGGCTTGTTGTGAAATGGAGAGACCACTTTTTACTGATTTGATCGAACTGATCTTTCATAATTGGGAAAAGTAGTCCATTTCTCCTAACTGGTCAACATAATTAGTTTAGATTTCATTGGTGGTCAATGCACTAGAAGAGATTGCCGACCAAAAAAAAAAAGGATGCACCGGAAGAAATTGAACTGAAGGGATTACTAGTTATTTAATCACCATTTCTGTCAACCGAGGAAAGTATGTCGGTTAAAACCGAAACCTTAAGCCCATTAACAAGCTTAGTGAAGTCCAATCTCACACAAAGCTTACCCTGTTATGAGCCGACTAGATAAAGTAATTTAGGCCCAAATAAACTGTATATTAGTTGTTCCATAACGAATCGACTATTTATGTCAAACTGTACAATTGCCTTTGTATATTACCTTATTTAATGAAAAATATCTTTGTTATCCACAATAATTTATGTTTAATTTTTTTATGAATGATGATAATATATTTTGTTCATTCATTTTTGTAAGTGATGTAATTGGGAAACAATTAGTCAAGTAAAGAATAACTTGACTTGCTTGAAATAATTAGTTGGTAAAAAAATATTTAGTTATCCACAATAATTAATGTTTAAATATATTCATAAACGATGAAAATATATTACGTTCATTTTTGTAAGCGATCATTTTTAGAAAAATATAATTCAAATCATTCATTTTTGTAAAACAAATGGACTCTAATACATGAATTGATGTCCCCTTACATCTGTAATCTTTCTTGGGACATCATACAATGATGAAAAGGGTTATTTAGGCTGCGCATGATAACCATTCTATTTATATTTTTGGAACAGATTTTTATTCTAGATCTATTTCTAGAATAAAAATCCGTTTGGTAAAATAATTTCATTTTTCTATTTCTGTTCCAGAAATAGGTTTGGAATAGAAATCAGAAACAAAAAAATTTTACTTTTCTATTTCTAGAATAAAAATCATAAATTCTTTTTTTCTTTCTTACTTCTCACTCGAAAGAGTTTATTGCCATTCATTGCTCACCACCACCCCCACCCACCAGCTGCCGCCGTTGCCATTGGCCGCTACCGCCAGTCGCCAGCCACCATCCCTTCCATTGCCACTGCCACCCGGGAAAATGAAATTTTATTCATTATCAAACGAATTTTTATTCCAAGAATAGAAATTTTGTATCATTATCAAACGCATTTTTTGGCTCAAAAACTCATCCAAGAATAGAAATAGAAAAATTTATTTTTCTTCTAAATATCAATTTCTAGTCAGAAATGTTGTCATTTGCATCTTTAGTTATTCAAGTCAAGCTTTATTGATAATGACGTGACATTTGCTTTTTCTGAGGACAGAATCCTTTGGTGGATGTTCATGTAAATTTTCTCAGCTTTCACCGGACGGAGTTCAATAATACAAGGCAGAAATAAATAGAGACGCGACGTCAATTGAGGGGGCATTTTTGTGAAGCTGAGCAAAGAAATTTGCGAGATGAATATGATAATGAAGAGCCAAAAAGCTGAAATTAAAGGGGCCTTATTTGTCATTTTGCCTTAACGATCCTATAACAAACTGTGAACTCATGTATAGAAATAAATCGTTGAAAAACGTATCCGCTTATTTTGGTATGATTAATTAGATTCGTATTACTGCTTATGTAATGGACGAAATAATTGCATCGTGGGATTAATGTGAGGGCTGTGGATTTTTTAATCTCCTATGTAAATAATTGCAACCTTTCAAATGGATATTTTATTTAGGTTGAAAGCCTAAATTTATTTTCGTGAATCGTGGATGTGACGTTTTGAATTTCGACCTATCTCGAGATAGATGAAATTATTATTTTATCAATGCGTTGTCAATCATGTTTACTCTGAACTAATCACTCATGAGTTAATTGATTATTTGGAAAGGCAATTAAGGATCGATACATGTTTGGCTAGTGAATCATGGATAAGCCGCTTGACCATACGTATCGGCCACTCTCCCTTCTGCAAATATATTCTTTCTGCCCGTTGCTGCTGCTGCATTTTTCTTCTTGGGCGGCTTCGGTGACAGCGACAAGGGTTATTTCCGGCAGGAAAACAGCAAAAACAACAAGAAAAGGAAGAAAAGAGAGAGAGAGAGAGAGAGAGAGAGAGAGAGAGAGAGAGAGAGAGAGACACGGCTTGGCGGCCACGGATGGGTGGCACCACAACGGCACAGTGGCTCCAAAATAGCAACAAGGCGACCGAGATGGCGGGTGAGGGCGGTCCGGTTGGTCAAAGGGGCATCCAAGGGGAAGAACCATGGAGAAAACAAGAGGAAAAAAAGAGAAAATGAGGGAGAAAAAGTGAGGAAGAGGGGGAGAAACATGGGAGTGGGCTGCAACATTGGGGAGGGAGAGATATGAGGAAAGAGAAAGAAAGCAAGCAAGAAACCAAGTCCAATTTCCTTTCCAAAACATCACTTCCCTTCAATTTCCTTGACTTTCTTGGCTTTTTGTCCTCCAACATTGAATGCCACTTCTAGAAGGGGGCAAATTGGTAAATTCTCAAAGTATAGTATACCTTACTATACGTGTATACAAGCCAAGATGCTATACGGGCTAGAAGAAAATCGGTTTGGGCTTAAATTGAAGGGAAACGAGCTAGAAAAAGCTAACAGTCTCAAAGGCTAGAAGTTGGGCTTCCTTGGGCCCATTTGGGCTAGCTTGGGCTCACATGGCCAACCCCTCATAGGCGCAAGGCCCATTAGGCTTCCGGTCAATCCAATTCCTCTTGGTTCCAATTTTTCGGCCCATTGAATCCTTTTCGATAATTCCCAGGCTTACCAATAAATTCAGGAATCAATGAAGCAACATCCAATATTTTAGTCTTGACATCCTTGAAAGTTCGATACCCGAAACTGGATTGAAAATCAGGATTAAAATCCGTCGATTGTGACTCTAGCACGACCTAAACTATCGAACGGCTTTTAGGATTTCTCGTGCGTTTGACCCGTTTTTTCAATCCACGATCGTGCATATTCAAATTAGGGCAATCCTTGATTGTCATGTAATCATGAGGAGTTAATTGCTCATGCTGAGTACATGGCCAAAAAGGAAATTGATTTAACGTCGTTCATAGTCAATATCGAAGTCATGTAGATTCACTCGCAATCCGACCTCATATTTCTACCGAATCGATTTATTTCCATTCGCTAATTAGCCTACAATAGTGTGGTATCATTCATCTTTGATCCTTATGGTCGAGCGGCCTATCCCTGATTAATTCATTTGTCGTATGCATATCGGTCCTAAATTGCCTTTCCAAATAGGTCAGTTACCATTGAGTGATCAATTCAAAGTAGTCGTGACTAGCAGTGCATCAAGAAATAACCCTTTTCGTATATCCCAAGATGGGTCGAAATTCAGGATGTTACAATATATATATTAGAAAGCAAAATGAACTAAGTATATTTAAATTAAAGAGAATATCACCTAAACACGACAGAAGTGAAAAAGACGAGATTAGAGAGGAAAAGTTGCATATAAATTGTGAGTGGGCCTAATTAGATCCATAGTACGAATAGCCAAGCCTTCTCTCTCTATTCATTGTTCTGCTGACATGGAAACTAGAGGCATGTTCGCTCTTTCTTTCATTTTTTTCTTCCCTTTCTCTTCCAATAAGAGATAATTATGTTAATTGTCCCATGAGCCTCATAATAGAATTGATCCATTCAAGGAATAACTACCACATAATTGATATGGGACATCGTAAAAATAGGACCTACGTGCTTCAAGATGATTATATGGACTATTTTATGGCTTCTAAAATGGATGAAGCTATTCGCATTGCAGAGTAAATATGTTAATAGGAGAAATGTGGATTTTTATAGTGCGAGAATCTTCAAGGATCACCTTTCCTTTTGAGTAGCTCATGATATTAGGTATAACTTAAAAAAATGAAAACATGTTTTTAGCTACTCAAAAGGAAACTTCATGTCATATAAAGCTTCTCATCTTTTTCAGCTTTCTCATAAGATGAAAACATGTGTTTATTTGCACAGATGTGATTTGTGGCACCTGTGTCTAGCTACCAACCATTAGTGTTCGACACCAGAGATGCTTTGGACATTACCACAATACATAGTCTCTCAATATTGTCATGTTCTGTCAAATTCAGTTGCTGGGCTGCACCATCATTTTTGCCTTTTTACGGGTGCTTCTTGCAACCCTTAGCACAATGGCCAGGCTTGTTGCATATAAAAAACGTCCCTTGGAATTTCTGGAAGTGTTCCTTTTGCTTGCCTTTTCCTTGAAAGGACATCTTCCTTTTTTATATTGCTTGGATTTGGAAGATTCCACAACATAAGCCTTTGGCTCAAAAGAAGGGTTCACACTCTTTCTATTGTCCTTCTCGATTCTGAGGCGCAGAATGAGATCTTAAAGGCTCATCTCCTTCCGTTTGTGCTTCAAATAATTTTTGAAGTCTGACCAGCCCGGAGGTAGTGTAACATCCTGAAATTCGAGCCCTTTTAGGGAGGAATGAACGTTAATTTCGCCAATGCATTGTTGGTTGATCTCACTCGGAACTGATCACTTCTGAGATATTGACCTTGAGGGGAAAAGCTAGAGAGGACAGAACTCGTGCGACTAAAGAACTCAACCTAGGAAAACGACTCGACCGTGAGACTTGCGTAAGGACGATCCTGTAGTCATGCAGGCCGATTTCAAGGACGGCTATAAGTCGATTCATGGACAGAAATAATGGAATGACGGGTGATTCCGTTTACTGTTATCGAACCCGTGAACGGCCCTATGTCGATCCCTAATAATCGTGTACTTTGAAATAAGAATCAATACTTCGCAATTTCATGTAGTCAAGGACGTCCATGTGTCGAGAAGTCTTGAACGTGAATTAGCACGAGTCGGTTACGCGTGAATCCTCAAAGCCGCCTGTCAGTCTGAGCAGTACCAAAATGGCATTCGGGCGAAATTGACAAGGCATGAGAATCCAAGATTGGACTTCGAATTTCTGGGAACGTCCGGGACGGACTTTTGGACGATGATTCTTAGACAGTCGACAATGTCAGATGAGTCGAGTTTTTGGAAAAGGGACTTTCGGACCAAGGAAACGAGCCTACGAGGACATGGGCTGGGCAAGATCAGTGTGGGCCTCACGCCCAAGGTGGGACAGCCACCATGGAAGACCTGAGGCAAGCAAGTGAGCCCGTTGGACCAAACCGAGCATTTACCCTCCCGAGCCCGTTGTCTAACCTTGAGCTGTTTCTAGCCCAATAAATTCCCGAGCCCGTTCCTATTAATTTTTCAGCATGTTTCCTAGGCCCGCCTTTCACTTTCAGCCCAAGGGCACATTGGGAAATGTGCAAGGTGGAAATGACCAAAATGCCCTTGGATATTTTGAAGAAAAGTCAAAAAGGAAGAGAGAGAAGATGATGTCACTTGCTTAGGGAAATGGAGAAGGCATTTAATGCCCTTAATGAAGCTGAATTGAAGCCCTCAATGCTCTCTCTCTCCTCTTCATCTTCTCCAAAATCGCAGCCCCTCTCTTCCCTATTTTGCCTTCCTTCCTTCAGTTTTTCAATTCTGACCTTTCACCGAAAATTGAGTTGTTCATTGCCTTCCCGTTGGAATCTCGGCCCGTGCCACCCGCCATTGTGTTCAGAAGAGAATTTCTGTTCAGATAGCATCGGCTAATCGCCGGAAGGAGCCTCCAGCCATCCCGTATTCCGGCCGAAAGCCAACTATTGCCGGACCGTCACTGTTCCGCCTGTAGCAGCTTTGTTCCGCCTTTTCCCCCGTTTTTCTCCCATTCCAGCCAAATCACCGTCCATACCAGCCACAAGTGGTTCCCCCTCGACCCCCAGGTGCCGTTGGTCGCTGGCCCGCCGCTCGTCGGAGCTCCGGGCAGCCTGTTCAACTCCGATCAACTTCTTCCTCCTCCGGCAGTGCAGTTTTTCAAAGTTGCAGTGGGGATTCCGTGTTGTTGCTGCTGTGTTGAGCCCGGGACCGCCTTGGATCGTCGTGGTAGAGATCCTCGGGTGTCGGGTTCGTCGCCGCCACCACGTCCGCGTCTCCAGCCCGCTTAACGGGTGAGTTTAGCCCCTAATCCTTATTTAGTGCCTAAACTTGCTTAGGGTTGGGTTAATTAGTGCTAAGGGCTGATTAGGGTGTTTAATTAAGTTGTATTAGCCCTAAGATAGGTGGTTAGATAGTTGATTAAGATTAGCTTAGCTTAATCTTGCTTAATTATGCTTGATTATGCTTAAATGTTGATTATGTGTGGTTTATGTGTTAATTAAGCATGTTTAGCTTAATTGATTGATTAATTGTGTTTAATCAATGTTTTATTTAATTTCTGAATTTAATTTATTATTAATTGAATTTCGAAAAATACTGTTCACGGATTACTGTTCATGATTACTATTCATGACACTGTTCATCTGGAAGTGAAATTGTGCATAATTTCATGTGTCTTGATCATATGAAGTGAAAATGATGTGTCGTGGCATGAACATTCGCAAGAATCGTGTGAATTTCACAAAAAGGGAAAAATGGTTTGTCCGAGGGACACCGAAAATGGACCACCTTTATGAGAAAGAAAGTGATTTGTCCAATGGACACTGGAAATGGACCGCTTTTATGAGAAAGGTGGGGAAAATGGTTTGTCCGAGGGACACCGGAAATGGATTGCTTTTGTGAGAAATGATTTGAAGTTTTATATGCAAGCATGTGTGCATTGGCTAATGCTCAAAGATAATAAGTGGATTGTGATGGTATGCTTGCGTGATCACTAAGTTGAACTCGATTTATCGGAGATTATGGAAAGGGAGGGCATGGAAGGGCACGGTTGCGCCTCTGCGGAGGAAGGGCGCCGTAGCGCCATAGCAATAGCACGAAAGGGCATGGTTGCACCTCTGCGGAGGAAGGGCGTCGGAGTGCCGTTGCACCTCGGCCAAGTTGTAGCCCTGTGGGGTAGTAATAATCGGAACACGTGTGAATGCAAGAGTGCATGAGAAAACATGGCATCATTGGTTCCAATTATGCATGAGGTGATCATATCATTTATGGCACGCACGAATGAATTGATAACGTGCAGGGTGTGGCAATGGCCAGGTGAGATCGCTTGTGGTGCGACTTGCATGTAATTGATGAATTGCATCATCTAACGGCCATGTGCATTGCGTGTATTGTGCTGACTTATAACGTGCAGGGTATGGCATACCGGGTAAGGTTGCATGCGAACCGACTATATGATTGTTGATTGCATTGCTTGTATTGTATGAGGTTTTACGTGCACAGTATGGCATACCGGGTAAGGTTGTATGCGAACCGACTTTTGATCGTTGGTTGACCTTGTCTGCTGTTTGATTGTTGATTGCTGGTTGTTTGTTGTTGGGTTGAGTGAGGGGTGGTTCTGGAGAGATACCCCGAGTTGAGTTGGTGTACTAACTGGGGCTTAGGGGGAAGAACTCGCTGAGATTTTATCTCAACCCGTCGTGGTTAACCATTTTCAGGCCCCTAGAATGGCACACCCGCAGTGGAGAATCCTGCCCCCGCTTCTCCAGTGATCAGCCTGACGGAGTCGAGTTCGATGGGTCCGAGTGACTATGGTGCTGAACCTGAGGGTTCATTGTGTACAGCTAGATTAGCCTAACCTAGTTCCTTTTTGGTTTGGCTTAGAGAATGGATTGGCCCTTTTTGTCAGGCGTGTATTGAGAAATGATCCTCCTTTGGTTAATCTAGTAAATTGTGTAAATGAGTAGTGGTGGTTATTCTTACTGTTCATCCCTCTATCACTAATTGATTGATTGATTGATTGTTGGACTGGGGATGGTTCGTCTTCCGCTTGCGCATAACGAAAGATTAAAACGAATGGTCGTCGACGAGTCTTGGGACGTCGCTTTCAATCGACCAAGAGAAGGGGTTGTCGTGTGCTCAAGGTTCGGGGTGTGACAGGCAGTTTCTCAATCATGGCCGCCATTTGGAATGGTTCACTAAGTATCATTCCCTCAGCAGAGATGTCACTCAGAATTAATTGCATTTCTTGAACCTGACTCATGACAGATTTTTTTTTTTTTTTTTTTTGGTCGAGAACTCATGACAGATTTAGAATCCACCATTTTGTAGTCCAAGAATTTGGCAACCACAAATTTCTTGGTGCCAGCATCCTCAGTTTTGTATTTCTTCTCGAAGGACTCCGACAACTATTTAGCAGATTTAATATTACAATAAACATTATATAGAGAATTCACTAAATAGTTAAGATTATAATTTTGGCATAAGAAGTCTCCATGCTTCGAAGCCTCTAATGCACCGAGCGTCATGACATTGTGCTCATCTGGACTAATTATCGGGCACACCTCCGATAAATATTTCATCAGATTTAGCATAGTTAGATAAAAGAACATCTTCTGCTGCCACTGTTTAAAGCCCGCTCCGATGAATTTCTCCAGTTTCTCATTAGCTGTAACTGAAGGTGTTGCCATCACAGTAGGCAAGGTTCATTGAACTATCCCTTTAGAAACGGAGCCAAAAGCCATTTGGCCTGTACTGTTCTAAAAAAAAGTCTTGGGTATACCAGTCGTATCACTTGTACCCGCACTACCAAAATTAGTGTTGGCCCAAGGGCCCGTAACATTGGCTGCTATAAATTCAAGCCCCGAGGGCTGAACATCTCCCATAGCAACGGTTGAATCGACCATAGGAATGTCTCCTAAAACATTATGGACATTGAAGGGCACTTGATTATTATCAGCCATCTCAATAATCTGATTAGAACAACAAAAGTGAGTGAGATAATCGCCTTAAGATTGTTGGAATATAATCTAGAGAAAGCAAACTATTTGTTGTAATTAGAACATCAATGTAAAGAAGACAACGAAAACTTTATAATATATTTCTTTTTATGTAAACTTACAAATCTTAGAAAAGATGAAAATAAGGTATCATTGGAAAAATAACATAAAATTAGAGGTGAGGTATGGATATCCGAATCTCCTTAAGGCGATTAGCTCTTATCAATGGTGCTCTGCAAATTCACAAACTATGCCTCCCAAGAGACAACATCTCGAACCTATTTGGATTAGCACTAAGTTGAACCGATCAATTGAACCAACACACCCGAAAAAATCAAAAGAGTAGAGTAATATTTCAAATCTCTTTTGGAATTGTTTTCTCAAATTTTTCTTTTGAAAAACCTTCTAATGAAGTTTTATGCTCTTATCTATTTATAGAGCTTTAAAGTTCATATACAGAAGAGATACATGAATTAAATAGATGCATGTATCCAAGAAATTCATGAATCAAAAGATACGTGAATCCAAAAGATTTATGAATTCAATATCTATCCAATAAATTCATAAATCAAGAGATACATGAATCCAAAAGATTCATGAATTCAATAAATATAATAATTAAAAAGAAAATGGCAAAAGAACACTAGGAGTGCCATAACTTTTGTACGACACTCACTTTGATGCCAAAACTTTTTTTTCGCTCACTTGAGTGTCACAAGTTTAAAAAAAGTTCACTTGAGTACCACTTTCGACATGGCTGCCGGAAAAGCTGACGTGGGCGCTGGTGAATAGTAATTTAATATATTTTAATATATTTATTAATTTTTTGGATTTTTTTATTTGTTTTTTGTATTTTTTGTATTTTTTTCTTTAGGGCCGGTGAGGGTCACAGATAACCCTCGCCCTAGGCCATGAAGGCTTGGGGCGAGGTCGTCAGAGCTCGACCGGCCGTGAGCGAGGCCACGACTGCCTTCGCTAGCGGCCAACCGAGCTCTGATGGCCTTGCCCCAGGCCTTCGTGGCACAGGGCGAGGGTTCCATGGCTGGCGAGGGTCTTGTCATCCCTAAAGAAAAAAAAAAGAAAAAAGGCAAAAAGAAGAGAGACGAGATGAGGAAAAATGATGTTGTTTTGCACGAAGAATCCACATTGGCCGACGAGGGTCACTGTTGGAAACCAAGTTGGCGTCGAAAATTATTAAAAAAAAATGAAAAATCATTAAAAAAATCTAGGTATTCATTTTGGCTGAAAGTGGCACTTAATTAAACGATTTCACTCCAATTTGACACTCAAGTGAGCGAAAAAAAAAATTTTGGCACCAAAGTGAGTGCCATACTAAAGTTATGGCACTCCTAGTGTTCTTCCCCCAAATATAAGTGAATCTAGAAAACTCATGAATTAAATAGATATATGAACAGAAAAGACGTATATTAATTTATTAGCTTTCGTTGATCCATTAACCATAATTATAACATGAAGATCTACGTTCTTTAGCCCATGTAGAGAAGAAGGAACAAATAAAATTTGCTCCTTACAGAATTATAAAAGAATGAAGGAATCACTACTCTTACATATGACTAAAGTAAATTTTCATGAAAATGGTAATGGAAAAAATCTTGAAAACAAAGAACAACTTACAAACACCTAAACTGGTATTGACATACATAAAAGTCAAACTTCATGCATAGCCTGATGAGGAGAGTTGCGTATAATTTGAAGGAGGCAAAATCAAACCTTTGTTGGAGTATCAACATCTTGATCCATGTATTCTTCTATTTCTTTTGTCTAGAACACCTAATTATATATTAATATAGCCAATTCCATGTGCTCCATGGATATTGTGCAGTTGTCGGTGACTGCGCCACGCATATGTCAATGCCTATGTCACATAACCCGTCGATTTTCCAATTATTTAATTACTTTCATTAACTAATTTATCCCTATCAATCAATTCAATCATTTGTCGGTCATAAAGAGTTGGCCCGACTTGCTGTGGTGACCCTCTCTCTCTCTCTGCGCGCTGCACTCCCTCAAGCTTCAGCTCCCCCTTCTTTGTCTCCTTCGTCCGCATCGTCGTCGAACCAGGAATCAAGAACCTCGCGGGTCTCAACTAGAGCTTCATCAAGTTGGTCCTAAAATAAGCAAACAAAAGAAGCAGATAATTATTTTTTTTACAAAACAAGCACTTAATAGCAGGATGCAATGTGGATTGCAAACGTGGGAAGTCCTGAGGATCAACAGTCCTCTCGTGAACCAAAATTGACTCATTCTAGCAAGTTTTGCGTCCGATCTTGGGATGCCAGATATAAATTTTTATTAATGGAGCAAGCCGAGCTAGTCTAGAAATTTAACTTAGCTATTGAGATTGAATTAAATGTGAAATTTGACTTTAAACTTTCATGTCATATTTTTCATGTTTGATTTGACAAATGATTCTACTTGGTAATTTCATACCTGGATAACAAACAGTGACACAATCCCAAATTATCGGCATTAATAAAAATAAAAATGAAAAAAAAACATATTCAAACTACATTTATCAATATAGTAGAGCGTGGGCAAAGTACCTAGTTTTAGTTATATTCCTTTCTCATCGCAAAGCACTGCCAACGCCGACTCTGGTAATCTGTTATCCTGCTCTGTACATGGTGCGGCTAAATGACCCAACTGCCCTCACTTTTTGACGAATTTCCATAAAACTATCTGGATTATGAAAAATCCCCAACTCTTTCCTCATTCTCTCCCCGCTACCAGTCAGTCACGGCAAGCCTCCGTCACCTTGCCACTGCGTCGCCGTCGCCATCGTCTCCCCTTCCCATGCCACCACCCCTCGTTGGCGAACCCCTGGCGCCCTGTCTTGGCCAAGCCACCATCTCCGTCTCCGACTCTTTCTCCTCGAGGCAAACGTCTACTCGCCGCCGTGGGCAACACTAGGACTAAGGTTGCCCGAAGCCGAAGATGCCAGATCCCGGGCTCGGAGTGGCGTCTGGCAGCTCAATTCTGGACTCGACAACGAGGCCAGCATGAGGTGGTGGCGACGAGCGGGCGAGCTGCTGCGGTGGTGGTGTGCCGACGTGCGGTGGAGATGCTGTGTCTATTCATGGGTCTGTGCTTCTTCTCACTGTTCATGAGTTAGAGAGAGAGAGCGCTCCTTTTCTAAGAGAGGAGAGAGAATATTGTCAGGGGCAATTTCGGAAAAATGGTGAGGGGAAGATGGAAAAGTAAAAGAATGACAAATGGAGAACGCATATGGACTCCACCAACGCGGCAGAGATCTGGATTCAACTTCTCGAGGAGAATATTTAATGTAAAACAATCTCAATTCCTCATCATATTCCATCACATTTATCTCAAGCTATTTTGATCAAATAATCTTGATAATCAAATGTAACTTCGTGCACTAGTATCAAAATTCAAAACCGTCGATCCATCTGGCGAAAAATAGTCGGTTTCAACCATGATTAACTTAAGATTTAATCTTGGCATTGATAAGAAAGGAAATTAGACTAACATAAAGAAAAACTTGTATTAAAAAAAATCGAAAACTCTTTGGTCCTCAAATGGATGGTTCTCTGTGCATTTGAAAAATCATTTTAGGAGGGCTAATAACTGTTGGATCACCAAATAATGGATCTCGACCGGGAATTCAAAACTTTTTGAAGTTTTTACAAATTTCAACATTTTGCATTAGAAAGTATAAGGAATTGCACATACTTACAGCGCTCTGTGATTGCAATTAATCCATCAAGGAATCACATAAGAGAAATACTTGCATAAATCATGGCCCACCAATATATATATATATATATATGCAATCACATTTATTTATCTTTCACAAATTCATATGAAATTTATATAATTAACAATTTTAATAGACTTGATTTATGTGAACTTGAGTACTAGCAAGCCTAGTGCAATCAAGCCTATTTGAGTTAGGAGAGAGAATGAACTTCCCTGATAAATAAGGATGGAAGTCCATCCTCAAGTCTTTGTTCGACCTTCTTGTGAAGCCTAGAGGAAAAGCAGCAAAGTTTGTTTATCTAGTCATGCTTTGTTATGCATTGGTCTGCACACAACCAAATTCCAGATTAAATAAACTTACCGTGTTCATATGTTCACACATGCATCTGTCTTGCTATTTTGAATGTTCACCTAGCGACAATGAGGCTTAGTCTTGCCAAATTGATGGTGAGCTCAGCCTCGCCATGGTTGGGCAAAGTTGAGCCTCGCCCTCACTAGTGGCTGGTAGGGGCCAGCCTTGCCCTTGGCCAGAGAGGTCGAACCTCATTGGCCCTCACCTCTGACCAGTCACTGGAAGAAGAAAGGAGGGAGGAAAAAGAAAATTAATAAATAAAATACTATTAAAAAATTGGCTATTCATCACCGGCCAGTTAATTTGGCCGAATGTTGGTGGCGTACCAAGGACCAAGCCAACTCCTTCTCTCACATACATTTTAATTTCGAGCAAAGATGAACAGGGGTCCATATTCATTATTTTGTTGACATGGTAAATAGAGTCGCACCCAAAATTTCGGATAGGCTTAGTCCTTCAATTCCTTTCAGCATGTTCAATCATTTTGTTTCATTTTTTCTTCCCTTCACAAAAGAGATGCAATTTAATTCATATCTTCTACTCAAAGATGATCCTGCTAGTTATTACATAAGGCCTATAACAGAATTGATCCATTTCAAGGAATAATTACCTCATAATTAATATGGGGCACCCAAAAAATAGATTCCAAGTGCTTCGGCATGATTGTATATGTAAAGACTTGGTCCAATGAGGGTATAGAGTAATTGCCGGGGCAGAGATATCGGACAAGGAGTGGATCTGGGACAAGATAAATTGAATTGCACACTAATTAGGGAAAGAGTGCATCAATGTCACGCTATTTACACTCTACTCATGGCTTTAACGCTCCCAAAAACAGTGTTTTAACCTCGTTGCCCTTTGTCTTGCATGTTTTGGTCAAGTTTTCCTCTCTTTTTTAATCTATTCCTTTTCTTTTTTGCGGGTCCCACGTTTTCTTCCTTCTTCCTTTTCTTTTCTGCAGAATCTCGGACAAAGCAACTCCAGCTCCCACCTGCATTCAAATTCATTTTCTTCTTCACCTTTCCATACTCAGATCATCCGTAGGCAACTTAAACCGACAAACCAACACGTATTCCTCGTACCCAACCACGTCACGATGCAATCCCCATGGTAACCATGCCCACAGGCCAATTTCTTTGCCATCTCACCAACACTCACCGTGTCCTTATAGATCGCACACACCAAGGTTACATCCTTTGATCTAATCTCCAAAGCTGGAAGCTCCAAAACTGCTGATTTTGAGACCGGCAGAGCTCCTCTTCTTCCACTGTCGCTCTCCACCAAATTCTGCAGCAACGCCTCGCACCCTGCATCATCCACGTGATCCTCCGCATTGGCTAGTGGCGATCTTGTTCAGGCATTTCGAGCCTCAGTTCGATGGAGTTATCATCCAAGCCCTCAAAATCTCCGCTCGGTTGAGAATCCGGTTACGCCCGCTCCGAGCTCATATTGCAAAGTCTCGGATCCAGAGCCTAAGCACGTCACACTGCCTCCACCAGGCATGGTCCTCGTCGTATTCATCTCCATTCCCTCCTCCGTTCTCATTATCCAATTGATCATCACCTTCCCTCTCCCCTTCATCTGTTCATTTCCCCGTGGTTATTGTTCTCTTCCTCGACGTCATCGTCTTCATCACTCGCGGAGGAACGTCCTCATCACGCGCCGCCTGTGCGATCGACTGGTGATTCGGGCAGCTGGCACCTAATTCCATTGAGTGGTTCGAGCAACTTGCGGAGCTGGTTTCCCCGTAGCTAGCAGTGGGTGGGAGGAAAGTTTGCCGGCCGTCAAGGCGTTGGAGGAGAGGTGTTTTTCGGTTGAGGAGCTGAAGTTTCGATCGCCCTCCAGGATTTTGCAGAAAAGAAAAGAGAAAAGGATGATGGGGCGGGGCCCACAAGAAAAGAAAAGGAATAGATTAAAAAAAAGAAGAAGGAGGAAAGCATGCAAGACATAGGGGCAAAATGGTAAAAACACTGTTTTTTTTAAGGGTCCGGCGGCCCCCGGTGGGTGTCAAAGCCGAAACTGAGGTGAAAACGGCTTTATTTTATCGCTTCTTAAATGGATGAAACTAATTGCACTGCAAAATTAATATGAGAATTGTGGATTTTGGTAGCGCGAGCATATTCAAGGGGCAGAAATATAGGTCAAGTAATTAGAAAGTTTGTCCCATCTATGCATTCTTACCGTAAAAGCCTACATTTATTTCCATTAAGGTGGGAGACCAAATTGAAATCGAGTCTACGTGGGCTTTTATTATAGAATTTCTTATGTCTAATTGGAAAGGCACTAGAATGAGTATCTCAATTGGGATATCAGGATTCATGCTATGATTAAATTCCATATTTTGAATTAAATGCAACTCTTTGGTCAAAAAGGTTAAAATACATATGATGTCTGACTTATACCTATACAATCTCGTATTGTTAGATTTTAAACTTAGTGCCTACCTTGACAATGACATAATAACATCAAATTTATGTTCAGGACATAATAACGTTGTGTGTGAAGATAGACACGTGCATTGCATGAATTTTCCTAAATATCAAAGTTTATTTTGAAATTAACATTTAGAGCACAAGATTAAAATAGTGAGTTTATCTGGTAAATCTTGAATATCAAAATTTAATTTATAATTCCACTTTACCATATGATGCCCATTATCAAATGGGGCCCAGTCCATAATCGTACCGAAAATCAGTGAAGGAATCCTCCGTTCAATTCACTTGGGTATCTAAGAGACAACATACGCGAAGATATGTGTCGGACATGCTCTTTCTTCTTTCGGATAAATTGTGATGATATCTTGCCTTTCTCCTCGAATTATTGACTCTCAAATTAAGCTTGCATAGGTCATGTCAAATAACCAAAATTAGTATCCTCGAAATGGGCTCATGAAACTCGCATCCAAAAATGACTGATTTATTGCAACATCCTCTCCCAATCACATGCTAACTACATGGGGATGTAATTCAGCATAGAGCACAGCTCCTAGTCTTCACTGGTATAGAAAGTTATCTGCACATGCATGGCTATAAAACAATGTGCGACTCAATCCCTTCATCATAAACTTTAAATTGATATTCCTATAAAATCTCATTTCAATGGTAATCTACCACGGCTGCAACCAAAAGGACTCGTTGAAGAAGCATAAATGAAGGGGAACAACAACTGCTCCATCATTCCGTAGTTTTCTTAGGTATATCTGGAAATGAATACCGTTCAAAGTTAGTAGTAAAAATGAATTCGTGATGCTGGTTTTTTTGGGTTATGCCTAATATCGCAAGCTGGTCAAAAGGAAATTTTCTGTCATATAAATAACGCCAGAAGACCCCAAGTGAAAAAAGGGTAGATGATAGGAGTACTCCAAAGGCTCCCGTAGACACGACCATTAGATATCGTAAAAGTACCTTCCGCCATTTCATCAATCAAGATGGAACCATCATTTATTTTCCTTCTTTACAAGGCTGTTGATTTCTTTCTCAATATCAGCAAAATTCATTTTAACAGCATTTCAAATTACTAGAACAGCTAGACCAGCGTGACAGAAAACGAATTAACTTAAACAACAATTTCTTGTTAGAGTCTACGTACCTGCCAGCTGCCACCCTTAGAGAAATATCATGGAAAGGACTAGGAATTTATGAAGCTATTTAGTCATTTTCTGGAGATGAAGGGATACAACAGTAGTGCTTTAGGGGGAACAAGGGCTGATGGTGCTAGAAAATCGCGACGTTAACTCATGACTTCTCATGTTTAGAATGACAGAGGCATCTAAAATCAAAGAACGAGGATCATCAATCTAAATCCTTGGTCTACAACTTAAGAACAACGCCAGTGGAAATCATTTCATGCTTAAGAAACATTGATAAGAGAGTTGCTAATTTATCAATTGCTTAAGAAACATTGATAAGGTGAGAACAATAGTGTGTGTCACCACCTGCATGCCTCCCACTACTGCCAACCAATTGCATGAGGGGGATAAATTTTGTGTTGTTGTCAAATGCATATTTTTGCTCAAAAACTTGTTCAATGAATGACAAGAAATTGATTTATGGAACAAAATGACTATTATTCGCATAAGCAATTTAAATGAGATAAATTTTCTTTCTTTCTTTTTTTTCTTTTTTTTCTTTTACAAAAAACAAGCACTTAATAGCAGGCAATAGGTACAATGTGGATTGTAAGCATGGGATAGAGATCCAATGTTAGATGTTTTTAAGTCCTGAGGATCAACCATCCTCTCATACAGCAAAATTGACTTATTCTAACGGATTTTCCTTTCAATCTTGGGACACTAAATAAAATTTATTTTACAAGGAACAAGCTGACATAATCTCAAGGTTTAACTCATCCATTGAGGTTGAATTAAAACATCATTTAAAGATATGATATTGAACAAAGAAATCCACATATTCTAAAATGAAAATAACGATATTCAAGCTATTTTTTCTAAATCTTTTATTATACCTCTAAACTTTCTGGTCATATTTCTCATATCCGATTTGACAGATTCTTTTTCTTGGTAAACAAGTGTTATCCTGCCTGGTGCATGGTGCAGTTACCCTCCTAAACGACCCCATTAGCCTCATGTTTTGACGAATTTCCACAAAAATATCCAGGCTATGAAAAATCCCGAAACTCAATCCTCACTCTCTCCGCTCCACCAATCAGTCACCGGAAGCCTCCGCCACCTCACCGCTGTGTCGCCGTCGACGTCGTCTCCCCTTCTCGTGCCATCACCACTCTTCGTCAAGCCTCCGACCGTCGCCTGCGCCGATCGCTTCCCTTCCCGTCTTGGCCAAGCCACCACCTCGGTCCCCGACTCTCTCCTTGAGGCAAACCTCACTGGGGCTACACCAGATCTGAGGTTGCTAGAAGCCGACGATACCGGATCTGGGCTTGGCGAGATTGGGTAAGATTGGATCCGACGCATGACTCACAGATTGCAGTAGGGTCTGGCTCGGAGTGGCGTTCGACTGCTCAATTCCGGACTCAACGATGAGGCCAGGGCGAGGTCGCGGCGACGAGCGGGGGAGCTGCCGCGGCGGTGGGCCGGCGTGCAGTGGAGACATCATGTCTATTCATTGGGTCTGCGCTTCTTGTCAATGTTCATGGGTTAGAGAGAGAGAGAGAGAGATTCTTTTCCCAAGAGAGGAGAGAGAATATAGTCGGGGGCAAATTGGAAAATGGGGAGAGGGGAAATGACAAGTGGAGAATAAACTTAGCCAAAATAATTGAATTAAACTACGAATAGGATAGAGATGTGTGTACTGACTTTAGACAGTTTATGCACTTTTCCAAATGTTTAGGATATAATAGCATACTGGGCCAAAAAAACATGATCTCACATATATCTAACCTTTGTTTCATTAATGTCTTTAATTTACTCTGCATTTCTTTATCATCACTTATGATTTTGTTTATTTTAATTTATTTTTTGAAATCTCACTTATTTCCTTTATGTTTGTGCATCATATAAAAGTAAAACAAAAAACCGATGGTGTATTAATGCCTAATTGCATAAGCAAGCCCAACAAGTTTATCACAATTATGTCAAATTTAAACTAAATAAAAAATTTGCAAAATATAGGGCTGATTAAAAAATTTATATACTATCTTCATTGACATCACATCCATTTTTTTTTATCTAGCGGAGCCAACTCCTTGAATTTCATAACAAAAGAGATATTGTATCCCATGAAGCTCAAGTAGATCGTTTGACCATCTAAGCCAACATAAACGACATGATACATGCAAAATTGAATTTGTGATGTCCATACTTATAGTGAAGTCAGATATTCCAACTTCCAACTCAAGGCCTATAGGAAGTAGGGGTGTAAGTGGTTCGATTCAGTTCGATTTTATGAGAAAACTGAATCGAACCGAACTGAAATCTAAACCAAACCGAACCGAATGGTTCAATTCGGTTTTTTGGTTTTTCCTAACTTTTTTTAGCAATTTTGATTTAGCTCACGAGGAAGCGATTTTCCTCAAACCCAGAAAACTCCTCCCCGTCACATCCCAGATCAAGCTCCCCAAGAACGCTTCTCCTTCTTTCGTGGAACATTCTCTTGCTCCTCTGTCTCCTCTTGCTTCTTCCCATCCTCTCTTTCAGCTTCGACTCTTCCTCCACCGACCTTCGAGTCTCCACGGCTTCCTTGGTCGAAGACGTCGTCGCTCCTAGCTCTGCAACTCCAGCATCGACATTTCCTCATCTGGGGCATCTTGGAAGCAAGTCTTCGGTAGTTGTAGCGATGGGCTTGGCTCGTGCTGCTTCCTATTTAGGTCCATTCACTTGGTTCTTGACAGGCTCTTCTCCTTCTCCTTCTTTCTCTTCCGTTTCTTTTGCTTAAGCAACAGGAGGCAGAGGTCGAGATCTCGAGAGGATGTTGCTGAAGAACCAGAGAGAGTCCAAGCTCTCCACAGCCCGCGAGCAGCCCTCCATTCTCGCTTCCCCCGTGAGCATACGAAGGAAAAGCTGTTGAGAAAAGGGGAGATCTGCCAACGAAAGGAGAAAGGCCGATCTACGCTGCGACCTTTTTGTCTCGGACAAGATGGGACGCGAGTGCGGAATCCTCATCGGTTCAATTTGGTTAACTGATATGGTTCGGTTAACCGAATTGGATAGATTCTAAATTAGGAGATATAATTTGATTTTTTCAGTTAACCAAACCGAAAAAGCATGAAATTTCGGTTCAGTTTGGTTTTCGATTTTCGGTTTGGTTACTGACACCCCTAGTTGGAAGATCATTGGTTCTAGAGGAGAAGTTGGAAGCTACCTCCTTTACCTCCCTTCCTCCAGGGGGTGTTGCCATCTGCAAGGTCACTTGCCATAGTTGCTCAAAGAGGGCGCTCTACCAGGTTGCATTCTTTATTTTAACATACTATACCTGCATGCCTCGCACCCCTCGTTGGTGGAGAATATTTTTCTTCCCCTCACACTTGGGAATACTTCTGTCAGTTTTATGTTCAAAAGTCCAAATGGAGAAGTTTTAGGACTTGCTTAGGTCCAAATCTTACGGGATACACATACTAACTACTATATTTTTTGAGACGTGGGAATTGCCGCTACCCTCCTTAATTTTATGCTGGGAGAGCACCCCAAAGAGGGGCCGATGCCAATTAGCTGACTGCATCCCTCAATAGGATGCAGCCTCATCCTTTAGGAATAGGGTCATAAGGGGTCACCCTTCCCTAGAGGGTTCTCCTCTCCATTTCCCTATAGGCCTTTTATAGACCTGCCTAGGTCTTAGATATTATTATTATTATTATTATTATTATTATTATTATTATAGGAGTATATTAAAAGGCATTCAATATTTAAAAAGTAAATCAACCCAAACCGACCAAAAAAACTAACCCAATATTAAAAATTAATTAGTTTTTATTATGGGCAAATCAGATATTTTTAAGTGAAAGCGATTGTCACCCCTCCCCACTTCTCTCTTGAAGGAGAGGTAAAACGTGTGGTAGAGGGTGATGCAGAGCTCTCTCTCTCTGTGTTTTCCCCTTTCAAGAATTCCATCAATTATTTTATCAGTCCGAATGGTTTTTTGGCTTACGAAGGAAGGCCACAGGTAAGTTCCAGGCAACCGCAGCGAAAGTGAAGTGAACGATCAGTCTCCGTTGCTTTATCAAGTTGTTACAAAGATCAGACTCGAGACTTCCCAAGTCACCGAGAAGACTCAATTTAGAGATCCATCTCTCCATTGTCCTTCCAGAATGAAGAGAGAGGGAGGGAGAAGAGATGGCGACGGCAGTTGGGACAGGCAGCAGACGGTGGCTTAGGAAGGGGTTGTGATGTGTTTTTGAATTTCAGAGGGCCCGATACTCGCTTAACCATTGCGGAGACTCTCTACAATGACATGATCCGTGCTGGCATCCACGTTTTCAAAGACACAAGGAGCTCCGATTTGGTGAAGAGATCAGAGGCGGAATCAGCCCAAAATAAAAGAGCTTAGGAAGGAGCTTCTTTATCTGTTCTGGGCTATTAATGGTTACAGTCAGTTTATACTCGTTAGTGTTTGATGTACTTTAGAAAGACGTAAAAACGTGCGGGAAACATAGAGAAATTGTAGCATAGACTAAGTCTATGCAATATTCAAAAACTTATAGCCAAGAGTAAAAAACCGATCCTTGTGGATTCGGTTTTGGCCTTACGGAATTCATATGCGTTGCTACTATTTCTCGAGGGAACTGGCTAATTATGGTCGCACCCCCGAGTTACGCAAAATGATAATTTTACAGACCATATGAGGAGGCTAGAGGTCATGGTTTATCTAGTTGGTCTGCGTATACAAGACCGAACACTGCAAAGATCTTTGTATGCCATTATTCAAAAGAACCGGAAAAAAATAAAAAAGATCTTTGCATGGGTTAGAGGTTCAATCTTCCGGTATATTTCTGGTTACAGTAATTCTTGGTTAGTTGGCGGAAACTTGACTTAGGTTTAGGTGTTTATCAATCTTGGGTTTTACTTTTATTATGGTGGAGCAAGGGTCATAGGCTCCTCTAGTGGCCAATTGTGCAAAATCTGCGACCTTAAATTGAGTATTCTTCTATGGTTGATTTATAGTAGAACATTAATTTTTTGTTTATTCTTGCTCTTGCTTGAAACATGGACCTATTCATGGCCTCAGATCTTAATTAACCCAAAATTCACCTAAGCAACTTCTAAGTAGTTGTAGTTATGGTTTAAGAAGTCTAGAAACCTCTAGAAAATGGATAAGTAACAATTCTAATTACCTTGAGATATGTAACTACTCTCTATCCTATTTTGTGGTACCCTAGCCGTTACTCTCTGCTTACTTACATCCTTCTTCATTAAACCTTACTGTTTCTGCCCTTCATTAAACGCATTACTAGTATCAGTCCTCGAGAACGGGAAGGGCTAGCCTATTATTACCCATGCCCAAGCTGTGCCATGCAAAATTCCCCATGAGGCAATTTTTTCGATAAAAAATTTGCCTCATCTAAGGCAGGCCACCGGGGGTACAGATTTTCCATGTTCCATGTCCATCCCTTATTTTAAAGTTATCAGTTTTTATATGAAATTATCAACTTTAATTTGTATCTTACCAACTTCTTTTTCCATTGTTTTAGGAACAAGTTTTAGCTCACCGGCTTTTATGTGAATCATCTACTGAGTTTATTAGATCGCTTGCCAATTTACGACTTTTGTACAAATTACCATATTGTTTACCAATATGGCCTTCTCTTTTTCAATGAATTTGATTTCATTTCTCCAAAGAGAGGGCATGATAATACAGGGTCACTGACCATGTTGTCAATCAAGTTAGTTTCTTGCATTCAATAGTACTAATAAAGTGGTCATGTGAAATCTATTTAATGGTTTGTCACTACCGTTATGTTATTCATTGATGCAGTTGTTTACTTAATTAAATGGTGTTGCGGATTTAATTGTTGTGTTTGTGTTTGTGGAAGGTAATAATTTCATATTAATTTATGACAAAAAGTACACTCTTCCAATAGCATACGAACTATCAATAGCTATAGGAAATAGCACGGGCATCATGAATGCTTCGGCAAACATTTTCTACCAAGCTTTTAGTGTGGATACTATGTGCAACCTTCAAAGCAGACTATAAAATGCTAGACATGACTTTTCCTTGATTTAGAACTATTTATCTTCGGATACACAGTATTGGATAAACTACATATGTTTAAAAAAGAAGGTAACAAAAGATGGAATTGCATTAATTACTTTTCAGTTGCTGAAGTAGCTTACAGGTGTATTATGCTGGTATTGAGCCTCTACAATGGCATCAACTGATGCTGATCGTTTTGAGTCCTGTGACATCTAACACATGCAATCTTAGTCATGACATCTTTGCTGCTTGAGGTGCTCTTTTGTTTTGCTCGGAGTTCATGGGTTCATCTATCTCCTATTAATTCTAATTCACTTTGCTTTCTAAGAATGCTTTTTCTTTATTTTATCATTGTCTACTTATGGGCTTTTAGTGCTAACTGAGTTGCATTTAATGTGAAGCAGTAGACCGCACTTGATGCTGCGCTTCTGAGACCTGGCAGGCTTGACCAATTTCTTTTATGTGATTTTCCTTCTATACGAAAGGGGCTGGTTATTCTTGAAGTTTAATCAAGGAAGGTAGAAACTTCAGCTCCCATCCATTTGTCACAGCTTGCTCTTATCATTTCAATTTTGACCGAGTCTGAAAAGATTGTACAGATTGAAATTAATGGGATTACACATTAAATAACTTTATATCTGCAATCCTTGTTTTTCTAGCAGATACATGGGAAAGATTACATATGAACAGATAGTTGATTAAAAAAAGCAGTTAGAAACAGAGTCAATTTGAGCGACTAAAGATCCTGTTTAAAACTTACGGCATCTCCAACCTGCTCAGTTTAGTTTGAACGTCCAATAGTAAATCACTGTCAACATCGGACCTTGAGACTGATAGATCTAACACCTACTGATGTTGCTGAGAAAAGAATAAACAAAGCCTTTATAACTGACCCTGGGAAACAGGACTAAGACTTCCCTTTGGTTATCATTGAGTATCAGCTGTCGAAAGCATCGTCATCCTCTCCTTTTCTTTTATTTTCACTAATTGGGAAGATATTGGGTAGATTCATTTAATTTTATTTCTCTGATCCCTATAATCAGTCGGTAAAAATGGTAACCATTAGGCAATGTCAAAGTTTTGCTGAGTGTCTGCTTTAATGCCTCTCTGCAGCTTCCTTTGGCTAGTGATGGGTAGTCTGATGCTATGGTTCTTACGACAGAAGGATTCAGCGGAGTTGATCTTCAAGCTCTGCTTTCAGACAGCTTCAAGCTGTTCACGATTTTCTCGGCAACAGAGAGGGTGATCAGCAAGGGAAATGGCCAATTATAACCGACTCTCTTCTGAAGTCCGTTGCTTCAAAAGTGAGGCCGTCAGTCTCAGATGCCGAGAAGAGAAGACTCCATAGAAATTCTATTCATTCGTCAAATTCTATCGTCTCTCCCCAAAAGAAGAATTGTGTATCTCCAATCAGAATTTCAACTGGGGATTCTGATAGAGGCTTATGTTGTAGCTAATCCTTGCAGTAATCTCATTCTAGTATATGGGGTATGCGACATTTATAGGACAAGTCACCGGGGGGGCTTTTCAATTTCCAGTCAAGAGCTTCGAACAGTGAACAGTTTGCTGGGGCGATCTCTTTGCATTCAAAAATCGAAGAAATGGGGATGGAAAGATTGCCTTCTCGCAGCAGGTGCTACTTGCACAGCATCTTTGGCTTGGAGCACCGCATTCAAATTCAAAGTGAGGATAATTTTACCCCTCAGCAAGAAATCGACCAAAGCTGTGGAATCCCATCTTTAAAACCTTTTGCCTCTGATTATAATTAGCTTCTGCCCCAACCAAATGTTGTTCATTTGAGAAACTACAGAGCCTACAAATCGTGGCCTCAAGATTCGGCGACGAGGGACAATGGAATATTATGAGCCTAAGTAATGCTAGCCTGGTGGTAGAACAGTTTCTTCGCCAAGTCAACGGTATGGCCCGCCATCTATTTCCCAGAAACTCCATATCAACGAAATTCTAATGAAACCATCTGCACTATATTGTTCACATTATTCATTGTCTCGAATGAAAGTATTTAATGAACTGTCCTATGATATTCATGGCGCAATTAATCAATATTGTCATAGTGACTCGTTTTATGAAAATGTTTTTTCCTTTTGTTCTTGTCCTGAAAGAGTCTTTTTGGAACTGTTGTCTAATCGTAGTAATTCAAATAAATCATGAATATATCAAGGCATAAGAGCATAGATGTAATTCAAATAAACAACTTTTCTACTGGTTTGTGAATAAATTGAATTGATCTTTGCTCATTCGGAAAAGTAGTCCATTTCTCCTGACTGGTCAGCATAAATAGTGCAGATTTCATTGGGGGTCAATGCACTGGAAAAAAATGCGTTGGCGGGATTACTCGGCCAATTAAACACTATTGTTGACTATTGTTGAGTGGACGTCGGTTAAAGCCTTAAACCCCAAGCCCATCGACAAACTTAGTTAGGTCCACTCTCACACAAAACTTCCCATGTCATGAGCCGAATAGATTAAAGTAATTATGGCCCAAATAACCTAGACATGTTGATTGTTCTATAGCACATAGACTATTTGATGTGAAACTATACAATTACCTTAGTGTATTACATTCTTCTGGGACTGAATTTCCTTGACAGGCTCGAATTGAACCAAGGAAGCGAAATTTGACTAATTTAAGATTAGGAAGCAAAAGGAGGAAAGGCAACGAAAGAATAACATATTGGTATGATGCATCTTATATGAGGAATTTCCAAAGGATGATGAACAAAAGATTGCAAAATGCTTGGAGCAAAGAATACCCCATATATTTGTAATTTTTCGCAGGACATCGTATGACGATGAAAGGGGGTGTTGGATTGTTAGTAGTAGACTAGTAGTCATTTAAGTTAAGCTTTGTTATACATGACGTTTGCTTTTCTTAAAGATGAGGTCACACGGTGTGTATTCACGTAAATTATCTTAACTTTCACCGAATGAAGTTCAATAACGGATGCGGGAATAAGTAAAGACCCGACGTTCACATTGCATCATTTTCAAGGCATATATGCCTTTTTGCTAGTCGGTGGTCTTTAAGACTTCTGAATGGAGCCATCCCTTTTCATAATTTTGATTTTTTTTAGTGAAGGTCAGTATTGATACCTAAATTTTGCCAATCCTTTTAATTATTTATCAATTACATAGAAAATTAGAGATTAATTTTTAATCCCTAAACAAAAAAATTCTCATTAAATTACATGGCACATAGACATTAAGAACATTTGCATTAATAGTAACATTCATGTATCATTTCAGTTTTTGAAAGGAACTTCTTTGAGCTCCCTTTCAAAGAGGGGTGGTTGTTGATACTTGAATTTCCTCGACAATCAAGTTCAGAGAAATTTGAGATTTAGGCTTCTTAATCGCGATGATTTCTTGACCAAAAAATTAGATTAGTGTGATTAATAATTCTATTGCATATAGCTGTCGATTTAGCATAAGCATGCAGAATTAGGCCTTTAAATTTAATATTTTTAAAAAGAAATATTATTAAAAAAATGCTAATATTTCGTTAGTTTCTAATCTTTTCTTAAATATTTGATATGGGGAGAATGAGATTTCGAGATTCTCCGGTCCTATAAAAGAAATTTTGATTTGTGAAGCCTTTAGACATGTCGAATATTTAGAACATGATGGTTGGCGCCACCATGATCTATTCATGTGAACTCATGCGCCTCAAGATCATGCCATTTATATGGTGACAACGCCATCTGCACCCACCATCTTGATCCATTACAAAAGGAGGTCTCGCTTGCTCTCACTCTGGTCTTCCATGGCTGACCATTACAAGCTGGAACGTCGCCTTTGTTCGCCATCTCCGAGCACCCAGAGTCCTTGCGAAGCCTCCATTCCGCTTCCGCCGCCACTGCCACCGTCGCCTACCACTCCTCTCCTCCTCACCCACTGCGCCATGCCACCAGTCGTCGGGCCATAGGGTTCTTGGCCGCAAAACAGGACGCTTTTAGGCAGCGCTGAAAGCTTTCTTCGTTATAATGCTGCGTGCTTAAAGCCTCCGTTCGCTCCCAGTTTCCTGGACGAAGATGCTGCGGATCAGTCACCTCTCCCCAAAGACTCCATTGTCATTGTTTGGCCACCCCCCCCAGCGGGGACGAGTCTCCAGAGATCGCTCGTGATAGCTCGAGTAACAAGTTCGTCCAAACCTCTTCCTTGCCATGGTAAAGCTCGAAGCACGATCCGTTGCTTGTTCATACATCAAGATTTGGGCTGATCATCCGTGCAAATACGTGCTTGAGAAGGGATTATGATCGACGTCATTTTGCGTTTACGTGAGTCTAAGCCTTCTCTGTTAGGTTCTGGACTGAAACATGGCTTCAATATCTCAGATAGAATCATTGTCCCAAGAAGCCCGCCATTTGTTCGACATGATGCATAAGTCACACCTGTGTTTTAGCTGGCGTCGTCGTTGATTGTTTAAAATGCAAACTTGTTATGTTTTAAATGTTCTTTTGACCAAAACATTGGCCACTTGGTGTGTCCGTAAATTCGTCCCTCTGAACCGAGAACCTCCTTCATTTGTCGTTGATTGAATTTTACCATGTTGAACACTTTACTCCCTTTTTTCTCTGTTTTCATACGTGCCCTACGCGGCTCAATGGCGATGATTGGCTTTGGTTCGCACCGAGAAATTCGATCTTCAAATGAGACGAATGACGATTTTCCGAGGACGATGATGCGCAATGCTCGGAGGAGGAGAAGACCGCAAAGGTGAGCTCCATTTTCAATCAATTGAGTTTAGATTGGACTTGGTCTTCTAGCTAGGTTTATCTAGGGGAAGATTACCAAACCAATTCAATCATAAACCTTTTTTTTTTTTTGCCAATTCAATCCGAAATCTTTTGCAATTGTGCAAATTCAGTTCACCTGGCAAAATTTGGCCAGCCAAAGCTGACGTGGCCATTTTTATTGTCACGCCTCGACCCTCGAGCACGCGGCAACCCCTGTTCTCTTGCGGTCATTTGATTTGCGACTCCCCAGGATCCATCGCCGACCGTTATTTTTATCTTTTGATTAAACGCATGCGGAAGTGAAACACAATCCCCGGTCAATTACAAAAACAGGGATAGCAGGAAAACTCAACAAGAACACATCAAAAGTATCGATTTATTAACTAACTGATTAACCCTAGGAAGTTTTACAAGTACAAGCCCTTACCATGGGCATCTTCCTATCGAGCCAATGAAACCAACGAGCCAGGGTTAATCTACTCCCTTCAAAGACGGCCACGAGCCGAAACATGCGTCGATCCTCCATCCTAAGGACCTGACAATGGTTATTCAATAACCAGTGAGATAAATCTCAGCAAGTCAAAATCCTAAGCCTCGGTTAGGAGACCTACTCGCCTCGAGTGCGCCCTGACGTGCAATGTCTCTATCGCCAACAATTCAACAACAGAATAACACCCAATCGACCATTAACAAACGCACACTTAGACCAAGGCTCATATGCAATTATTAACAGTTAACACTCGCAATCACAGGCGACCCTACCTGGCCTTGGCACACGCAACCTGCAGAAACTGTTAATTCAATCATCACGACATTAAGAGCATACGAATAATCAGAGCATCTCACACGACTTTCTCATGTCTTACACCCACACATGCTATGATTATTACGAACCCTCCTCCTGGGCCACGGCACAACCTTATGGTTGGCGGTTCTGGCTAAACCAGCTTCGTCCTCTTTACCTCGAGGCACGGCGGCATCAAAGGCTCACTCCCAAGACGGCATTCCCAAAGGAGCACAAGACTCGCCCACTACCGCAGTCCCGCTACTGACAGAGGCCCGGGACCCGCCCTCATACTGCGGTCCCACATAGAACCCCTCCCTGTCAGGCATCCGACCGAAGTCAGGCGACCCACTAGCCACGGCACAACCCCATAGGGATTGGCGGTCTTCCGACAACGCCAAGCTTTCCTCTTAATGTGATCATGCAACACATCATCAATCAATTCGTTCTTTTCTTTGCTCTGTCGTGAATGAAATATCACTCATGCTCATGCTCATGCTCATGCGACATGCCATTTCAGATAACCCACGCAATATGTCATGCGATCTCACTCGACAATTTCCAAAATTCAATTTCCAATCAGCATTGAATCCCACACATTCCCTAACTCTTGGGAACAACACAAGTCACAATCTGTCAATTAATTTCGACCAATCAACATCACGATACTCCGATACCCAACCATGTGTCGATATTTAATAATAAATAAACACAAATATCAATTAATAAATAAATACGTGTCCTCACGACTACAACAATCAGCTATTCCCCAATAATACTCAATCATCCCAAAAATAAGTATAAACTATAATTATACTCAAAAATATTTATTTAAGAAACATATAATACTATAGTCGATTTTTCCGATAAAATAATTCAAGTCCCACAAAATACTTACAATTATTTTTCAATCCCATAATTAATTATCCAACCCAAATAATTCCATTTAGTAAAACCCTTCTTCAATAAACCAATGTCATTTAATAAAATAATATATAAATACTATTGACTTTGGAAAAATAAACCATAGTAATTTTCCCCCAAAATTACTCAATTAAAAACCAATTCCAATAAATAATCACCAATAAAAACCATTTCCAATGAATAATCATCAATTAAAACCATTTCCAAGTAAATAATCACAATTAATTATTTTCTCCTAAAATAATTAATTTTCAGCAATGAATAGTAATAACAATATTGCTATTAATAATTCGAAATTATAAATTAATTTAATTAATTAATAATTCCGAAAATAATAAATAATTATTATTTTATTCCAAAAAAATAATAATAATAATATTTATTAATACTAACTATGATTAACACTAAACATGATTAATCAAATAATAATAATAATAATAAAACACTAATCATTCATCATTCAAAAGCACTAATCAAGCTTAATATTAAACTAATCACCCTAAGGAAGTTTATCACCCTAAGCAAGGTTTAGAAAATCGACTCACGGGTTTAGCAATTCCGACGACACGAGCGCGACGGCAGCGACGAGGGGAACGCCCGGGAACTTCCGGTGCGTCGGGACGAGGTGACCCGAGACCGGGTCTCGGCGGCCGAGGGCGGCTGTCCATGCGGCGAGAAGCTTCGAAACGGAGGAACCGGCGGCTGAGGTGGCACGGGACTGGCTGGTGGGCGGTCCGGCAACTCCGGACAGCGGCCAGCAGCTCCGGCGACCAGGTGGCGGCTCCGGCGAAGGCTGGACAGAAGCTGGAAAGGGAAGAGGGAGGCGGTCCAGCTGGCTCGGGGGATGGCAGCAGGTCGGGGGTGGCTCCGGCACGGCGGAGGAGGCTCAGAGTGGTCCTCCGACAGTCCTATGGCGGTGACCGGCGGCGGCGGGCAGCGGCGAAGCTGCTGGCCGCTTCTCCTGGTCACGGCCAGAGGAGCCGGGAGCGAGAGACAGGCGGAGGCAGCGGTGGCTCAAGCTGGGGTGGCTCCCGGACGATGCCTAGCGGCGGTCCAAGGCGGCCAGACGACGGCGAGGTGGTGGAGGAAGGCTGGACGGCGAGCTCGGCCATCCCGACCCCAGATCTGAACTGAAGAAGGAGGGAAAGATGGAGGTGGCAGCTGGTTCGCGAGGTGGCAGCAGCGGTTCAGGCAGCTCGTCGGCGACTCCGGCGTCTGGGCAAGGCGGCCGGCGACAGTGGCGACGTCATGACCAGAACCGAAGTAGGACAGCAGCTCGGACAGAGGAGGACAGAAACTGGGCGGAGCCGGTTCGGCCTGAGGCCGGCGAACGGCGGCGAGCTGGCTGGACGACGGGGGGTGCGGTGGTGACGGGTGGTGGTCGCCAGCAGTGGCGGTCGGTTCTGGTGGCAGCAGCAGCAGCCAGTCAGGGACGTCAGCTGAGGAAGAAGAAGAAGAAGAAAGGAAGAAGCTGCAAGGGG
>CM026414.1:38451912-38466501 GCA_014858505.1 Corymbia citriodora subsp. variegata
AAAAGGGAGAGGAGAGAGAAACGTGCGGATAAGAGGGGGAGGAAAGAAAAGAAAAACAAAAACAAAACAAAATCCAAACAAGCTTCTAGAGTGGGGTATTTTGGTCATTTTACCCTCGGTCCATTAATCCAATTCAAGCAATTTTCGGGTTTATCGAAAATTCGGGATGTTACACCGATCACCTCTAATATTAACGTACAACAATAGTTTTCCACCTCATTTGGTACGCTGATTTTTTAAAATCTTTATATAATTAGTACTATTTCGGCTGGAAAAAGTTAAGATAAGTGGGGTCAATAGTTTCTTGGGAGCACATTCGTGCGAGTTTCCTCTTGGCCGAAAGTTGAAATTGACTCAAAGACCAGCGCGTTCTCTTCAGTAGACCATCCACTCCTCGTGGGGACAATGACATGGGAAACAATTTCCCTACACTACTCTTGATGCTCCTCTGTCTCCATGCTTAATGTTTCAAGGCTGCTTGAGATTCTCCTTGCGAGGCATGTTCTACTTCTTAGAAAACCCAGTTTTCCTCTTTTTTTAGATAAGTATGATTTAGTTTTCCTGTATTAATTTCCTCTTGTGGATCTAGTGTATCTCTCTGCTTGCGCTTTTGTTCTTGGTGAAATAAGGAGGGAGAAATCTGCACTTTGGGCATACATAACCTAGGTGCTTCGGCTCTCTCAGGAGGATTTTTCGATTCTGCATCCACATCAAATCTATCTGGTCAGTCAACTCTGCACATAACTTAAGAACCTTTTGTGTTTGTATATTCTAATTATTTGTTCATATTTTCTTTCTCACAGCTGTTCTTTCTCGATTCCAATATGAATTAGATTATAGATATCTTAATACTAAATAGATAATAAGAAATAAGATTTTCTCTTTTTCATTTTTTATTCACCATATGACTTTTTTTTTCTTTTTTCTTTACTAATTTAATTCGATTGCTTTTTATATTATCACTAAAATTTGGTTACATAATTTAATTTACTGTTATATTGTATGCGTGTACTTTAATTTTCTTTTTACCGCGAATACACATGGATTGTGGATACGGTGGATAGGGTTTGAGATGTAGCATCTCGTCAAATTCGGTTGGTTTCTAGAAGTCCTCAGCTTTAAATCGAGTGAAGAACAAATAGAAGGAAGAGGAGAGTCGTTGGCCGAAAATTGACCTGTCAGGTGGGCGATACCTCGTGTGGTTCTATGGACGAGATCCGGTTTTTCATATTATTCTCAGCGAGACCTATATTTGAGATTTTTATAAGTGTTGTAGCAAATTAAAAATTCAAATGTACCGATATTTTAGATTAGTATTGCGTGAATTTGCCAACGTTAATGACCCTTTCTTTTTAAAGTCAAGATTCTCTTTTGCCCATAAGAATTGTATGAGTATAGATTTAGGCTTGATCGGTTTATGAGAGCCTGGATGATGCTCCATGATCTTATAAGTAATCGGATTGATGTACTTATGTCACTGGGTAAAAAAAGAATCATTCTTCTGCCACTTCTCAAATTGGTAAATTGGTAAGGGGATGAAACTGAGGAGATTAGCTCTGAAGTGTGGGGGAATTTGGCGCTACGCGTCAACTAGCTCTATCTATTTGGAGAATAAATTCAGTTTTTGATTACAATTTTTTCCCCGAGTTGCGCATGCATGTCCATGAAAAAATGGGAGAAAAAAGAATTATTTTGTCCATTTTTTTAAATCTTGACATCAAAATCTTTACTAATCGAAATTATTTTGGGTATATAACTGAATTAATATTGCAAAGGGTAAATTACATGCTCTTCCGCAGTTATATTGTTCGGTTCCATCGGTTTGCGTTTTTCTCCATGACATTATACGTTTGTTCTCTTACTAAAACTAAACATTACTGTAGTGGATGCATTAGCATGACACATAATTTTGGATAGAAAAATAAAAGAGAAAAATAAGTAGTTTATCGGAGCATTTTCGAGATGAGACGATAAATTCTAAGTGATTCTTTTAGTTAATAGATGTATTTGAAAGCTCAATAAGGTTCCCTCGTGAAATTTTACAAATTATTTTGATATATCTAATGTATAATATTACACTAAATAAATCACTCTAAATTCAACTAGACCAACTATAGGGAGGATCTCATTGAATTAATAAGGACTCGAGTTCACTAATGACAATAAGACACATTGGTCGAGGAAAAGAAAAGGCAAAGAAAAGGGGAGAAAAAGGTTTGGGGAAGACAATCGTCTCAATCGATTTCTCTAAGAAAACACGGTTCGGAGAGAGACCGAGAAATAGAGAGAGAAGGGGCGGGCAAAAGAGCGGGGCAGAAGAGCGCCAACGGTGGACTGATATTTCCATTTTGTTTAAGTTGTTAATATCCGGATCAAGTTTGGATTTTGCTTCACTGGCGACGACTTGGTCAAAAACCAACCATATCTTGATTCCCCACGTCTCCTTCTATTTCCAGAATTAATTAGTTTATTGAAAAGACAGTCCACAATTTTCAAATTGTCTTTGAATTGATCGGGTGTTTCTCATGTCTAAAACAGCAAATCATTCTTGGGTCTGTTCAATATTAATCTGCAGTTTGGCTTTCCCGATTTAGTACTTTGTGGATGCTATTATTTGCTTGAGAATTATGCTACGCATGCTATGAAAATATACAAAAGATTGGTACATTATATGATCGGGTGCGCTCTCTTCTTTGCCTGCAGGTTGAAAATCAAGACGACAAGATGCCGCGACCTGAAGATGTAGCCTGGAAATTCGTGATTAGGCAAGGCAAGAAATGGCATTGTCCTTACTGCAAGAATGAATACTCTGGATCAGTCACAAGAGTGAAAAGTCACTTTCTTAAACAACCAAAAGAAGGGATTGCCTCTTGCACAAAAGTGTCAGAGCACATAAGCACGCTAATGGAATTGTTACACAAAAATCAGGTGGCTTTAGTACTTGTGGTAGCTATTTTTTCTAGCTTGAGAATAATGCTATGCATGCTAAGAAGAAATACAAAAAAATTGGGATATTACATGATGGCGTGCGCTCTATTTGCTTGCAGGTTCGTAACAAAGAGGATATAGCCTGGGAATTCGTCAATAGACTAGGGCATGGCAAATGGCGTTGTCACTACTGCAGTGAAGAATTCTTGGGAGACCTTACAGAAGTGAAAGGTCACTTGCTTGGAGTCCCGAACGAAGGGATTTCCATTTGCACACAAGTGCCGGACCACGTAAGAAAGCTAATGCAGTCGTTACTAGATGAGGTGGCTGAAGAAGAGAGCAGAGGAGCCAACGGTCAATCCTCCACGGAACCACCGTCACGTGACATGCCGACTCAAGCTGAGGTGGCTGAAGACGAGAGCAGAGAAGCCAACCGTCAATTTTTCACGGAACCAGAGTCACGTGACATACTGCCTCCAGCTATTCCTTGGTCATCACAAAGCTTCGAAGATATCGAAAACTTATTCTCAACACCAGGGTGGGCGACCGGCATGGATGACCAAGATCCTCAATTTCCAGATACTTCAGCAATGCCGTCACAGGCACAAAGTGGCCATGGTATGTTCATGTGAATTTTCTATACATTCGTCTAGGCGCGAAAGAAAAAACATCTATTATTTTCTTCAACGCAAACATGTCATGCTTTTTAACCAAAGTGCTGACTTTTAAATATCTCTGATAAACATGATTTTTCAATGAGACTTTTCAAATGCGAAGAGAACCAATCACCTATTCCTTGATAATAGTGCACCAAGTGTGTTGCACACTTTGTACATCGGACCCACTAGATCCAGTAAAGTAGCTGCAACGGGCATTCCCCCGTGTTCCAATCAACCATAGCCTAATTCGGATGAACAACACGCAGGTGAAAGCATATCATGTTTAACGATAGCTTTAACGGAAGAAGAGCGCAGAGGAGCCAACGGTCAATCCTCCACGGAACCACAATCCCGTGACCAACAATCACAAGAATTTGTCCAGCAAATGATGCAGGAGTTAATGACAGCGGTCGACATTCAAGTAAACTCTTACCAACAATCACAAGCAGAGCGTCCGTTTCATCAGAGTTCAACGATGCCGTTATTGGTGCAAAGTAGCCCTGGTCTGTCCATATGAAGTTTCTTTACATTCATCTAGGCGTGGAGAAAAACATCATATTTTTCGTATTATTAACTCACTCTATAATAACTCAAATTCATCTATTTCCATATCGCATCAATTCCAAAATACAGCAGTATCATCGCATATTCTATATGTCCAATATCACTATCTTTTCACTGCACGGTTTATTTAATCAAAATATTTACTTACGAGCTTATGTTGATTTTCGTTGTAGATATATTTTTTGATCAAGTTCTAGAAGTTCGTTTTACCTGTACCCATGACTTGATTTGAAAATCTCATTGTTGATTGATCTTACGCTTGATTATTTTAGTGCAACCAGCTCTGGTGCCCCCTCCACATCAAAGTGTTCTGCATCAGTCCGTTAATCATGAGACCAGGGACACGCAGCAGAATCCAACCATGCCTTTGGATAATCTAGATACCAACCAGCAGCCCGATCTTCATGACTATTCGGCAGAGAATCCTGTTGAACCTTTTGAGGCAACTGTGAACTTACCCGAGGTAACACAAACGAATGAAGAACTTAATCCAACAGTGGGATCATCATTACAAAATGAATTATCCCTTCATGTGGACCGTATGAATCGTTCGGAGGACCGTAGTCAACCGTGTGTAGTGGAAGGGGTTCCTGTACTCAGCAATACAAGTCCGGCCAACGCTGTCCAGCATCCTGATCAGCTTCCCCCCAAGTGTGATAAGGAAGATGGGAATGATACCTGTTTGTTTCCCCAGCTGACTCGAATGGAAATAGATCCACCAATTGCACCACCGCATGCAAGTGACTCTCCCATTATTGAGGCAACAACCGTTAATTCGCAAGTTCCAGTGGTGGCAACAAATTCAACAGGCCCATCGTCATCACAAGGTGCGTTTGGATTGATCTAAATTTGTACCATCGCTTTGTTAGATCCTTAAACATCCCCTGGTTATTTTATCGAAAATCTAACTTATGTTTTTTTTTATAAATTAGATATGAACAGGGGTTCTCCAAACATGAACGTACGGAGCATTTATGCCAACGACGAAGAGATACGAAATCTGAAAAGAAAAGTGGAAGAACTCGACGACAAAGAAGCTGATATAAAGGAGCAGATGGAGACAGAGTCTGCTGCTTCCTCAGTTCGGAAGAAGCCGAGGATATTGGTTGAGAGATGGCTGAAAAAGACGGAAAGAGCAAGAAATAATTTCCAAATAATTGGCCAAGCCAATGTGGAAACTTTGCCTCCAAAGGAACAAGTGGAGACATTGACGAGAGAAGTGGAAGAACTCATAGAACAAACGCTCCCACAAACTCTACTCATGGAGAATAGAGACGCCAAAGGAGTCAAATTTTTGGAACGAAAGTTAACAGGTGAAGCGATTCACGAGAACATTGAGTTGATTTGGGACCATCTGAAAGAGAATCATGCTTGCAAATTGGGTATTTATGGAATGGGTGGTGTCGGGAAAACAACAATCATGATGCACATACATAATAGACTTCTCAAAGATGCAACCTTCGATGGCGTGGTTTTTATCACCGTGTCCAAAGATTTCAGCATTTATGATTTGCAGAGCAATATTTGGAAGGCACTAGGATTTGACGTTATGGTGGATGAGCATGAGAAGAAACGAGCAGCCATGTTGTCGGAGAAATTAGAAAGAAAGAAGAATTGTGTGTTGATTCTTGATGACGTGTGGGAACATCTTGATCTTGAAGAGGTGGGAATCCCTGTTGGAGCAGATGGATTTAAGTTGGTTTTAACCACTCGATCCTTTGATGTGTGCCGCCAAATGCTATGTCAAGAAAAGATAAAAATTAAACCTCTATCTCAAGAAGAAGCGGAGACTTTATTTTTGGAGGAGTTTGGATGTGAAGTAATGCTTAATTCGGAAATTAAAGCAGTTGTGAAGTCTATTGTTAGAGAATGTGCAGGCTTGCCGATTGGAGTCATCACGATGGCAAGAAGCATGCGAGGAGTGACCCATTTGTTTGAATGGAAGGATTCCTTGGTGAAATTGAAAGATTCAAGTAAGGGGCAAACGGATATGGAGAAGAAGGTCTTAATGAATCTAAAATTCAGTTATGATCGCCTTGGTAATCTCGATGTCCAACAGTGTTTCTTATCTTGTGCACTTTATCCAGAAGATAGATTGATTAATAAGTTCGAGTTGGTAGAACTCTTTATTGACCAAGGATTGATTGATGAATTGAGTACGAGGAAGGAACAATTTGATAGAGGCCTCACTATACTAAACAAACTGGAAAATGTTTGTCTATTGGAAAAGGTACATGATAAGATATATGATGAGGAAAGATTGAAGATGCATGATTTGATTAGAGACATGGCATTGCACATCATGAGTGCGACTTCCATTGTAAAACCAGGAAAGGGATTGACGAGGATTCCCCCCGAGGAGTGTTGGACAGAAGCTTTGGAGAAAGTTTCTCTTATGAAAAACAATATTAGCGAATTTCCATTGAGCATGTCACCAAATTGTCCTAGACTATCAACTTTACTACTGAATTATAATACGATGGTCATCATCCCTGACTCTTTCTTCAGACAGTTTTGTGGGCTAAAGGTTCTAAACTTGAGTGAATGTTACCTAAGAGAACTTCCAAATTCTATCTCAGACTTGGTAAACTTGAGAGCACTATTGCTATCACAGTGCCTAGATTTGCGTCATATTCCTTATCTAGGGAAGCTCACATCTTTAAGAAAGTTGGACATTGATCGCTGTGATAGTCTTGAAGTACCCGAGGGTCTAGGAATGTTGATGAACTTGAGATACCTCGCCCTAGGTTTTTTAAACCGTGGTAGATTACCCAAAGGAGTATTGGGGGGTTTGCTAAACATGCAGCATCTTAAAGTTGGGTTTCCAGATGGAGAAGACATTACAAAATTGAGGGCACTAGGGACACTTGAATGCTACTTTGAAGATGCGGATGATTTCAACAAGTGTGTGAGGGTTGTTATTGAGCAGGGTAAGCTTCAATATTATTATCTCTGCATGAATGAACCACTTGACAAGTCTCGGGGAGTATTAATGGATTACGCTGGATTTGGGAAGCACAAGAGGAGAGTCAGCATTCTGAGGTGGAGTCATGCTATCATGAGCATGGGAGGAGAATGCACCGGCATTTTTATTTTGATTCCCCGAGATGTGCAGATATTGGTGGGGAAGAAATGCGACGGTGTAAAAAATTTGTCTGGCATCGGTTCGCTTGAATACCTGGAGGAGCTAATAATAGAAAAATGGGAAAAATTAGAGGTGCTCTGTGGAGGAAAAGATGAAGTAATCAACATCCGTGACTCCCCTGCCCCAACCCTTACCCCTCCGCTCTTCCCGAACCTTAGGTCTTTGGACATATCTAAATGTCCGAAACTGAAGTATCTCTTTGGGCATGGGTCTATATCCAACCATCCGCATCTACGAAAGATTAAAATAATGGACTGTGAGGATATGGTGGGGATAACAGCAGCAGTTACATCACCACCACCACATCCACTCCCAGCCTTCCCTAGTCTAGAAGAGAGTACTATTACTGGATGTCATAAAATGAAGAGAGTGGTGGAATCTGAGTGGATGCCCCACTTCCCTAAACTGAGAATAATTGAGGTATTTTTTTGTGATAAGATGGAGGAGATAATCGGAGATCCTCCCCCACACGCGTCAGTTGAAAAGATTTCTCTCGAATCTCTTGAGATAGATTGTTGCCATAACATGAGAAAGCTGTTTCCGCAAGAGTTGCTGCTCCATCTTCGAAATCTTCAAAAGATCCGGGTTTATGACTGCAAAGCAATGGTGGAGATGATAAGTGGAGCGGGACAAGGCCAAGAAGGAAGCATGATGACTCCTGTAAACAACACCCCTTCATCCTTCCAGTCTTCAATTTCTCTCCCAAATCTGAGGGGATTGAGGCTATGGAAGCTACCCCAGCTGAAGAGCATGTGCGGAGTCCCAATAAGCTGCGGTTCCATGGAAGGATTGGACGTGTACGGATGCCCAGAGCTGAAGGTGATTCCTTTGCAGCTGCGATTACGTGATATTGATATTGAGGAGCTTCCGCATATTTGGGTGGAAGATGAGGAAAAGTGGAAGACGCTGATGTGGGATGATCCCAATGCTCAGGCTATTCTTCAACCTTATCTCCGAAAAGGGGGATACAACAATCATCCAAATGCTATAGGTTAATGAGTTTAATTGATATTACAATTGCTTCACTTCTTACAAGTCCCTAACAAAGATGCAGCTTTTCTGTCTCTAGTCATGTATCTCTCTAACATTGGCCTTTTTGCAGAATTGAAGACCAAGCGAAAGGATCTCCCGTTGTGACGCTGCTCTTGAAGAAAGCCCTGCCCTGCTGCTGGAGCATATGGTTTCCTGCAACCTCGACTTATTTTCCGTGGGGCCAAGCTTCGTGTATTTGGAAGGCGGTGACATGTATTATTGACTAGGGGAAATAAAAGTCAATCCCGGCGGAGTAGTGAAGAGATGATGATTTGTTGAGCAACACTCTCATTATTATTATTTTGCTTGTGAGATAAGAGGCTTGGAAGCAGTGGGTTTGGGTGAAGACCACTTATTATTATTCCAGAAAAGAAATGTGGTGTCCCGAGCGTCATTATCGAGAAAGACGGGAGAATGGGAATAACGGCAATGGATTATTGCCAGTCGAGCAAAACCCGTGGGTGGGGGGTGGGGTTTGTTAGGGGTTTTGTTTTTGGGGGTGGGGGTGGGTTTCTCACGAAGGCAGATATTTGTTTTTACGTTTTTTTTCTCTCTTGGTTGGTGGCCATGTAGACATCACGATCTCAATTCCCACCCATTCTTCCTTTATCTGACCAAATATATATATTCACTTGTTAGCAAATCGCGAAATATTCGATCAGAGATCCAGATTTAAGCTTTAGTGTTTTTCTTTCCTATCCCTGGTTGGAGAGAAACTTTCCTTCAAGTTGGCATATATTGTCTGCATGTTTGTTTGAGGGAGTATTGTTTCCCAATAAATTGTTTCCTACTTTTCGGTATTTGGAGGGTGGAAAAGTAATCGATATATGGAGGAAAAGTTCTCTACAAATTGAAAACAACAATTTTTGATCGGATGGAAAATGACATCACTTTTCTTAACCCACCAAACAATTGAAAAACTAACTATTTCATTTTATCTCGAAATTTCTAGTGAACACAAACACGCACTCGATTAAATATAGATGTAGCTGGTGCTCCCCAGAACTTGTAACTGGCCATCAATTGGAGACATGATTGGGGATGGGGGGAGGGACCGTATGCTCTGACCCGGAGGATTAGTGAAGAGATGACAATTTGTTGTGCAACCCTACTATTATTATTTTCTAGAAATGTGGCATCCCGATTTTTCCGCCGCAAACTTATGAGCGGAATGTCTTTCAAAATCTGTACATACCTTTTATCTATAAGATTACGAATGATTGGATCATAGGACAAAATGCAAGTTTGCGATATTATGCGAAAGAAAATTGCAAAGCTAGTGGACAAAATTGGCTATCAAAAAGGAATTCAAGAAGTCAAAATGGAAGAAAAGGGAGAAGGAAAAAATAATTTACTTTTAATCGGAAAAAACAGTAAAGTTCCGTGCCACATCTTCACTTTCGCTTGGTTAGACGATCCACGACACCAGCCAAAGGCCCCTGTGAGCTTTTCAAAATGTTGAGGCATTTATTCCTTAAAAAAAATTCATAATACTTATTATCGTCAAAAAAATGTGTTCGGCACTTGTGGCGTTCTCATACTTCATAATAAATATGTTACTTATTTTATCAATTAATCTACCCCGAACAATATGATAATATTAGTTTATATAATTTGTTAATTTGGCTATAACTTGGAATAAGAGACAATAACAATATAAATTTATTATTGAAAACTTTTTTTTTCACTTATACTCTTAGCAATAACCAAATAAATATCACTAAAATGGTGTAGTGTATATCTAATTTTTCTCGATTAGTTTAGACCTAAAATGTGCATATCAACATACATGATTTCACCACAAAACAAATAAACATTTTTTATTTAATTGAAAAATGATAGAAAAATGGCTCTTATATTGGTACCATTTACTGGGTAATACAAATTAAAACTAAGTGTTAATTTTTTTTAGGTGTATTAGACATTTCCATTACCGTATCATTTCATTTTACACGTAAAAAGCATAGAATAAACATTCAAATAAGAAGGAAGATAAGAGAACCCCTAAACAAAAGAGCATGTCTATCCGTCGTAAGATAAAAAGTAAACATCAAATTGTAAGGTAAAAAGTATACATCAAATTTAAATATTCCTACCATAAATAACTATATAGCAAGAACATTCATAAAAATAGAACATGATGAAAGATTGAACTAAAATATAATGATTGATTTATATAAAGTGTCGGTATAACATTATACAAAAAATTTATACTTGTAATGTGGGTTCATATCAATAAATGGAATTTGAAGAAGCAAATTTCTGAATCTGGGCAACCCACGGGTCTTTGTTTACTACACATTCTAAAAAATATGCAGTCATAAACTACAATTTGATGGAATCACCTACCAATATACAAATTTCTATGCACATTATAGGAAATGTTTTCTAGCAATCGGATGGCCTGGAATATTTTGGGCAAAGAGATGGACACCTCTCATTCATATGAGGGTATGGGTCCATTGTATTGTATCCTGGCAGCTCCATTTGATACCTACCTCATATTTGACAGAATGGAAGCTCAACATCGTCCCCATCATTGCACCACTTAGGCAAGCGGCTTGAATTATTCTCGAAGAACCTTAATGAGTAAGCATCTTTTATCTACATAAAAAAACAATGCTATTCACAAAATGCCAAATGGGATTCCTCACAACAAAAAGTCATGCTTCAGCGGGCAAACTAGATTATAGTTTTTTCAATCTCTGAAGAAAGCAACATCCATCTCCAATTAGTAAGTTCAAGCAATTAGAGTCAAGAAGACAACCCAACCAAGGTCAATCCGATCGCACTTACAGTGAACTTTGTAACTTGAATGGAGCTAGAAATTGGATCAAAGAGTCCTGCGGCTTTGTATATTTCAAGAACAAAAGCTACGCATGAGGCAGACTTCCCATCACTATATACCCAATCATCTTGCTCTGGAATTGTCAGCAGTTCAGCAAAAGATGACCCCCTCATTTCAGTTTCGACTAATAGATCAGGAAGATCTAAGCCCTGCATGCAACACTATTGCAAGGAGTAAGTGTCATGTAATCAAAACCATATAACATGTGTTAACTAAATGTCATTCAAGAGACATTAGATTTCAGTTGGACCTCAGTGTGCAAAACAAAATGCATAACTTCACACGAACAACTGCAAATTGAATGGAATGGTACCTCTGTTCCTAGTCGCTTGTTCAATGCTTCATTCCACATGTTTGCAGCATAGGTTAGTTGCATTTGGTTCCATACTGTCATAACAGAAGCAACCTACGATACCAAAATCCTTTCTATAAATCAAGTGAACCACACTCCCATTACACAAAGAATGCATCCCAAATGGCAAGCATTTTACATGCATCATCATCAGCCATGCTGATAGAAATTCTTAAGAAAAGATGAACAAAGTTTACTATTTTGCTGCCTTAGTATCATATAGGAGGCTAGAAAAATGAATATTTGTCAAACTAAGTCACATTCTTTTCCATTCTCAATAGATTCACATGCTATTCTACTATTTGGTGAGATCATTGTTCAAGTTTTAGCCTTTGTTTTGCTCAATTGATTTCATTCAAAATCAAGGCATGATTGTCTAATTCTAATTAGACAATGTTGATATGATCTGACAAATGGCATCATTATATTTCAGGGTCTATCAAACTAAGGGTAAATTGCTGTTTAGCAGTTAGGCTGAAAAGCAGGAACTATTTCAAATCCATCATCTAAGAATCTCAAGGCATCTACAGATATAACTTGGAAGTAGCACAAGGCCTTAGTGTTAGAAAAATTGTCTAAGACAAACTGAATGCACCCACAAAATATATATAAACACAAATGCACATGCACAATCTCAATACCACATGAGCGTCCAACGGTGGGGGATAATTTTCATCAATAGTGTCTATCCAGCTAAAAAGCATGTTGTGATAACCATATGGTTTCCCATTCATCCTCTGTGCATACTCCCATGAAGCACCCTTGTTAAATTTGGCTCGCAAATCAGGATGCAGTGGAAGCAATGCAATGTGGGGATTTAAGTCATCTTTGTTAAGCTCAAACTCCCACCATTCATCCCATTGTAACACAGCAAAGACATCTTCTCCCTGCAAGGATAAGAACAGAACAAAAATTGCATTATCTCTAAACACTATGTTGGATTTCTGAAGCAACTGACCCATTTACCAACACAAAGGAACATAACACGTAGCAATAACCCAATTATGAACTTACATTTGTTAATCAAGGTGTGCCTCAAGCAAAAGACGTCATTTCATCAAATTCTAACCATAATCATCACTAATAAATTGTCGTGTCATGTATAAAGATGTCTTGAATTTTAACAGAAACAGTTCAAACACATTGTATTTGCCATGTTACATATATGATGATGCCACAACAGAGCTTCTAGTAGGAGCCTAAATGGGATCTACTCTAGTTCATCATGAACCTGAGGCAGCATGTCATCATTTACTTACTCATCCTCTCTTATAGTCAAAAGTTTCTATAGGAGCACAGAAAGGAAAGACTTCTTTAATTAGAGAAGATAAGATGAGCTAGGAGATTTAAGGACATAGGGTGTGACTAAAGAACAATTAGGATGCAAAATGGAACAATCTCAATGGGAGCCATATTTGTGAGAGAAGAATTCCATGATACAACAAAAGTTACATTCATACAGTAATCGCATTGGAATCCAATGCCCCAAAAACCTAAGGGTTCACTCTACGACATGTTAGGGAAACACCGCAGGGAGTCTAGTGTCCATCTCAATTTGTATGAGACAACCTTTTTATAATCAGAGTACTTGTAAGTAGTGTCATATGGGTGTCTTAAAAAATTAATGGCAGATGAACACAGGGAATGAAGGAGGAGGTGCACTCAAATTACTGGTGGGGGCATTTGAGATGTTTGAACATATATCCCGATATAGGAACAATGTGGACAATTGTAGTCAAAGACTGGTATTGACTGACAGCTATGTTAATGTTGTGTCTATGCAAATGATTTAATAATACACTTCACAATTACAATTGCAGAGACAGCACCAGGCGGAAAGACAGGATGAAATGTCAAAATTCAAAAAATTATATACATCAAAAGCAATCTGTCTAAGTACGAAAACAAAGAACAAAAAGGAATAGATAAAATGCTCAAAAGCAATCGCAAAGTAACTCTTTTCCTCAAAAGGCTTTTTCTCCACTAGTCATATAAAACTTAGCCCCTCAAACCAAAAGAGAAGTACACTTACATGTATGGCCAACCCATTGCTGTTACCAAATTACTTGCTCATTATCATGTCCAGATTCACCAACCCACAGCTTTCCTGCAGAATCCTTTAAGCATACAGCTCTGTGACCAGCATATGGCTCACTGACCCATTTTTCTAGAGTCTCAAAACCACCCCACCTCCCACGAATTTTTGAAATTGCCAGAAAATCTCCAGAGTGGATATCATCAATGCTGATGTTTGTGACCCATGGCTGGGGACGTTGCTCAAATGAAGCCCCCATATGCTTCTTGAGAAAACCAATGTTAGATTTCTCCCCCCACCCAGTATTTGAAAACAAGGGAAACACGTCCCACAGTGCTTGAAAGGTCCCTAGCATCCCGGCTTGCATCAGAAATATTGACACTCATCTACTTTTCACCTGTAATTGAAATAATGGAAAACAAAGTGTAACAACTCACCAATATGCACATGCAAGAGCAGAAAAGAAAAAAGATAATAGCAGCTTACATATCCAAGCTGAGCTTTTCCTTCCCACTCTTTGAACTCGAATGTGTGCTCACGAGATAAAAAATAGTAGTCCCATGTCACATGGTATGGGGTCGCAAAGACATATATATCCATACATGTCCAGCTATGGGCTTTGCTGACCTGGATGAGCAATCCAAACTCAAGGTTACAAGCCAAATACCTACGACTAATAGTTAGTTTCCATATTTAGCAGCACTGGATGCAAAAACAAGAACTAGGGACATGAGGTAGTACCTACCTAGACGGGAATTGCCTCTAAAAGAAAATTTGGTTTTACATCAAATGAAACAACCATACTTGTATGAGCAACCAAATCCAAATCACTAAATCCTTCTTCAACCACTTAAAATCAAGACACAAAAAAATCAAGGGACCAACCATAGTATCACCAATCTGTGAAGCTTAATCAAGTACAAACAAGCATATGAAAGGAAAAGAAAAGAAACCTCAGCAAGTGAGAAATCCACCAAAAATATTTGACGTAAGAACTGAAAAATTCCATGACTCAGATTCCGACAT
>CM026414.1:38467740-38618943 GCA_014858505.1 Corymbia citriodora subsp. variegata
AAAACCCCTAAATTATACTCACTATATGGAAAATATATATTGATTTTACCATGCATAAAGTTTAGGAATTCTTTTAGTGGTAAATAGAAGGTACACATTTGGATATCGGTTCCCACGTTGAACAAAATTTATAATTTTTAATGATGAGCAGAGAGTATTTCTGTTTTAAATATAAGTTCAAGTGTTTTGATGGCCAGAAAAGAGTTGGAAGGATTAAAACATTGAGGATAATTTAATATTTTTTTGTTGTGTTTTCTCGTTTTATGCTACACATATTGATATTTGAAATGAGTAGTACCAGTGCAGGGACCGGTGATTAGGAGTCTTCACTGAAAGATATAAACCCTGTGGCAGATTCTTCGAGAACCGGATATTCCTTGGTTTGCCCTCAAATTCCCCAGGAATATCCCATCGCCCCTTCCCAACTTGTATCCATCGTTATTGCATGTCAATCTTTTACCTCCTCTTCCGGTTACCTACCGGAAGCTCCATCTCACATGGATCTCCCACTAGAGAAATTGAGAGATTTTCTTGGGCCACTTTCATAATTCTTGCGACTATGCTTTTAGAGCTTCACAGTGGATCAACTGTTGAATAGAAATCAATTAACACAGAAAGCGAAATGTTAAATTTATTAAGCACCTGGTGGTGGCCCAAAAACTATGTTCTTTCCAATTTTTTTTTTCTTTTCTTAATCGAAAGTTGCATGGTCCATGGACCACCTCAAAAGCTACGTCCTGGCGGACCTCTGATCAGGAGCCAACCACTGGGGCATCGACAACTATAGCGACGCCTTGACCCGGTCTTTGGTGCCCAGATAGAAGCCTTCCGGGGTCACCACAAGTGGGCCCTGGACGATCACTAGGCGGCAGGCGGCCAACAACCTCCACGCGCTGGCTCGCACAGTGGCATTCATGGTGGGCCCGATCGACTTCATTTGCAACGACCTAACGATGCTCAGTTTCGTGGCCGTCTACTCGGGCTGCATCATGTTAAGCCAGCAGTTCCACTCGTGAGCGCACAGCACGAAGAGCAAGCTCCCGCCCCTAGTGGTGGCACTGCAGGATCTAGGGCTGCTCGTGTCACGGTCGCAACACGCGGCCCATCACCGAGCGCCGTACAACAACTATTGCATCGTTAGCGGGGTCTGGAACGAGTTCCTGGATGAACGGAAGGTGTTTGAGTTTCGATGACCAACTTTAGTGATATACATTGATTATATTTTTCGTAATTATTGTACAATGGATTTGATTTATGAGACGAGTTTTGATAACCATTTTACCCGAAATTTCTAATGTTTGAACTTCAAGGTCACGTAAAATGTAAAAACTGAATAATTCTCTCTCGGGTTATAGCCATAAATTCAGGATAAGAATTTGAAGGTAAGGAAACACGCAACAAAATCATAAGAGTGTGCTATAGCAAGAAGGATCATCTCGTGACTTTGAAATGCATCTCGGTATTCTAAACAATTCGAATTGGGAATTTAGCTTTTGTACTAAGAAATTAGAACCTTAGGATTTCCAAGCTTCAAGGGAAAATGCTAGGGAAATCAATGGTACCGTGGAGATTGGACTGGATCCTTCCCACGGGGGATGCTGGATGATCACTGTTGTTTTAGCTTTATGGCAAAACAGATGATGCCCATGGGCTTTAGTGGTCGTCTGTAGCCTGTGGAAACGCTTTCCACGCCAAGCACGCCCTTCATCCTATCCCCGCTGCCATGCCGACACCGTCCCCTCGAGCAAGGCCTGCGATTGGCAATGGCGTAACTCCAATTCAGTTCTCTCTCCTGGGACGATGCAAAATGTCCATCTTTGGTACTTTAGAGGGCGGATATCAACATCCCTATGTTCCTCCTAAGACCGTCCAACATCTCATCATCTCTTGGAAAGCATGCCTTTCCTCTAGTTTCTGGGCCTAATGCCCTAATTCATAAAACTTTCGTTAGTCATAATCAATGGAACAATCGATCAATTACTATCTAACATAAATTTATTTGATTGTAATTTCGTTAAAAGTTTCGAAGTTTATTTCAAAAGTTTATTTAGATAAAAAAAACTCACATTCGAATCGATTTAAGACTTCAATAAAAATAATTTTTTAGATTCAACAAGGTCAAGTATTCACGTTGTGGATGATTAAGATTCCAAAACAATCGAACAATATTTGAGTCGTCTTCAATGAAAATGTTTTTGTTTTATTGTTTTATAATTTTTTTTTCTCAATGAGATGAGAATAGTCAAGTTGACCTTCTCCATTCCTATGTCCATATACGCTTAGGGTGCAGACATCAGCTCAAAGTGGCCAGAAATAGTCTATTTCTATTTCTGGATGAGTTTCTGAGCAAAAAAACACGTTTGATAACAACAACAAATTTCTATTCTTGGAAGAGAAATTCGTTTGATAACCAAAAAAAAAATTATCTCATCTAAGTAGTATGATAATAGAAGGAGCGGAGATTGGCGGCGGCAGCCGGCGACCGGCGGCGGCGACCGCGTGGCAGGCTACCGGCGTCCGGCGTCCGGTGGCGACCGCCGATCGTCGACCGCCGACCGGCGGTCGCCGTGTGCCGGTCGCCGTCGGATGCCGGACGCAGGTCGCCGGACGCCAGTCGCCGGCCGCCGCCGCCGGTCGCCGTCATCATGCACTGGGCGCCGGTCGACGGTCGGCGGTCGTCATGTGCCGGGTGCTGCCGGTCGCCGGCCACAGACGGCGACGGATTATGGGCGGCGGCGGCGGGCGGTGGTGGTGGTGGTGGTGAGCAACGGACGAAAAAAGAATTCTTCAAGTGAGAAGTAAGAAAGAGAGAAACAATTTCTGATTTCTATTTCTGGAATAAAAATCAAAAAATTTTGTTTCTGATTTCTGTTTCAAACCTATTTCTGGAATAGAAATTTGTTCCAGAAATAGAAATGAGAAATTTTTTACCAAACAGATTTCTATTCCAGAAATAGGTCTGGAATAGAAATCTATTCCAGAAACAGAAATAGAATGGTTATCATGCGCGCCCTAAATTGACTGATGTTTCGGTCCTTACCGTGGAAATCACCTCAAAATGGCGACAGAAATTTTCCCAACCAGAATATTGTCGTCCGTTAAAACATCGACCCTTTGATCTTCCCTTCTCTCTAACACACACTCGCCAAAAACCACAAGAAAATGAAGAGAAGGGTTTAGCCTTCTCTCTCTCTCTCTCTCTCTCTCTCTCTCTGCTGTCTGCTGTCGTCTCTGCTCCAGCTCCATGGCCACACTCGGCGCCAAATGGGATTCCTCACGACAAAATGTCATGCTTCAATGGGCAAGCTAGATTATAGTTCTCTCAATCTCTGAAGAAAGTGACATCCATCTCTACATAGTAAGTTCAAGCAATTAGAGTCAGAAAGATAACCCAACTAGGGTCCATCAGATCACACTTAACAGTAAATTCTATAACTTGAATGGAGTTAAAATTGGATCAAAGAGTCCTGCTGCTTTGTATATTTTGAGAAAAAAAGCTACACACGAGGTGGACTTCCCATCACTGTATACCCAATCGTCTTGCTCTGGAATTATCAGCAGTTTAGTAAAAGATGACCCCCTCATCTCAATTTCGACTAATAGCTCATGAAGATCCAAGCCTTGCAAGCAGCATAATTGCAAGGTAGCCATATAGCAAAGTAAGTGTAATGTGATCAAAACCATATAACATTTGTTAACCGAACATCATTTTGAGAGTCATTAGAATAGACGTTAGAACAAACATTAGATTCCAGTTGCACCAGTGCAAAACAAGATGCATAACTTTGCACAGACAATTGCAAATTGAATGGGATGGTAACTCTCTTCCTAGTCGCTTGTTCAGTGGATGGGATGGTAACTCTCTTCCTAGTCGCTTGTTCAGTGCTTCATTCCACATGTTTGCAGCATAGGCTAGTTGCATTTGGTTCCATACTGTCATAACAGAAGCAACTTGCAATACCACAACACTTTCTATAAATTGAATGGACCACACTCCCATGCTATGAAGAATGCATCCCACATAGCGAACATATTATATGCACTATCAGTCAGGCTGAGAGAATTCTTATGAAAAAATGAACAAAGTCTACTACTTTGCTGCCTTAGTATTATATAGGAGGCATAAAAATGAATCTTTGTCAAACCAACTCACATTCTTTTCCATATTGTTAGCACTCAATAGAATCACATGCTAATCTGCTATTTGGCGAGATCACTGTTCAGTTTTTAGCCTTTCATTTTGCTCAATTGATTTCATTCGAAGTCATGGCATGATTGTCTAATATGAATTGTACCATGTTGATGGGATCTGATGCACGGCATCATTATATTTCAGGGTTTCAGAAGTAGAAACTATTTTGTATCCAGCATCTAAGAATCTCAAGGCATCTACAAATATACCTTGGAAGCAACACAAGGCCTTGGCATTAGAAAAATTGTCTAAGCCAAATTGAATGCACCATATAAACATATGCACGTGTACAATCTCTGTACCACGTGAGCGTCCAATGGCGGTGGATAATTTGCATTGATAGTGTCTGTCTAGCTAAAAAGCAAGTTGTGATAACCATATGGTTTCCCATTCATACTTTGTGCAAGCTCCCATGTAGTAGTCTCGTTAAATTTGGCTTGCATATCAGGATTCAGTGGAAGCAATGCAATGTGGGGATTTGAGTCATCTTTGTTAAGCTCAAACTACCACCATTCATCCCATGATAGCCCAGCATTGACATCTTCTCCCTGCAATGACAAGAACAAAAATAATGATTGCATTATCTCCAACACTATGTTGGACTTTTGTAGCACCTGACCCCTTTACCAACACAAAGGAACAGAGCAAGTAGCAATAGCCCAAATTTGAACTTAAATTTGTTGATCGAGGTCTGCCTCAAGTAAAGGACATGATTTCATTGAATTCTAACTGTAATCATCATCAGTAAGTTGCCATGTCGTGTATTAAGATGGTCTTGAAATTCAATAGAAACAGTTCAAACACACTGGACTTGCTATGTTAGAAATATGATGATGCCACAATAGAGCTTCTAGTAGGAGGATTTGCTCTAGCTCATCATGAACCTCAAGCAGCACGCCATCGTTTACTTACTCATCCTCTCTTACAATCAAAAGTTTCTACGGGAGCACAGAAAGGAAAGGCCTGTCTTATTAGAGAAGATAAGATGAGAAAGGAGATTTAAGGACATAGGGGTGTGACTAAAGCACAATTAATATGCATAATGGAACTGTCTCAATGGAACTGTATTTGCAGAAGAAATCTATGATTCGACAAAAATTACATTTATACAGTAATCGCACTGGTCCCAATGCCCCAAAAACCTAAGAGTTCACCCTACAACATGTTACAAACACACTGCAGGGAGCCTAGTTATCCTTCTCAATTTGTACGAGACAATCCTTTTATAATCAGAGAATGTATAAGCACAGCAATTGCAGAGACAGCAACAGGCAAAAAAATTGCATGAAATGTCAAACATCAAAAGCAATCCGTCTATGTATGAAAAAAAAAAAAAGAACAAAGAGGAATAGATAGAATGCTAAAAAATAATTGCAAAGTAATCATTTTCCTGGAAAGGCTTTTTCTCCACTAGTCAATATAAAAATTAGCCTTTCAAACTGAAAGAGAAATATGCTTATATGCATGACCAACCCATATCTGTTTCCAAATTACCTGTTCATTATCATGTCCGGATTCACCAACCATAGCTTTCCTTCAAAATCCTTTAAGCACACAGCTGTGTGACCAGCATATGCTCCCCTGACCCATTACTCTAGAGTCTCAAAACCACCCCACCTCCCACGAATTTTTGAAATTGCAAGGAAATCTCCAGAGTGGATATCATCAATGTTGATGTTTGTAAACTACGGCTGGGGACGTTGCTCAAATGAAGCTCCCATATGCTTCTTGAGAAAACCAATGTTAGCTTTCACCCCCCACGTGATATTTGAAAACGAGGGAAACACGTCCCGCAAGGCTTGGAGTGTCTCGAGCATCCCGGCTTGCATCAGAAAGATTGACACTACTCTACTTTTCACCTGTAATCGAAATAATGGAAAACCAAGTGTAACAACTTCCACCAACATGCACATGCAAGAGTAGAAGAGAAAAAGAATTGCAGCTTACAAATTCAAACTCAGCTTTTCCTTCCCACTCTTGAACTCGAATGTATGCTAACGAGATAAAAAATAGTAGTCCCATGTCACATGGTATGGAGTTGCAAAGATATAAATATGCGTACATGTCCAACTATGGGCTTTGCCGACTTAGATGAGCAATCCAAACTCATGGTTACAAGCTGGATATCTACAACTAGTCATTAGTTTCCATATTCAGCAGAACCAGATGCAGAAAGTAACAAGAACTATAACATGAGGCAGAAGACAAAGGGCAGAACCCACCCAAACTAGAATCGCCTCCATAAGATAATTTAATTTTACATCACACCAAACAACCATACTTGTATGAGGAACCAAATCACTAAATCCTTCTTCGAACCACTTGAAACCTAGACACAAAAAACTTAAGAGACCAACCATGGTACAACCAATATGCAGAACTTTATTATATATAAAAAAAAAAAAAAAGCAGATGAAAGGAGAAGAAAAGAAATCACGGCAAGTGACGAACTCTACTAGAAACATATTAAAGTCAGACGCCTCAGTTGATAAGAAATGGACCATAAGTAGGCAGAAACTCTATTCAGTTCAGTACTTTGAATCCATTAGAATAAATCAACTTCAAATTAACCAAGATATAGAAAGCTTAAAGCAAGTACCGAAGTTACCAAGAATTAATTGGAAACTGCCAAAAGCTGGCAAACGACGGCCTATCAACAGACCGCTACAACCTCGCATCTCCCAGAATTATCACAAAATCGAACTGCAGCGAATTGAATGAAGCACAAATAGTCGACCAGAAAACCTCAAAAGCAATGACCATCTTTCCACATTACCAAACAGCCACAAGCTCGAACCTCCCAAAATCATCCAGAATCACACTCAAGCGCAAGGATTTCCATTCCATTTCGTTTCCCACTATTAACCAAACAAAAACCAAGACTTGGACTCATCATTCTAGTCCTTTGCTTTCCCCATCATTTCCTGATTCCATTCCATTCCACCATACCAAACCCGACATTACAGTCGACCAGAAAACCTCTCGGGATCAGTGACCACAAGCTTAAAAGCTCAAAACCCTCCAAAATCTTCCAGAATCGCACTCAAAACCAAACATAGACCAGGCCAAAGCAACGCAATAAAACTAAAGGACGAACGTTGATGTGAAGCGTGCCTCCCTCGAACTCGCTCCCGGTCTTGTTGTGGAAGTCCAACCAAGTGGTGTTCGCGAAGAAGCAAGCTCCTTTCCACTCCAGAGAGCCATTGGAGGGAGAAGCGGCGCCGACGAAGGTGAGCAACAGGTCCAGGGGACGGCGAAGGGCGTGGAGGATGGGCCAGGATAGCTGCCTCGGCAGCAAGGGGAGTCTGTCCTCCGAGTGGGACGGTAGTGCTTCGCAGCTCGAGAGCGCGGGTGGAGCAGAGAGAAAAGCGTGAAGAGGAGGAGGAGAAGCAACAGAAATGGCTGAGGAGAAGCCATGGAAGTGGGAGAGAGACAGAGACAGAGTCACCTCTCCAGTGATCGTCCACTCCTCCCAGTGTCTCAAACCATCAAAGGTGAAGTGATATGTAGAGGCGAGAGGAACGAATCGTATTGATTGTCCTTGGATGCTCTGGTAATTTTTAGGGTGCTCAACCAGTTAAATCATAAACGAAACATTTAAAGCATAACCCGAGCTGAAAATATTCTGTATTTTTATATTATGTATTAATACTGTCAAAAATCCTAAATCATGTCTATTACGATATTAATAACTCAATTTTTTTTATATATAACCAAAAAACCTATAAAAAAAAATTGGCCACTTTCCTAACTCTTCCAACTATACTTTTGGAGCTGCCTTATGGATCGATGACAGTTAAATAAATTTGATTAATATGGAAAGCAAGAACTTAAATTTATTAAATAATTGGTGCCCAACCAAGCTTGCCGTTGAACCGCCACGACCATTGACAGCTTCAACTCCACTTATATTGCCTACCCACCCTCTTATATTACCGCAACGACTTTCACTATCCCACCTTTTCAGGACATATCCAACATTAAACATTCGCATTGTCAGAACAAATTTGACATTCAGCTTGATTTCACAGTATCCATATAATCTTCGTTATTGCTAAATCGTGCCTCGAGTTTGAGGTTGAATATGAGACTCAACCCAAGAATTTATTGCTCAAAGTCAAGCACAAAATGAACGATATTCTCTTATTAATTAATGTGCTCGCAAGTCTTGGACTTTTCTCTGCTTCATTAATGCAATGCATTCACGTTTCATTTGAAGGAGCTGAACGTCCATTTTTCGAGGGGAATCGAGAGGGTGCATCCGTTCCAGACAATGGTGGAGAATGGTGACGCTCGCAGGGTAATCGAGACGCGGAGATTGGATCCGAGTGCAAAGCCACGTGTGTACGGGTTTAAGCAGGATGGGCAAACGGGTCGCTTTGGATTGGAATGAGCCGTTTTTGCCATTTTCCTGGAACTGCGGTGGACGCTGGTGATCGGGTTGGAGAAAATATCGAACTCAGGTTGTGAAATGGACGTGCATTTATCTAGGATGGAAAAGTTTTTTTTTCGGAAATTGTAAGACGATTTCGAGAATTTGAAAGAAACTACAAGGGCCCAGAGCACATAAGCATCAACTAAGATCAAAACGTTCAAAGGCAGCGGCAACAAGTCAACGGTCGAGGCCCTTGAAAGACTTCCATACTTCCAAAGTCTTTTTTTGACTCGAGCAATTCCATTTGTTTCTTCACCAAAAGAGTTTCCTTTCTTTGAATTCTCGGACACTGACTTGCAATTTGTGCTTCAGATTGTAATAGCGGCCTTGAAGTTCCTAAGTCTTACAGGTAATGTCACCCAGATGTGCTAGCTTCATATTGCAGCTACTAATGATGCTATAAAACCACATGACATTGCCTTTTTGGAATTTACATGTGTGTTGTCCAATTTCAATATGGAGATACTTTTTGACTGAAAAAAGAAAAAGAAAGCTGGTCGATTTTTCAGGTTAGTCAAAAAACAATGGATCTGAATATTTGAGAAGCCAAGGGACAAATAGAGTCTACTTCATATCTTGTGTTAGAGCCAAAAGGACAATTTATTACTATGGATTGATCTCCCTGGCATAAAGCCTTCTAGAGAAAAGGGAGAATTTTGGGCAACGTATCTTTAATCTGTTTGTGTTTAGAAAGGATTTCAAATTTGATATTGCATAACTTGTCTATCCAAAATGTTGTGCCACACACGTTGCTTCGCTCTTTTGGATCAGAGCAACATGAACCCAATTGAATTGTTTTGACATTAAATTTTCGGGAGTAGAATGTTGATCTGCTCATTAGTTTTATCATATCTTGAAACGTAGGCTAAGAAGTTTCCTTTTCACCCTTTGTTGTAAAAATGCATCTCAGCCCCACTTTGAGTTAAGATGTAAAAAGATGAAGAAGTAAGATAGCACGTTAATCACCCCTGTCTTGATGCCACGAGGTCGGATGGAAAACCTGCAGCATCAGCTCAAGTTGCTGAAAGAACAGAGTAGTTACCACTAGCAAGTCAATGGCAAAAAGGCCAGCTTATCGGACGTGGCACTTTCGGAAGTGTTTACATTGCAAGCGACCAGTAAGTTAGATCCGGGAAGTTTTGACATGTTCCACTTTTTTAAACATGCAGTTAGCTAAACTTTGACATGTTCCATGACAAAGAAATCAGAGCTCTGTGTGCATTGAAGGAGTTCGAGTTATTGACTATTGATCCAAATTTGGCTGAGTGCATGAGGCAGTTAAAGCAGGTAATTTTTTGTAATGCTCTAGGATCCAATCTATCCTCTTATCTGATCTAAATATGCTGTGGAAATATTCTTTTATCAATTCCAAGTAATTGATTGCTTTGCTACCTCGTTTTCTTTTTTTTTTTCAACCTGTTACACGGGAAATTGAAGTACTTAGCCAGATGAGACATCCAAACATTCTACGATATTATGGCAGTATAATTGTGACACCTTTCCATCGCATCTACATGTCCCAACTCAATGGGCATTCATAATTTGACTCACCAAAATTTCAACGTATTCATACATACTCAGGTTGAGGATTGGCTTAACATATATCTAGAATATGCACATCATGGTTCAATAGACCGAATTGGCTTAAAATATATCTAGAATATCCAGGAGGATCTTAGGGCCCTAACAGAATCGGTTGTCCACAATTTTACCCACCATATTGTGGCTGGATTGGCTTACCTGATAGTTAACGACTCCATACATGGATAATCTAGACCATTGATCAAGCATCATTAGATGACTTGCATATTGGATAGAACAATTGGACCTTCATCTTTGTGCCTACAGGCCTATGGCCTTCTCAGGGATTTAAAGGGAGCTAATTTATTTGTGGATGCACCTGGAATAGGCAAACTTACTGACTTTGGGATTGCTAAACATGTGAGTTTCCACCTCTTCACTGTCAGAATACTGAGTGCATGTAGAAATTCCTTGTTGATCTGTGGTGCATTTACTAGCAAATGTGAAGTTAGGATTACTGATTGATTAGGTTAGCACAAAAAGAAAAAAAGAAAAAGAAAACTTGCAAGGTTGCTATTCTTCATCTATGCTCTCTCAATGCGTACTTCTCATTATTGGATTGTGGCAGTTCATTTATGCAAAAGTCTATTATAGATGGATGAAATGTTATTGAATAATTTTCTTCACTTTTTCCCCCACTATTGGTATTGTTACTATTTTGCATAAATGGGAAAAGATTTCAAGCTGTAAATAGAAGCCAAAATCAAATGAGAGTCGTTTCCGTTTCTATTGGTTTCTGAAAAGTTCCTAAGAGGCATAGCGGATGGAGTGCAATACCTTTGGTGAAAGGTTCTTCTCGTGTTGTTTTTTATGCTCCTCTGCCTTCCAAGAGAAGGATCGAATTTAGTCAGAGTAAGAAGCGCCTCCTTCCTAACATGGGGTAAATAAAAGTGTATTAGTCCATATAATGGAAATCTGGACAGCAGTTAATGTATCATAGCTTTCTTTTTGAGTTCCGAAGCATTTGATCATTTTGTTGATTGCCTCATGGTCCTTTTCTCAATGATGAGCTAACATAAGTCGAAAGTGGTTGATTTATTTCTTTTCTTTTCTTTTTTGTCGATATGATGTATGAAGATGTTGCAATTTATATTCAGTGTTCCATGAACTCACCAAATAGTATTTGGCTTTACTAATGTCATACCATTTCTTAGCTAACTGGACAAGCAGCTTATTGCTCTTTGAAGGGAAAGCCTAAACTGGATGGCTCTAGAGGTGCTTTGCTTTTATGAACGTTAATGCTACATTCTTTTTCTTGTTGTGGCAGAATGATGGAATAGCATATCCTGCCGCAGCTCATACAATTCTTGATGGTGAATAATAACAGCATGGATCTCGATCATACTGCTAACACCTGGAGTTTGGGGTGTACTATTACCAAAATGATAACTGGAAAGCCTCCTTGAGTGAGTATAACAGGTAAGAACGCTGCATTGCTTTTTCATTTTCTCCGTTAGTTCTTCCAAGGAATATGCTTCCAACCAAATTTGTGTCCCTATTTTTTGTTGGAAGTTCGAGATTATGCATATTGCCATTTGGTATGTGATCTGTGTCTTTAGTTTATGTTTAAGGTTTAATCATTAATGTAGATTCAAGCCATATTTAAGGTGATGCGAAGTTCTCTAGATCTGCCGAGGGAAAAGATATCCTGCAATGCTGCTTTCGAAGACAGCCTGTCGAGAGGCCTTCACCTGCTATGCTACGTGAGCATGCTTTCCTGCAAATTTGAAGTTGCAGATGACTTTATTATTTCAAGTGCCAACACGTTGTTGCAAAAGTGATGTCATTATGTAAAGTTCCACATTTACTAAACCAAAAGCATCACAAGGTCCATAGATGTGATGAAGACACATGCTCCTCTCGCATGGTCTGATTGGCAGCATACTTCAATCTAGATAATTTGACAGTGTTGCTTAATCTAAACATTATCCTATGGGGTGCATTCTTATCATGAACATTTTGTACGGAGTACATTTATTCATGAAAATTGAAAGGCATTGATATGGCTCCAAATAAGCAGCACATCAGTGAAACGCAAGCAAGAAAACTCAAGAAAATAAAAAGAATATCAAAGTGATATTGAATCAGAATTCCCGAAATAATTTAGGAAGCAAATACTTCGTAGATTTGGCGGAAGGAACATTGGCAGGTTTAGCAAACCTGCATTGGCGGAAGGAACATTGGCAGGTTTGGCAAACCTGTATTGTCTTGGGATTGGGGAAGAGAAGTATAAAAGTTATGGGCACTGGATGCTCTTGATTCTTACTTCAAGAGTGTCGTTGATCTCAACAAATACATGAGATTTCTCCAACCAGAGTGGCCCTCGTCACCATCACCAAGTTTCGGAGAATCAAAAAAAGCCATCGTGGGTTTGCCTGCGAATGTAGATGATGATGATGATCCAAGTTGCGACTTCTGAGACGAGAATCCAACGTTGATTGTTGCGATTATGCTCCTGTCAGGGCGGCAGGGGAAAGTCTTCCCCCCTCCCCCCGACGATTTTGCTTGCAAGCGATGCCGCAAGTTTACCGGATTTTTCCCTAATGGTTGTTTGTCATTTCCAGGAATATTTTTAGAATAATTTTCCATGTCGTTTGTTTACGATATTGTAATGGGCATTATATTTATTTAATTTTCCTTCACTTACTTGTTCAAGTTTTTTGAGTCGGACTTTCTCATGTGTGTGTGACTTAGCTATTGCATGAGTATATTGATATACTAAATATATTGATAGACTATGATTGATCTTATTAAGTGAACCGGATTTGACATTTTCATGTAATTTGGCACACAAAATGTCGATGTAGGGGCCAAAATTGTAATTGGTTCAAATGTGAACAAGTTTAAATGAGTAATATTGTCAAGCTTCATTTGAGATTCTCCTTTCAAGGCACGTTCTCCTACCTAGATAATCCGATCATTTTCCTCTCGTTTTTCGATAGTATAATTTAATTTCCCATTATAAATTTCCTCTTTCTAGACTTGGTGAATCTCTCTAGTTGTGCTTTCGTTCCTTGAGAAATAAAGGGATTAAATTAATCCAGTTTGCTAACATCAATTAACCTTTTCCTCTCTCTCTTTTCAAAAATATTTATACACGTAGTTCTTAATGTGTATTTTTTATCAACAATTTCTTTTCATTATTTAATAATTCAAATATTTTATAACAAAATGATTTAAATCAATTATTTTAATTACCAATTGTAGCTAGTGATAACAAAAAGCGGAAGATCTTCATTGCAGAAATATACCCGCGTGTGGAACGGTTTTATTCTCTAGAATCAATTATTTTTTTGAGAAGGTACTTCGCAATTTCTAAGTTGTCTTTGAGTTGACTGGGTCTTAGGTAACCTTCTTTGATTTGTTTTGTTTTTTTGGTCTCTCGGCGATTCTCCCTTCGTTTTCGTTTTCTTTTGTTTTCTTCTCCTCATTTTCCAACACCATGTGATGGCGCCTTTTCTGTTTTGTCCCTTAGCTCTCGCCCTTTTCTTTCGTACGACTCGCTCTTTCTTTTCCTGCCGTGTTTCTTACTTTGTTCTCTGCCCGAACCCTTAATGAAGACCAGCGATTGGTGTTCAGTTTTCCAAAGCGTAGCATTATTGAGCACCATCATCGACCCGTCAAGTTCGCTGCACTCAATCATCAATGGACCAACTATTCTCATTTGAACAGGAGCTGCCCCAACATGGCAGGAAAATGAAAAACAAAAGCCTAGGCAAAATCTCATTGATTCTCTAGGATTTGACCATAAGCATCGATGAAAAGAAACTTTAATACTGTTGTTCCGATAATAGAAGCACTCCCAACAAGTAAACTCAGGTAATCGAATTCGATTACATTACGAAATCGACTCAATGATGTGAGTTCAAAAGTTATTCTCTACGGCAATCACAATAGTAATATGGTAACTTTGAGTATTGTAGTGAGATGTCACATGATGCGGTAGAGGAACCCGATTTAATTATGCAAAGGGTGGCAGCACGACCACAACACTGACAATGATTATGGTAGCAATGATACATCAATGAGGCCTAACCTTATTGAATATTTTTTTTTCCCTCTACGGATACAATAAGAATTAGATAATAAATGTCTTAATAGTAAATAGACAATAGGAAATACGGTTCTCCAATTCCTCTTTGAATTCATCAAATAGCATTTTTTTTGCTATTTTTTTATTTACTAATTCAATTCTATTACTTTTTTTTATATTATCACTAAAATTTTATCACATAATTTAATTTACCGTTGTATCATCTAAATGAAAATTCGAAATATGATCTATCTAAATGTAATAAATCGAATCTCACTAAATCGAAATGCTAAACAAATTATGGAATAACCAAATTAGAATCTGATTTTGCATTCTAGAATAACAAGAATTCTTTCTAATGAATCTTTAACTACTAACTAAAACATGTGAGTTGTATCTCGCTAATATCCCCTTCTGTTTTCCTTTCTCGCCCGCCAGCGTAATGATCGGGTCGTGATGGTGTGAATGTTTCGGCCGGGATTCTCTTGCTTTTTTGACCTTTTGCTTTTCACACTAAACTTTGCCGAATGTATGGTCATTCATCATGAGGATGTGCTGCAATTTCTCCACTGCTGTGTCGTTTGTGACCACATCCTTCTCCTCATCAGAGCAATCCATCGAAGCCCACCGATGGTTCCACTTGCTCTCTTCTTTTATTTTCAGTCTTTTCCAACTTTGCTTTCGGTTCCGCGTGGCCCGACCATGTCCCCTCGTCCTTATCTTCGTCTTCAGTTAGTCAACACGTTTTCACGGTATCGTGTCCCACCAGATTTTGCTCTCCATTTTTGCAGAATTTAATTTCCCCTTAATTAATTTCCAAGGCTTGTTCTCCTACTTAGTATATCTCTCTATTAGTGCTTTCATTCCCGGTGAAATAAAAGGATTAAATTTATCTGGTCAGTTTACTTTCAACATCAGTTAAGCTTTTTTTTATTTTATCTCTTCGTAAATTTTTATACACACGGTTCTTATTGTGTGTTTTTATCAATAATTTCTTTTCATTTTTTTAAATATTCAAATATTTTATAACAAAATGATTTAAATTAAAACTTTTAAATACCAATTGTTCCCACACGTATAATGCTGATGATAAAAAGTGGAGTAATGAACGCCAGAAATATATGACATGAACGATATAAAGTGTAGTAGAGAAAGAAACTCTTAGAAATTTTGTAAAGTTGGAGGTGCCGCTCAGACCAAGCCGTGCGGGTGAAGTGCCTACTAAAAAGACTTTAATCGATCATAACAAAAGGTAGGAAAAGTAATAAGAGCAACGTGCAAAAACGACGACGAGTTGGTGTCGATCAACATGGATTTAAACACGCACGAACGCGCACATCGGGCAATGTCATGAACGCATCAAAGATGATCCCTGTTGCGGTAGCCTCAACTAACTTATCTTTTTTTGACTCCTGGCTACATTGGATTCTCTCTTTGTTTTCGTTTTCTTTTTGTTTTTTTTTTCTCCTCATTTTTCCAGCCACATCCTCACCATGATGCGCCTTTTTCCCTTTTATCCCTTAGCTCTCCCCCTTTTCTTTTGTACGACTCGCTCTTCTTTTCCTGCTTTTTTTTTTTTGGGAGTGTGTGTTCTCTGCCCAAACCCATAATGAAGACTAGTAATTGTGTTCAGTTTTCCAAAATGTAGCATCATTGAGCATCACCACCGACCCATCAGGTTCGCTAAACTCAGTCATCAATGGACTGACTATTCTTGTTTGAACAGGAGCTGCACCGGCGCGGCAAGAAAAAGAAAAACAAAAGCTCAGGCGAGAACTCATTGGTTTCTAAGACTTGATCATAAAAATTGACGAAAAGAAACTTTAATATCACTGCTTTGAGAATGGAAGCTCTCTCGACAAGTAACTTGAATGATTGAATTTAGTAATTGGACAGAATCATCTCAATGATGTAAGTTCAACAGTCATTCTCTACGGCGATTACATAGCAATGTAGCAACTTTGAGCGCCACAGTGAGACATTTCCCAATGCAACAGAGAAATCCAATCTAGACGTACAAACTGCAAAGGGGTAAAACACAATGACAACACTAGCAATGACTCGAGTGGTGACAATACATTTACGAGGCCTATCCCTTATTCGATTTTCTTTTCTATTTGTTTTTATTCTTGTTTCCTTTCTCACATTGCTCTAATATGGATTAGACAATAGATATCTAAATATGAATTCAATAATACAATTCTCCATTTGGTTTTTGAATTCATCAAATGAGACTTTTTATGTAATTTTTTTTTACTAATTCATTTAGATTACTTTTTATATTATCACTAAAATCTTATTACGTAATTTAACTTATTGTTATATCATCCATATAAAAATCAAAATATAATCCAACTAAATAGAATAAACAAAATCAAACAAAATCGAAATGCTCATTAGTATATAGAATAATCATATTGGGTCTTACTCGACATTCTAGAAAACATAAATTTTAGTAATATTTAACTGCTCACTAAAATAAGTAATGAGTTTCTAGCTAGTATCTCCATTTGTTTTCTTTTCTTACCCGTAGCTCTATGCATAACGACCGAGTTGCGACCGTGTGAATCCTTGACTCAGGTCCCCTTCCCTTCAGCCCGGATTTTCCTACTTTTTATGTCCTTCCATCTTACGCCTAAATCACCGGCCAAAAAAAAATAAAAAATCTTACGCCTAAATCTTTGCCGAAGATATGGTCATTATGAGTGGGCGCTGGTTTTTCTCTGCTGTGTCCACTTCCTTTTGAACCACTTTTTGACCCAGAATTCCACGATTCCCTGTTCCTTCTCCTTTCGTGTGTTTTCACACTGCCAGTTTCCTTCATGCCCGCCCGCCGGAATGCCGTGTGGAAAGTGGCCTCGAGTCGACCCTTTCGGTCAGCCAGAAGGAGGGAGAGGCGAGGACTTGAGTTCGGAGAGCGGGCTGCGTCCAAAACTTGCATAAGAATTCCCATTTAAATTCGTCGTGGAAAATTCAACGTCGATTCACAAATATTTGCAATAGGGTCCGTAATTTTAAGTTTGATAGAATGCAATAGATATTGAATGTGGGACTGTGAATGTTTTTTTTATTAGGGGTCAAATTATTGGCGAATTTGATTGCTGAATTTCATGAAAATGAATAAGACATTTGGGCAAAATTTTAGGTGTTAACAGTCATTTTCTTTAAAAATTCGTAAGTTATTATTTCTTTGTAAATCATCCCTTGGTTGAATTTTTTTCTTTTTTCTTTTTAAAGATCCAGACTGCATACAAAATTGGTCTCATGAATTAATTAGTGTGGGTAAAATTCTAAATTTGAATCAAGATTTTTGCAAAGTAAATCAGAAGCACTACTTTCAAGGTTTTCCTAGATAATATAACGCAATTCATTTCCGGGGGGAAAAAAAGGAGCAATGCTAGATATAAGAAAATTGGACATTTATATATATGTTAAGATGGATAGAGTACAATAAAGATAATAGTGCTATGGCCTTCTTCAAAAAAAAAATTAAAATTTTTTCATTTTCCTTGGATAATTTGGAGAGTTTGGTAATCAAGTGAATGATAGTTTAACATTTCATAATAATTTTCCACCTCACTCAGTGCACTGATTTTTTGAAATATTATATACTTAGTACTATTTCGAGGAGGACAAAGAAAGATAAGTAGGTCCAAAAGTTTCTTGGGTGCACATTCGTATGAGTTTCCTTGTAGTTGAAGTTAAAATTGGCTCAAAGGCAAACGCGTTTTCTTGAGTAACACTGTCCACTCCTTTTGATGACAACGACATCGTCAACAATTGTAGAAATGCTATCGAAAAAAAAATCAGGGAAAGGGATCTAATTGTGGCTTCGAAAAGAGGCCACTTAAAATTTGTTAAAAAAAAGTGAAAGTTATGTGAGGTGGAGTGAGATCCGTATAAAAGGACAAATTGTTCTTTATTTGGATAATAGATTATTGTTTAGAAATGAAAAATAAGAAAAGATATAAATAGTGAAAGCATGAGGCCACCCGTCAACTCTACATGCGTTATATTAAATTAAAATGTTATTAGACTTGTTGTCAATGTAGAAAATAGTTTGCACATTCATGATTAAAAGTTGACATATGGAAGAATTCACTTACAAAAATAATCAACAATTTTTCTAGTTTATTGTTTAACAATTTTTCTATCTTTAGTTTAATATATTGAAATAATAAGATCAAACAGATAATATTTTCTGATGTTCAAAATTTTCACGCATGGGGGTTAATTTGGAATGCCCACTATTTAATAAAATATGGAAAATATTATTATTTTGTAGTATATAGGGAGTAAAAATAAATAGAAAAGTCAAAGTAATGCAAGGTGGAGTAAAAGCAATCAAATCATTAAAGAGAGAAATAATCATTTATATTTATTTTAGTAAAGGTTATAGTGTAAAAAGAAAATGAAAAATATGTCAAAAAAAAGAGGGAGTGATAGCATGCGATAACTATCTACCGTGCCATTTCTCTAGGAGTCCTCCACGTAGCACCTTTAGCATCATGCTACCCGACTTCATTTGAACTAGGCCCCACATCTCCACCGTCCATGTCGCTGATCTGACAGTGGGGAAACCCCCCTCCCTCGAAACAAGACAAGTCGGTGTAGCGGGAGCGTGGGACTGGGCCCCACCCCGATTAACGAGGATTGCCATCGATGACGGGGACATGTCAAGAAGGGGCAAGGTAAGCAACAGACGGCTTGGATTCAACGGGGCTTGGTCGTACGGCTAGCCCCGTGATCACATTCATTGGGAGATGATGGCCAAGGGGGACAGGGGTGGGCGGGGGGTTTCGTTTGGGGAGAGGGTGGGGCCGGATGGGCAATTAGGCCATAACGATGCCTGGGTAATTGGATGGATGTTTTGGTTGGTGAAAGGAAGAAGCGCCATAAATTAAGGATTTCACGGAGCTTGATTCAATGCATTTGATAATGTGAAAGTAAAAATTGATCCACGAAGAATGCGATCAACGCTCCCCAGCCCAACATCTAGAGGGATGAAGGTTGTCATTAGTGATTAGGCCTTGTAAATTGGTATGTTATGAAATATATATTTGATAAATTTACTATATTTGATAAGTTTACCAACACATAAGTCGAAATGGAGACTAATAGTAGTTTGACGTGATATTGTTATTGTTATTACATTTGTCTCAAATGATGATACGATGTGCAATTACGTATAGTCATTTGGCAGCTGGCACCGACTATGTATTTGTGCCTCGGGCGGTGATTTACGTCCTTTTTCCAGCGGTAAAATAAACCATACGTGCCCTTCGACTCCGGGGTTGATCAGAACGCAAGACTTTGACCAATTCCAAGTCTCTCACTCTCTCTCACGCGTAGGAAAAACATGATGAAATGACAAACGAAGAGACGGAGAAGTTTCCCGCGTGCGTTCCTAGCAACTGCCCTCTTGTTTCTTCACCAAAAGCTGTTCGTTCCCATTTCTGACAGCACATGGCTTTGTTACGCTAGGAATTGGATCTCCGCCTTCAGCCAAAGGAAGAGTCTTTACTGTATCCCCGGATGCTGACTGGTGCTTCAGATTCTCAACAACAGCAACTTCGCTCTACTTCTTGACGTGCATCTTTGCCGCTCGCATGCATCCGAATCTTCTTCTTCTGTCCTAACCGGTATGTTGCTTCGTCCTCATCTTTGCCATTTTCCATTTGTAAGAATCAAATGAAGACTCTCCAACTGAACATCCTTATTTGACTGGATCAAATAGATGCGCGCTGGAAAAGAAAATCTGATGGATCTGTGCGAAATGAAGGGTTAAATGACTTGAATGTAGGTGGGTGGACGTAACTGTGAGATGCAGTAAAGTTCTCGGACAGAGACCAAGAAATAGAGAGAGAAGGGGCAAGAAGAGAGAGGGGAAGAGCGACAACAGTGGATTGCAGCCCGTCGAAAGAGAGGGTCGAGCGACGCCAGAAATCTCCATTTTCGAACGGTAGGCAAGAATTTTTAGCTCTATTTCTCACGAACTTGGGATTTTTGTTGTAAAAGTTAATATTGGGATCTGTTTCGGATTTTGCTTTGCCGGCAACGATTCGGTCAAAATCCAAGGATATTTTGAATCCCCACATGGCCTTGTTATTCTAGAATTAATTAATTTTTTTGATAAGGTAGTCCACAATTATCAAGTTATTTTTGAGTTGATCGGCTGTTGAATATTAATCTGCATTTGGCTTTCCCGCTTTAATACTTGTGGATGCTATTATTTGCTTCAGAATAATGCTACATGCACTAGGAAAATATACACCAGATTGGTACGTTATATGACTGGATGCGCGCTCTGTCTGCAGGTTGATAATCAAGACGACAAGATGCCGCGAGCTAAAGATATAGCCTGGAAATTCGTGATTAGACTGGAGGGTGATAAATGGCGTTGTCCTTACTGCGAGATCGAATCCTCCGGATCAGTCCCAAGAGTGAGAAGTCACCTTCTTAAACAAACAAAAGGAGGGATTGCCCCTTGCAAAAAAGTGCCAGAGCACATAAGCGCGCTAATGGAATTGTTACAAAATGAGGTGCTTTAGTACTTGTGGTAGCTACGTTATCTGCCTGAGAATAATGGCGTGCTGAGAAGATATATAAAAAATAGGGATAATATATGATGGGGTGCGCTCTATTTGCTTGCAGGTTCATAATAAAGAGGATATAGCCTGGAAATTCGTCGATAGACTGGAGGACAGCAAATGGCGCTGTCATTACTGCAGTGGAGAATTTTTTGGAGACCTTACAGGAGTGAAACGTCACTTGCTTAAAGTCCCAAATGAAGGGATTTCCATTTGCACAGATGTGCCGGCACATGTAAGAAAGCTATGGTTGTCATTACTCGATGAGGTGGCTGAAGGAGAGAGCAGAGAGGTGGCTGAAGAACAGAATAGACAAGCCCCCGGTCGATTCTCCACGGAACCACAGTCGCGTGACATGCCGACTCAAGCTGAGGTGGCTGAAGAAGAGAGCAGAGAAGCCAACGGCCAATTTCCCATGGAATCACAGTCACGTGACATGCAGCCGTCACCTTGGTTATTGGACGACTACTGGGAAGACTCGTTCACCGCAGCAGAGGGGGTGACCAACATGGCAGAATTCATCTCTGACCATCAACAAGGAGAGCGTCCATTTCATGAGCCTTTAGCAATGCGGTCACTGGCACAAAATAGCTGTGGTATGTTCGTGTGAAGTTTCTATACATTCATCTAGGCATGGAGAAAAAGCATTTATTATATTTTTCAAAGAAAACACATCAAGCTTTTTAAACAAAATTCTGACTTCTTAATATCTCTGATAAACATGCTTTTGCCACACAACTTTTCAAACGTGAAGAGAGTCAATAACCTATTTCTTAATAACAACAGTGCATCGAATATGTTGCACGTGTCCACTGGACCCCACTGGACCCACTGGATCCAGTAAACTAACTATAATGGGCATTCTCCCTTGTTCCAATTAACCATACCCTAATTTTGATGAACAACACAGGTGAAAGCACATCATGTTCGACAGAGGCTGCAGGGGAAGAAGTATTGTATCTTGTTACTTCGCCACATCAGCCACATTGTTCCTTTCTATCTCCTTATGCTGTGGGAGTATCATCATTTCAAGATGATCAATTACCTTCTATAGGTAATTCAAATTGCTTGCAGGATTGCAATCGGCGCTTTCAATTGCAGACTCCAATGGACATAGATCCCTCAATTGCATCACAACATACAAGTGACCCTCACATTATTAAGGCAACAATTGATGATTCGCAAGTTCCGAAGGTGGCAACAATTACAACATGCCCCTCATCGTCACAAGGTGTGTCTTAATTTATCTCAATAGATACTATCATTTCGTTAAATCCTTAAATGTCCTCAAATTATTTTATAGAAATCTCTAAAGTATGCTTTTTTTTATAAAATAGATATAAACAGGGGTTCTCCAATCATGAACGTATGGAGGACACCACGAACTCGTAGATCGATGGAACAAATGATGCAGGAGGACAGCGCGGTCGACATTGCAAACCTCTCATTGGATGGTGCAACAAGTTACCCGAGTGCACCTCCCCAGGTAAATTCTTTCTCCCCTGATTCGCCAAAGGAACCGTTGCCCTTTCAAAAGAGTCTCTAACATTGAATGCACAACAGAATCCAAGTGCGCCATTGCCATCACAAGACCGCCAGCTCCTTGATAACCCTTCTCAGAATGAGTCACAGGGGTCCATTCTGCCTGGTCCCATTGCATCAGATGCTCAACTCGCTAACATGGCCACAACCAATACTCCCCAGCATTTTGATCAACCAGATCAGACCTTTCACAGGCAGTGTGGACGTGGCACTGGTTTATCTCCTCCACGGGCTTCCATGGACATAGAGCCACCTATTCCATCACAACCTTTCAGTGGACCTCTTACTATCGAGCCATCTAATTCCCCTCCGCAGATTCCAGAGGACATCATAAATACAACTGGCCCATCAACATCGGAAGGTATGATACTATCAATCTATTAAATGGATCTCGTTAATGCGTCCCATCACATTTGTTTAATATACTTAAGCTCCGTATGTTTCACTAAAAATAACTTTCAAGAAAACGTTTTTCAGATTTTACGATATTCATTTCATGGAAAAAAAATTCATTAGGGAAAATATTTTCCATGAAGGGAAAATTTTTTTCTAAAATGAGGGAAAATGTTTTTCATTTTTCAAGTTGAAGAAAACATTTTGCACAGGCGAGCCTTAAGCTCACTACTCATCAATCTAGAGATGCCTGAGGCCAGCAAGCTCGAGTCTTGCTTGATCGACAAGCGAGAGCCTGTGCGAGCTCACTGATTTCGGGTGTCACCAGATCGGCGAGTCAAAGGCTCACGCTTGCCGATTTGGCAAGTGGCGAGCGAGCTAGAGTTCAACGGTGAGTGAGCCAGAGGTCCTTTGGCCGATTGCATGCTGTTGCTGTGGTCAGCAACCAGCTGAGGAAGAAGAAGGAGCACAAGAAAAAAAAAAAATAAAGGAAAAAATAAAAAGAAAAAAAAGTAGAAAGAAAATTTAAAAATCAATTTTTTATAAAAAATAAATAAAGAAAATAAAAAATTAATTAAAATTAGTGCACGGAGAAAAATTGAATCGAATTTTCCAAACCAAATGATGGAAAATATTTTTTAGTTCATTTTCAAGTTTCAAACAAATATCAGAAAATATGATTATTTCCCTAAAAGATGACTTTTTGGAAAATATTTTTTAGAAACACCACATTTTTCGCAAAACAAATAGAGCCTTAATAAGGAAATATTTTTCTTGTCAATGCATTGATCACGCATAATACAAGAGAAGATAATACATTGGTATTACAAACTTTCCTTAATTTGGTATTGCTGCGAGAACACTTATTAACAAAATCCATATTATATTTATCATTCATGTGGTCTATTTGTAAACCCCATGTTGCTTTGTTATGGTGAGTAGGAATGTTTCGATCAGAGTCTATGCATGAAGTTATGGCTCATAAATTAGTAATGCCGAAAGGTGCACCAGCAGGGGCATCGTCATTCCATTATGATCAATTACTTGGTGTAGGTCATTCAAATCTGGATTGCAATCAGCCACGTATATCTTGTGTAAGAAGTGTAACCAACACTGTCCCGCCTTCTAACCAACCACTTCGAAACTGCAATGAAGAATGTGGAACTGAAACCGGTTCGTTTCCCCTGCGAGATTCGAGGGGCATATGTCCCATAACTGCATTACGGCCTACTGGACGCCCTCACAGCGAGGAAACACTTGTCAATTTGCAAGTTCTGGAGAATGGAGCAAATATGGCTGGCCCATCACCATCACAAGGTATGTCTTGATTTACCTAAATAGATAATTGTCATACCAAATTAATCGCAGGTTTTCCAACTCGAGTGAGCATTGATGCTTTTATTGCAAAAGTGATGCTTCTTTGTATTATTAACTCTCTTTAGTATAACTCAAATTATTCTATATCCATATCCAATCTTTTCTCAAATACCGTGGTATCATTGCATGTTATATATGTTCTATATCATTTACTATACTGCACGGTTCTTTCATTGAAATTTTTAACTTATGTGCATGTTGATTTTCATTGTGGACGTTTTTTGTGACCAAGTTCTATGTTGTTTTCCCTGTATGCATGGACACTCCAATATTTTAGTGCAACCAGCTTTGGTGCCCCCTCAACATCAAAGTGTTCTACATCAATTCATGAGTCCTCAGACAAGGAACGTGCAGCAGAATCCGACCAGGCTATCATCGTCACAGAAAAACCATATGGGCCCATGTCGCACACAAGCTCCAATGAACATGGATCCATGTATCCCCTCATCATCACAAGCTCCAAATAATGCTCCTCCTCCTCCTCAGATTCAATGTTGTGGAACAGGCCTGATAGGCCCATCGTCATTACCAGGTATCTAGTTATTTACCTAAATTAATCCTTATGTATCACCATGTTATGTTATTAGGGGAAGCAAGAATGCTATAATGAGATAGATGGATTTAATTGCAGAATTAGATATGAACATGGGTGCACCACTGAGAAGTCATACAAACATAGACAACAACTTTGAAAAGACTGGAGCTTTGAAAAGAAAAATAAAACGACTCTCCTGTAGAGAAGCTGACATAAGGGATGAGTTAGAATATGCCACATCTCTATCCCTAAAGAAGCAGAGAATGGAAGTTAAGAATTGGTTGGCGGATGTGGAGAAGCTTAGAGATGAGTTTCATAGTATTGAAGCAACAAGTAAGCATTGTTTGTTGCCACACCAGCAAGTGGATATACTTATGCAAGAAGTAGAAGACCTTATGGAACAAGGCAAATTCCCAAAAGGACTATTTGTGGCGAGGGAGACCAAAATCAATAAGTTGATAGAACAAAAGTTGGTGGGAGAGGCATTTCAAAGAAATACAACAAAGATTTTGGAGTACTTAGTAGGGAATCAAATATCCCGACTAGGCATATATGGAATGGGGGGTGTTGGTAAAACGACTCTTATGGTGCACATTCATAATAGACTCCTTGAAGAAGCAAACCATGACAATGTGTTGTGGATCACTGTATCACAAGATTTTAACTCACAAAAGTTGCAGGACAAAATTTGGGAGGCACTAAGTTCAGGCCAACTACAAGAAAAGGATGTGAGGAAACGAGCAGCAATGTTGTTCGATGTTTTAACCAAAAGAGAGAAGTTGATAATAATCCTCGATGATGTGTGGGAACGTTTTGATCTCGAAGAGGTGGGAATCCCTATTAGAGTGGATGGAGTTAAGTTGGTCTTAACCACTCGATCCTTTGATGTTTGCCGCCAGATGCATTGTCAAGAGAAGATAAAAATCGAACCTCTATCTCTAAAAGAAGCTAAGAGTTTATTTTTGGAGGAGTTTGGATCCGAAGTAACATTTAATTTGGAAACTAAAGCAGTTGTGGGGTCCATTGTTAAAGAATGTGCAGGCTTGCCGCTTGCAATAATCACGATGGCAGCAAGCATGCGAGGAGTGACGGATGTGTTTGAATGGAAGGATTGCTTGGTGAAATTGAAAGAATCAGATATGGAAAAGAAGGTCCTAATGAATCTAAAATTCAGTTACGATTGCCTTGAAAATCATGAAGTTCAACAGTGTTTCTTATCTTGCGCACTTTATCCGGAAGATAATTCGATTGGTAAGAACGAGTTGATAGAATTCTTTATCGACCAAGGATTCATTGATGGATTGGATAGGAGGGAGAAACAGTATAATAGAGGCCTCACCATACTAAACAAATTGGAAAATGTTTGTCTATTGGAAAAGGCACCTGATCATTCATGGGCAGATGATAGGGAAAGATTGAAGATGCATGATTTGATTAGAGACATGGCATTGCACATCATGAGTGCGACTTCCATTGTAAAACCAGGAAAGGGATTGATGAGGATTCCCCCTGAGTGTTGGACAGAAGCTTTGGAGAAAGTTTCTCTTATGGAAAACAAAATTAGTAAATTTTCGCTGAACATTTCGCCAAATTGTCCTAGACTATCAACTCTTCTACTGAATGTTAACCACTGGTTGAAGGATGTAGTCATCATCCCTGACTCTTTCTTCAGACAGTTTTGTGGGCTAAAGGTTCTAAACTTGAGCAGACGTTGCCTAAGAGAACTTCCAAATTCCATCTCAAACTTGGTAAACTTAAGAGCACTATTGCTTTCACATTGCTGGGAATTGCGTCGTATTCCTTATTTAGGGAAGCTCACATCTTTAAGAAAGTTGGACACTAGGAACTGTGAGAATCTTGAAGCACCCGAGGGTCTGGGAATGTTGATGAATTTGAGATACCTCGACCTAAATGTTTCAATGAGCGGTAGATTACCCAAAGGAATACTGGGGGGTTTGCTAAACTTGCAGCATCTTAAAGTTCGGATTCCAGATGGAGAAGACATTACAAAATTGAGGGCACTAGAGACACTTGAATGCTGCTTTGAAGGTGCGGATGATTTCAACAAGTGTGTGAGGGTTGTTATTGAGCAGGGTAAGCTTCAATATTATTATCTCTGCATGCATAATGAAATTCACCGTTTAAGGGAAATAGATAGTGATACCGTTGAATTTAGGAATCGGAAGAGGAGAGTCGACATTGCGAGTTGGAGTCATGCTATTGTGAGCATGGGAGGAGAATGCACTGGCATTTTTATTTTGATTCCCCGAGATGTGCAGATATTGGTGGGGTCGGAATGCGACGGTGTAAAAAATTTGTCTGGCATCGGTCCGCTTGAATACCTGGAAAAGCTAAGAATAGAAAAATGGGAAAAATTAGAGGTGCTCTGTGGAGGACAAGATGAAGTAATCAACATCCGTAATTCCCCAGCCCCAACCCCTACCCCTCTCCTCTTCCCAAGCCTTAGGGTTTTAAAAATACATTATTGTCCGAAACTGAAGTATCTCTTTGGGCATGGATCCAACCTTCCGCATCTAGGAGAGATTGAAATATGGACATGCATAGAAATGGTGGGGATAACAGCAGCAGTTACATCACCACCACCACATCTGCTCCCAGCCTTCCCTAATCTAGAACGGATTGTTATCCGTGAGTGTGGTAAAATGAAGAGAGTGGTGGAATCTGAGTGGATGCCCCACTTCCCTAATCTGAGAACAATATGGGTAGGAGGTTGTAAGAAGATGGAGGAGATAATCGGAGGTCCTCCCCCACACGCGTCAGTTGAAAAGATTTCTCTTGAATCTCTTAGCACATTTGGCTGTAATAACATGAGAAAGCTGTTTCCGCAAGAGTTGCTGCTCCATCTTCGAAATCTTCAAAAGATCTGGGTTTCTAACTGCAAAGGAATGGTGGAGATGATAAGTGGAGCGGGACAAGGCCAAGAAGGAAGCATGATGACTCCTGTAAACAACACCCCTTCATCCTTCCAGTCTTCAATTTCTCTCCCAAATCTGAGGGGATTGAAGCTATCGACGCTACCCCAGCTGAAGAGCATATGCGGAGTCCCAATAAGCTGCGGTTCCATAAAAGGATTGGAAGTGTACGATTGCCCAGAGCTGAAGGCGATTCCTTTGCAGCTGCGATTACGTGATATTCATATTGAGGAGCTTCCTTATATTTGGGTGGAAGATGAGGAAAAGTGGAAGATGCTGATGTGGGATGATCCCAATGCTCAGGCTATTCTTCAACCTTATCTCCGAAAAAGGGAACGCTATCTTGCTCTAAATGCTATAGGTTAATGAGTTTAATTGATATAGAATTGCTTCACTTCTTAGAAGTACTTAACAAAGATGTAGCTTTTTGTCTCTAGTCATGCAGCTCTCTTAACAGTGGCCTTTTTGCAGAATTGGACACCAAGGGAAGGGATGAGCTGTGGTGGTGCAACATTTGAAGAACGCCCTGCCCTGCTGCTCGAGCATATGCTTTCCTACAACCGCTTGACTTTTTTTCTGTGGGCCATGCTTCGTGTATTTTGAACGCGGTCACATGTATTATTGACTAGTGGAAAGAAGTCATCCCGGAGGAGTGAAGAGATGATGATTTGTTGAGCAACCCTGTCATTATTATTTTCCTTGTGAGATAAGAGCCTTGGAAGCAGTGGGTTTGGGTGAAGACTACTTATTATTCCAGAAATGAAATGTGGTGTCTCGAGCGTCATTATTGAGAAAGATGTTTCGCTTCAGCAGCATCAGCAGACGGGAGAATGGCAATGGCAATGGATTGCCAGTCGAGCAAAACCCGTGGGGGAGGAGCGGCGGGAGGGGCGCCCGTGGGTTGGGGGTTTGGGTTGTTAGGGGTTTTGTTGGTTTTCTCTTATTATTAATCACTCTCTTCTTACGAAGGCAGATATTTGTTTTTACGTTCTACCTTTTTTTCTCTCTTGGTTGGTGGCCACGTAGACATCGCGATCTCAATTCCCACCCATTCTTCCTTTCTTGGACCAAAAAGTTGTTATATATATTCACTCGTTAGCAAGTCGTGAAATATCCTATCAGAGATCCAAATTTAAGCGTTAGTGTTTTTCTTTCCTGTCCCTGACTGGAGAGAAATTTTCCTTTCAGTCGGCATATATTATCTGCATGTTTGTGTTCATTGGAAATTTCGAGATAAAATGAAATATTTAGTTTTTCAATTGTTTGGTGGGTTAGGAAAAGTGATGTCATTTTTCATCCGATCAAAGATTGTCGTTTTCAATCTGTAGAGAACTTTTTCTCCATATATCGATTACTTTTCCACCCTCCAAATACCAAAAAGTAGGAAACAATTTCTCAGGTTAGATATACACTACACCATTCGAATGCTATTTATTTGGTTATTGCTAAGAAAATAAGTGAAAAAAAAAAGTTTTCAATAATGAATTTATATTGTTATTGTCACTTATTCCAAGTTATAGCCAAATTAACAAATTATATAGACTAATATTATGATATTGTTCAGGGTAGATTAATTGATAAAATAAGTAACATATTTATTATGAAGTATGAGAACACCATAAGCGCCTAATACATTTTTTTGACGACAATAAGTATTCTGAATTTTTACCTTTTTTGGAATAAACGCCTCAACATTTCGGAAAGCTCCCAGGGGCCTTTGGCCGGTGTAGTGGATCATCTAAACAGGCGAGAGTGAAGATGTGGCGCGGCACATTACTATTTTTTCCTTTTCCCTTTTCCTCCGTTACGACTTATTGATTTCTTTTTTCATAGTCAATTTTGTCCACTAGCTTTGCAATTTTCTTTCGCATAATATCGCGAACTTGCATTTTCTACTATGATCCAATCATTCGTAATCTCATAGATAAAAGATATGTACAGATATTCAAAGACATTTTGCTCATAAGTTTGCGGCAGAATAATCGGGACACCACATTTCTCGATTAGTTTACACCTAAAATGTGCGTATCAACAGACATGATTTCACCACAAAACAAATAAACATTTTTTATTTAATTGAAAAATGATAGAAAAATGGCTCTTATATTGGTACCATTTACCCAGTAATACAAATTAAAGCTAAGTCTTAATTTTTTTTAGGTGTATTAGGCATTTCTATTACCGTATCATTTCATTTTACACATAAAAAGCATAAAATAAACATTCAAATAAGAAGGAAGATAAGAGAACCCCTAAACAAAAGAGCATGTCTATCCAACGTATAATAAAAAGTAAACATCAAATTTAAATATTCATACCATAAATAACTATATAGCAAGAACATTCATAAAAATAGAACATGATGGAAGATTGAACTAAAATATAATGATTGATTTATATAAAGCGTCAATATAACATTATACAAAAAATTTATACTTGTAATGTGGGTTCATATCAATAAATGGAATTTGAAGAAGCAAATTTCTGAATCTGGGCAACCCACGGGTCTTCGTTTACTACACATTCTACAAAAATATGCAGTCATAAGCTACAATATGATGGAATCATCTACCAATATACAAATTTCTATGCATATTATAGGAAATGTTTTCTAGCAATCGAATGGCCTGGAATATTTTGGGGGAATAGATGGACTGTCACGCCCCGACTCTCGAGCTCGCGGCAACCCCATTTCACTTGAGGTCTAACTGTACGACGTCCCAGGTACTATCATCGAGCAATTCATTTTATCTTGTAATTAAGCACATGCGGAAACGAACAACTCCCAAACCAAACAACAGGGATAGCAACAACAGCAGCAGAGGAAAGACAAACACCATTTTATATATATCTGAAGGTTAGCCGAACTACAGCACATATACACACGCCTTACTACAGGCGAAAAGCTGAGGCCTACACAAAAAGGGACCGGCCTGGCTAACCTAACACTGTACAGGTGGAGGGAGGGCTCGTCAAAAGGAGAATAGGCCACAGCAGCCTACTCGCTGGCCTCAGAGGGATCGCTCTCCTCAGAGGGATCACTCATCTCGATCCTCGGGTCGCAGATCTCGCCGTCAGGGGGATCCAGGTCCATGGGATCCCAGACCTCCTCGGTCGGCCCCACAAGAGGAGCCGGCCCATCGAAACCTCGGAGGGGACTGTGCAGAATGCTATACTGTCGAATAAACCACGCCTTGAAGACGTGGGGCACGCGATGGTGCCTCGACCCCTCATCCACCCACACGGTCGTCACATGGTGCTCGAACAGAAAATTGCGGCCCGGGGCGGGCCACACAGTGACGGTGGTACTCATGCCCACCGGGGCGCCGAAGCGTACCGGGTACTGCGTCATCTAGGGCCTGAAAGTGTTAACCACGACGGGTTGAGATAAACTCAGCAAGTTAAAGTCCTAAGCCCCGGTTAGGAACTTCGCTCGCCTCGGGAGTTTAACATACAACCTAGTATAGCAATCAGTGCAATACCACCTCAGAGAAATAACCACAAAAGACAGTTTAATACACAGGTGCAATCACAGGCGACTCTACCTGGCCTTGGCACACGCGACCTGCAGAAACTGTCATTTAATCCATCACGACATTAAGAGCATGCGAATAATCAGAGCATCTCACACAACTTTCTCGTGCCTCACATCCACACATATGCTCCGATTATTACGACCACTAGGGCCACGGCACAACCTTATGGTTGGCGGTCTACCAGTCAAAGACCAGGCATCGTCCTCCCCCATGAGGCACGGCGACGTCACGGGCTCTCTCCCATCGACGGCATTCCCTATGGAGCATGGGGCCCACTCACTGCCGCAGCCCCGCAACCGACCACTGTCAGGCAACCGACCGAAGTCAGGACGACCAAAAGGCCACGGCACAACCCCATAAGGATTGGCGGTCTTCCGGCAACGCCGGGTTCTCCTCTTAATGTGACCATGCAACACATCATCAATCGATTCGTTCTTTTCTTTGTTCTATCGTGAATGCACATCGCTCATGCTCATGTGACATGCCATTTCTGATAACCCACGCAATATGTCATGCAATCTCACTCGACAATTCCAAAATCCAATTTCCAATCAGCATTCGATCACGCATTTCATCAATATTCACAAGTATAATTAACAATCGACACTTCAATAAATCATAACAACCAATAACACATCAAAATAAGCCAAAAATTAGCTTCTGCATGAACAGTGCCGTGAACAGTAATCCATGAACAGTGATTAGTGAACAGTAATTTGTGAACAGTAAATTCGTCCGAAATTAAATAAATAAATAAATAAAATTAACCATGGTTAACAAATTAACCTAACCATGGTTAAATTAACCTAACCATAGTTAAATTCTAACCTTGGTTACTTTTAAAACTAACTATGGTTACTTTAATTAATTAACCCTAGTTACTTTTAAAACTAACTCTGGTCAATTAATCTAACCCTAGTCAGCTTAATTAACTCAGCCACCATTAACAAACTAACCCATAATTAACCAAGCACAAAAATTAAACTAATTAACCCCTAAGCAAGATTAACCCCTAAACAAGGATTAGGAAGTTAACTTACTTGGATCGGAAATCCGGCGACACCGGCGCGTAGAGGGGAACGAGGGCTACGAGGGGTAAGCTTGGGGACGGCAACGGATGACAAACGATGGCCGAAACGGGCCAAAAACACTGCTGGTTACTGTTCACGCGGAACTGACCAGCAGTGCGGAAAAGGCCGAAACGGGCGGCTAACGGTGACCAGCGGTGACCGGGGGTGCGCGGTTGGCTTCCTAACTTCCAGGACTACACTTTGGGCGGTGGTGGCGGCTCCGGTGACTGTGGCAAGGCTGTTTTTGGGCTGGAAAACAGCAAGCACAGCAAAGAACACCAGAAATGGAAGAGAAAATGAAGAGAAAAAGGGAGAGAGGGAGTGGCTGGGCTGGTGCACGAATTTTGGGGGAGAAAGAGGAGAGAGAAGGAGCTGCTGGAGACTAGGATAAGGGCCAAGGCAAGTGGGCAAGCCACTTGCTTCAAGAACCAATCAAAACAAGTAAAAACAAAGCAAAAAACAATGCCCACTTGGGCACAAAAGCAAAAGGCCAAAGAGAGAAGCCCATGGGCTGGAAATGGAGGGGAACTTGGGCCAGCTTGGGCCCCTCTTGGGCTGGGCTAAATGGGTACAAGGCCCATTGGGCCGCCGGTCTTGGGCCGGCCCACCCGCGGGCCCAAAACCCGGTCCAATTTTTTTTCTTTTTCCGATGCTTCCGTGTCCAATGGAAAATCTCAAATTAAATGAGGCCACGTCCAAGTATTTAGTCCTGATATCACTGAGAAGTCGGTTCCCAAAACCGAATTAAAAATCGAGCTAAAAATGAGTCGATTTTCAGGATGTTACATGGACACCTCTCATTCATATGAGGGTATGGGTCCATTGTATTGTATCCTGGCAGCTCCATTCGATACCTTCCTCGGATTTGACAGAATGGAAGCTCGACGCCATCCCCATCATTGCACCACTTAGGCAAGCGGCTTGAATTATTCTTGAAGAACCTTAGCGAGTAAGCATCTTTTATCTGCATAAAAAAACAATGCTATTCACAAAATGCCAAATGGGATTCCTCACGACAAAAAATCACGCTTCAATGGGCAAACTAGATTATACTTTTTTCAATCTATGAAAAAAGCAACATCCATCTCTAAATAGTAAGTTCAAGCAATTAGGGTCAGAAAGACAACCCAACTAGGGTCGATCAGATTGCACTTACAGTGAACTCTGTAACTTGAATGGAGCTAGAAATTGGATCAAAGAGTCCTGCAGCTTTGTATATTTCAAGAACAAAAGCTACACATGAGGCAGACTTCCCATCACTGTATACCCAATTATCTTGCTCTGGAATTGTTAGCAGTTCAGCAAAAGATGACCCCCTCATTTCAGTTTCAACTAATAGATCAGGAAGATCCAAGCCCTGCATGCAGCACAATTGCAAGGTAGCTATAAAGTAAGCATCATGTAATCAAAACCATATAACATGTGTTAATTGAATGTCATTCGAGAGACATTAGATTTCAGTTGCACCTCATTGTGCAAAACAAGATGCATAACTTCACACGGACAACTGCAAATTGAATGGGATGGTACCTTTGTTCCTAGTCGCTTGTTCAGTGCTTCATTCCACATGTTTGCAGCATAGGCTGGTTGCATTTGGTTCCATACCGTCATAACAGAAGCAACCTACGATACCAAAATCCTTTCTATAAATCGAGTGAACCACACTCCCATTATGCAAAGAATGCATCCCAAATGGCAAGCATTTTACATGCATCATCATCAACCGGGCTGATAGAACTTCTTAAGAAAAAATGAACAAAGTTTACTATTTTGCTGCCTTAGTATCATATAGGAGGCTATAAAAATGAATATTTATCAAACCAAGTCACATTCTTTTCCATTCTCAATAGACTCACATGCTATTATGCTATTTGGCGAGATCACTGTTTCAGGTTTTAGCCTTTGTTTTGCTCAATTGATTTCATTCCAAATCAAGGCATGATTGTCTAATTCTAATTAGACAGTGTTGATATGATCTGACAAATGGCATCGTTATATTTCAGGGTCTATCAAACTAGGGGTAAATTGCTGTTTAGCAGTTAGGCTGAAAAGCAAGAACTATTTCGAATCCATCATCTACGAATCTCAAGGCATCTACAGATATAACTTGGAAGTAGCACAAGGCCTTAGTGTTAGAAAATTTGTCTAAGAAAAACTGAATGCACCCACAAAATATATATATAAACACATGCACATGCACAATCTCAATACCACATGAGCGTCCAACGGTGGGGGATAATTTTCATCAATAGTGTCTATCCAGCTAAAAAGCATGTTGTGATAACCATATGGTTTCCCATTCATCCTCTGTGCATACTCCCATGAAGCAGCCTCGTTAAATTTGGCTTGCATATCAGGATGCAGTGGAAGCAATGCAATGTGGGGATTTGAGTCATCTTTGTTAAGCTCAAACTCCCACCATTTATCCCATGGTAACACAGCAATGACATTTTCTCCCTGCAAGGATAATAATAAACAAAAATTGCATTATCTCCAAACACTAAGTTTGACTTCTGAAGCACCTGACCCTTTTACCAAGACAAAGGAACAGAGCACGTAGCAATAACCCAATTATGAACTTACATTTGTTAATCAAGGTTTGCCTCAAGCAAAAGACGTCATTTCATCAAATTCTAACCATAATCATCACCAGTAAATTGCCATGTCATGTATAAAGATGTCTTGAATTTTAATAGAAACAATTCAAACACATTGTATTTGCTATGTTACATATATGATGATGCCACAACAGAGCTTCTAGGAGGAGCCTAAATGGGATCTGCTCTAGTTCATCATGAACCTGAAGCAGCATGTCATCATTTACTTACTCACCCTCTCTTACGGTCAAAAGTTTTTACAAGAGCACAGAAAGGAAAGACTTGTTTAATTAGAGAAGATAAGATGAGCTAGGAGATTTAAGGACATAGGGTGTGACTAAAGAACAATGAAGATGCAAAATGGAACAATCTCAATGGGAGCCATATTTGTGAGAGAAGAAGTCCATTATACAACACAAAAGTTACATTTATACAGTAATCGCATTGGAATCCAATGCCCCAAAAACCTAAGGGTTCACTCTACAACATGTTAGGGAAACACCGCAGGGAGCCGAGTCTTGACGGTATGATTTATTATATAATTACTCTTAACACTTTATTTTCTTGTTTTTTTTTGTGTTCGTTTCTGTACGTGGCTGTGTAGGGCTCGTGCAGAAAGAATGTGCGGCGCAAATCTGCACGAGAGAGTCTCTGAGTCCCCGAAAGGACCACGCAAGCACAGTCCCCGCCACACCATTCATCCTCCTCCCCATTCCTCTCCACACGTCTTTTCCCTTCGCTGAATCGTTCCGTGGCCCCTGTTCCGACTTATATACGTCGTCTCTCACCCCCTCTCCTGTTCTGATGGTTTCTTTCCTGCACGGCAACCTCCATGTCCCTCGCATTTCATCACAAGTTACTCCACTCCTCGGTGCTCCATGAACGAGCTCGTGTCCCCAGGGGCCGTGTCTACTGCTTGGCAGCCACCACAACCAAGCCCCGCCCTGACCGGACCCACCTCGCCGTCGAACCACGGCCGTCGACGGCTCTGGGTCCGCGATATCGCTGACCCGCCCAGTAGTCGATGACCCGTCGTTGAAGTCCACATGGGGCCACCGCGCGTGGCTCGCCTGCGGGTGCATTGCCGTGCTCGTTGCTCTGGCCAAGTCTGTGGTCGTGTCATGCGAGTCTCACGTGTTGGCCGAGCCCACCTTGGCAGGAGCGCTCGGCTACGTCCTGGCGGACCTCGGATCGGGAGTCTACCACTGGGGCATTGACAACTACGGCGACGCCTTGACCCCGGTCTTTGGCGCCCAAATAGAAGCCTTCCAGGGGCACCACAAGTGGCCCTGGACGATCACTAGGTGGCAGGCAGCCAACAACCTCCACGCGCTGGCTCGTGCGGTGGCGTACGTGGTGGGCCCGATCGACTTCATTTGCAACGACCCGACGATGCTTGGTTTCGTGACCATCTGCACGGCTGCATCATTTTCAGCCAGCAGTTCCACTCGTGGGCCCACAGCACGAAGAGCAAGCTGCCACCGCCGGTGGTGGCACTGCAGGATCTGGGGCTGCTCGTGTCGTGGTCGCAGCACGCGGCCCATCACTGGGCCCGTTACAACAACAACTACTGCATCGTGAGTACGGTCTGCAACAAGTTCCTGGATGAACGGAAGGTGTTCGAGGCGCTGGTGATGGTCCTGTTCTTCAGGTTCGGTCTGAGGCCACGTGTCACACCCCGACTCTCGAGCTCTCGGCAACCCCTTCTCTTGGTCGATTGAAAGCGACGTCCCAGGACCCGTCCACGACCATTCATTTTATCTTTGATTATGCGCAAGCGGAAGATGAACCATCCCCAGACAAACATACAATCAAATAGGGATAGAGGGATGAACAACGAGAACAACAGCAACTACTCAATTATTCAATTTATTGGATTAACCAATGGAGGATTGTTTTCCGAATTACAAGCCCGACAAAAAGGGTCGATCCATCCTCTAAGTAAGACCAAAAGAACTAGGCTAATCCAACAATACACAAAGAACCCTCGGGTTCAACACCATGGTCACTCGGACCCATCGGACTCAAGCTCCGTCGAGTCGATCACTGGAGAAGTGGGGGCAGGATTCTCCACTGCAGGTACGCCATTCTAAGGACCTGAAAATATTTAACCACGACGGGTTGAGATAAAATCTCAGCGAGTTCTTCCCCCTAAGCCACAGTTAGTACGCCAACTCAACTCGGGGTATCTCTCCAGAACCACCCCTCACTCAACCCACAACAAACAACCAAAACCAAACAACAGCCAACAACAGACAAAGCAACCCACAATCAATATTCGGTTCGCATGCAACCTTACCCGGTATGTCATACCCTGCACGTTCAATCTCAGCACAATACACGCAATCAAGGCACATGGCCGTTAGATGATACAGTTCATCACTCACATGCGAATCGTATCACAAGCGATATCACCTGGCCATTGCCACATCCTGCACGACTGTCAACTCATGCGTGCGTACCACAAATCATCACGACATTAAGAGCATGCGAATAATCAGAGCATGTCACACAATTTTCTCATGTCTCATATCCACACATATGCTCCGATTATTACGACCCTCTAGGCCACGGCACAACCTTATTATTGGCGGTCAACTGGTCGTAAACCAGGCATCGTCCTCCCCCGTGAGGCACGGCGACGTCATGGGCTTTCCCCCACCGACGGCATTCCATAAGGAGCATGGGCCCGGCCTCAACCGCAACTCCGGACCACTGTCAGGCGACCCGATGGTCACGGCACAACCCCGAAGGATTGGCAGTCATCCGGCTCAACCAGGCTATCAACTTTAATCTGATCATGCAACACATCAGCAAACAGTTCATTCTTGTCTTTGCTTTTGCTTGGTCGCTTATGCGACATCCCTCATACGTTCATGCTCATGCGACATGCCATTTCAGATAACCCACGCGATATGTCATACAATCTCACTCGACAATTTCCAAAATTCAATTCAACTAACATTCGATCACGCATTTCATCAATATTCACGAGTATAATTAACAACCGGCACTTCAATTAATCATAACAATCAATAGCACATCAAATTCAGACAAAATTTAGCTTTTGGATGAACAGTGCCGTGAACAGTAATCGTGAACAGTAATTATGAACAGTGATTTTTCTGAAATTCAATTAATTAAAACATTTAATCCAGAAATTAAATAAAACATTAATTAAAACAATTAATCAATTCAATTAAAGCAAATCATGCTTAATTAATCACATAAACACAATTAATCCCAAATTAAGCACAATTAAGCTAAATAAGCAAAATTAAACTAATATAATCTTAATCATCTATCTAACCACCTATTTTAGGGCTAATACAACTTAATTAAACCCCTTAAACCAAGATTAACACTAACTAACCAACCCTAAGCAAGTTTAGGCACTAAATAGGGACTAGGAGCTAAACTCACCCGTTAAGCAGGCCGGCGACACGGATGCGGCGGCGGCGACGAACCCGACACCCGGGGACCTCTACCACGATGATCCAAGGCGGTCCCGGGGCTGAGAACAGCAGCAACAAACTCGAAATCCCTCTGCAACTCTGAAAAACTAATTGCATAGGAGGCAAGTCGCTGACCGGAGGAAAACGGGCTACCTGGAGCTCTGGCGAGCGGCGGGCCAACGATCGGCGGCACCTGGGGGTCGAGGGGGAACCACTAGTGGCTGGTATGGGTGGAGATTGGGTCGGAAAGGGAGGAAAATGGCCGAAACAGCAAAACAGAACAGCAGTAGGCGGTCAGAAAACGGTCAGGCCGGCGGTGGCTTTAGGCCGGAATACGGGTTGACCGGCAGCTCCTTCCGGCGATCGGCCGATGCTATTTAAACGGAATTTCTCTTCTGAACACAACGGCGGGTGGCACGAGACGAGATTCCAACGGGAAGGCAATGAAAAACTCAGATTTCGGTGAAAGGTCAAACTGAAAAACAGAAGAAATGAAGGAAAACCATGGGAGAGAGGTGCTGCGATTTTGGAGAAGATGAAGAGGAGAGAGAGAGTGAAGTGAAGGCTGAAGGATAAGCCTTATCAAGGCCATCAATGCTTGCCCCACTTGCCAAACAATGACCTCATCCTCTCTTTCTTCTTTTTGACTTTTCTTCAAAATATCCAAGGGCATTTTGGTCATTTCCACTTTGCACATTTCCCAATCTGTCCTTGGGCTGAAAATGGAAGGGCGGGCCTAGGAAATGGGCTTGAAAATGAATAGGAATGGGCTCGGGAATTTATTGGGCTTGAATCGGCTCGGTTTTAGACAATGGGCTCGGAAGGGTAAAGGGTCGGTTTGGCCCAACGGGCTCACTTGCTTGCCTTGGGCCTTCCATGGTGGCTGTCCCACCTTGGGCGTGAGGCCCACACTGTTCTTGCCCGGCCCACGTCCTCATAGGCTCGTTTTCTTGGTCCGAAAATCCCTTTTCAAAAAACTTGACTCAACCGGCAGTGTCGACTGTCTAAGAAGCATCGTCCAAAAGTCCTTCTCGAACATTCCCGAAAATTCGAAGTCCAATATTGGATTCTCATGCCATGTCAATTTTGCCCGAATGCCATTTTGGTACTACTCAGACTGACAGGCAGTTTCGAGGATTCACGCGTAACCGACTCGTGCCAATTCACGTTCAAGACTTCTCGACACATGGACGTCCTTGACTACATGAAATTGCGAAGGATCGATTCTTATTTCAAAGTACACGATTATCAAGGATCGACATAGGGCCGTTCGCGGGTTCGATAACAGTAAACGGAATCACCCGTCGTCCCATTATGTTCTGTCCGCGAATTGACTTTTAGTCATCCCTGAAATCGACCTGCATATCTACAGGATCGTCTTTACGCAAGTCTCACGGTCGAGTCATTTTCCTAGGTCAAGTTCTTTAGTCGCATGAGTTCTGTCCTCATTAGCCTTTCCCCTCAAGGTCAGTATCTCAGGAGTGATAAGTTCCGAGTGAGATCAGCCAACAATGCATCGACGAAATTCGCATTCATTCATCCCTCAAAAGGCTCAAATTTCATGATGTTACACCACGGTCCTGGAGCGAGCCGAGTTCCGAGTGGACAGAGGATGTTGAGGAGGAGTCGTATCAAATCGAAGCTTGACGTGCTTCTTCTTTCATGTTGGTTTGTTGGTGACAATCCGCCAACTTTACCAGCGATATACATTTGATTATATTTTTCGTAATTATTATACATTGGATTTGATTTATGAGATGAGTTTCGATGACCATTTTATCCAAAATTTCTAATGTTTGAACTTCAAGGTCGCGTGAAATGTAAAAACTGAATAATTCTCTCTTGGGATACAATTACAAACTCAGGATAAGAATTTGAAGGTAAAGAAACATGCAACAAAATCATAGGAGTGTGCTGTAGCAAAATAGATCATCTCATAACTTTGTAACGCATCTCAGTATTCTAAACAACTCAGATTGGGAATTCAGCATTTGTACTAAGAAATTAGAACCTTTGGATCTCCAAGATTTGAGGGAAAATGTCGGGGAAATCAACGGGCCCGTGGAGATTGGACTGGATCCTTCCCACGGGGGATGCTGGATGATCACTGTTGTTTTAGCTTTATGGCAAAACAGATGATGCCCATGGGCTTTAGTGGTCGTCTGTAGCCTGTGAAAACGCTTCCCACGCCAAGCACGCCCTTCCTCCTGTCCCCGCTGCCATGCTGACACCGTCCCCTCGAGCAAGGCACTGCGATTGGCAATGGCGTAACTCCAATTCAGTTCTCTCTCCTGGGACGATGCAAAATGTCCATCTTTGGTACTGTAGAGGGCGGATATCAACATCCCTATGTTCCTAAGGCCGTCCAACATCTCATCATCTCTTGGAAAGCATGCCTTTCCACTATTTTCTGGGTTTAATGCCCTAATTCATAAAACTTTCTTTAGTCATAATCAATGGAACACTCGATCAATTACATATCTAACATAAATTTTATAATTTGATTGTAATTTCATTAAAAGTTTCAAAGTCTATTTCATAAGTTTATTTAGATAAAAACTCACATTCAAATCGATTTAAGTAAATAGATTGTTCAATAAAAATAATTTTCTAGATTCAACAAGGTCGAGTATTCATGTTGTGGATGATTAAGACTCCAAAACAATCGAACAGTATTTGAGTCGTATGGAACGGTTTTATTCTCTAGGATCAATTATTTTTTTGAGAAGATACTTCGCAATTTCCAAGCTGTCTTTGAGTTGACTGGGTCTTAGGTAACCTTTTTTGTTTTTTTTTTCCCTCTCGGCTGCATTGGATCCTCCCTCCGTTCTCGTTTTCTTTTGTTTTCTTCTCGTCATTTTTCCAACACCATGTGATGGCGCCTTTTCTGTTTTGTCCCTTGGCTCTTGCCCTTATTCTTTCGTACAACTCGCTCTTTCTTTTCCTGCCGGGTTTCTTACTTTTTTCTCTGCCCAAACCCTTCATGAAGAATAACAATTGGTGTTTAGTTTTCCAAAGCGTAGCATTATTGAGCACCATCATCGACCCGTCGAGTTCGCTAAACTCAATCATCAATGGACCGACTATTCTCGTTTGAACAGGAGCTGCCCCAACGTGGCAGGAAAATGAAAAACAAAGGCTCAGGCAAAATCTCATTGATTCTTTAGGATTCGGCCATAAGTATTGATGAAAAGAAACTTTAATACTGTTGTTCCGTTAATAGAAGCACTCCCAACAAGTAAACTTAGGTAATCAAATTCAGCTACACGATGAAATTGACTCAACGATGTAAGTTCAAAAGTTACTCTCTACAGCAATTACAATAGCAATACGGTAACTTTGAGTATCGCAGTGAAATGTCGCATGATGCAGTAGAGAATTTTGATTTAATTATGCAAAGGGGTGGCAGCACGACCACAACACCAACAATGATTATGGTAACAACGACGCATCAATGAGGCCTAACCTTATTGAACATTTTTCCCCCTTTATGGATATAATATGAATTAAATAATAGATCTCTTAATAGTAAATAGATAATAGGAAATATGATTCTCCAATTTCTTTTTGAATTCATCAAATGGCATTTTTTTGCTATTTTTTCATTTACTAATTCAATTCAATTCCTTTTTTTTTTATATTATCACTAAAATCTTATCACATAATTTAATTTAATGTTGTATCATCTAAATAAAAATTCGAAACATGATCTAACTAAATGGAATATATCGAATCTCACTAAACTGAAATACTAAACAAAATATGGAATGATCAGATTAGAATCTGACTTGACATTCTAGAAAAAACAGGAATTCTTTCTAATAAATCTTTAACCATTAACTAAAACATGTGAGGTGTTTCTAGCGGATATCTCCTTCTGCTTTCCTTTCTCACCCACTAGCGTAATTGCCGGATCGTGACGGGGTGAATGCTTCGGCCGGGATTCTCCTGCTTTTTGACCTTTTGCTTTTCACACTAAAACTTTGCCGAAGATGTGGTCATTCATCATGAGGATGTGCTGCAATTTCCTCCGCTCTTGTGTCGTTTGTGACCACATCCTTCTCCTCATCATAGCAATCCATCGGAGCACACCAACAGTTCCACTTGCGCTCTTCTTTTATTTTTAGTCCTTTTCCAATTTTCTCTGCTTTCGTTTCCGCATGGCCCGACCATGTCCCCTCGTCCTTATCTTCGTGTTCAGTTAGTCAACACGTTCCCACCGCATCGCGTCCCGCCAGATTTTGCTCTCTCCATTTTTGCTTAATTGCAGCTCTCCCTATCTGTTCCTTGTGTGTTTTCGCAGTGCTAATTTCCCTTCCTTCGCACACGCAGGAATGCCGTGTTGAAGGTGGCCTCAAGTCGATCATTTTGGAGAACCAGAAGCTGGGAGAGGGAAGGACCCAGAATTCCGTTTAAATTCCCCATGGAAAATTCGGGGCCAGGTCGTATAATAGGCTGGCTCACAAGAATTCGCAATCTTATTAGAAATGGTTCACAATTTTAAATGTGAAGGAATGCAATAGAGATCGAGAATGCGGAATTACAAATGTTTTTTTTATTAGGGGTCAAATTATTGGTGAATTTGATAGTTGGATTTTATGAAAATGCAGATAAGACATTTGGGTGAAAATTTAGGCAGCAACAATAATTTTCCTTAAAAGTTAGTGAGTTACTATTTCTCTTTAAATCATCCCTTTGTTGAAATTTCTTTCTTTTTGGTTTAAGATCCGGTCTGCATACGAAATTGGTATCACGAATTCATTAGTGTAGGAAAAGTTCTCAACTTGAGACAATATTTATGGATAGTAAATAAATAACACTATTTCCGAGATTTTCTTAATTAATACAATGAGATTCATTCCTAGAGGGAAAGAGCAATGTATATGCGTGCGTGGGTGTGTATGTATGTATATATATGGATGGAGTAGGAAGAGGAAGTTAGTGTGGTGGCCTTCTTAGGTAAGTTTTGTTTTTAATTTTTCAAAGTTTGGCAATTAAGTGAACCATATTTTAACTAGGGGCGTGCAACGAGAACCGCCCAACCCGAGAACCACCCAACCCGGACCGGACCGGTCGGTTTTGGGTGGTTCCCATAGCTGGCGGTCCGGTTCCTAGTTCCCATTCTTGGAACCGATGATCGATCGGTCCAGTTCCCGGTTCCAAGGTGGGAACCGGACCGGACCGACCGGACTGAACCGACCAGATCGACCGAACCGACCGACCGGACCGACCGCCCCTTCAATTCTCATCTCAAATTCCCAACTTCCTATTCCTACAAGCTAGGGGTGAGCACATTGGACCGCCCGAACCGAGAATCGCCCAAATCGAACTGGACCGGCAGGTTTGGTCCGGTTCTCGGGAGCATCGGTCTCATTCCTAGTTCCATAAAAATGGAACCGGACTAGACCAATAATTTTCTATTTAAAATAAATTTCTTAAATTTCTTAAAAAATGCAATAAACCCTAAAATAATAATATTTATAGTATTTTTTTATTTTTTTTGGCTAAGTGGTCGGTCCTATTGGACCGGACCGGACCAATAGTCCACGGTCCCAAAAAATGGGAACCGGTCCTCCCGGTCCAGTTCCCGGTTCCACCTTGGAACCGGATCGAACTGGGAACCGATTGTTACGCCCCGACCCTCGAGCACGCGGCAACCCCTGTTCTCTTGCGGTCATTTGATTTACGACTCCCTAGGATCCATCGCCGACCGTTATTTTTATCTTTTGATTAAACGCATGCGGAAGCGAAACACAATCCCCGGTCAATTACAAAAACAAGGATAGCAGGAAAACTCAACAAGAACACATCAAAAGTATCAATTTATTAACTAACTGATTAACCCTAGGAAGTTTTACAAGTACAAGCCCTTACCATGGGCATCTTCCTATCGAGCCAATGAAACCAACGAGCCAGGGTTAATCTACTCCCTTCAAAGACGGCCACGAGCCGAAACACGCGTCGATCCTCCATCCTAAGAACCTGACAATGGTTATTCAATAACCAGTGAGATAAATCTCAGCAAGTCAAAATCCTAAGCTTCGGTTAGGAGACCTACTCGCCTCGAGTGCGCCCTGACGTGCAATGTCTCTATCGCCAACAATTCAACAACAGAATAACACCCAATCGACCATTAACAAACGCACGCTTAGACCAAGGCTCATATGCAATTATTAACAGTTAACACTCGCAATCACAGGCGACCCTACCTGGCCTTGGCACACGCAACCTGCAGAAACTGTTAATTCAATCATCACGACATTAAGAGCATACGAATAATCAGAGCATCTCACACGACTTTCTCATGTCTCACACCCACACATGCTCCGATTATTACGACCCCTCCTCCTGGGCCACGGCACAACCTTATGGTTGGCGGTTCTGGGTAAACCAGCTTCGTCCTCTTTACCTCGAGGCACGGCGACGTCAAGGGCTCACTCCCAAGACGGCATTCCCGAAGGAGCACAAGACTCACCCACTACTGCAGTCCCGCTACTGACAGAGGCCCGGGACCCGCCCCCATACCGCGATCCCACATAGAACCCCTCCCTGTCAGGCATCCGACCGAAGTCAGGCGACCCACTGGCCACGGCACAACCCCATAGGGATTGGCGGTCTTCCGGCAACGCCGGGCTCTCCTCTTAATGTGATCATACAACACATCATCAATCAATTCGTTCTTTTCTTTGCTCTGTCGTGAATGAAATATCACTCATGCTCATGCTCATGCGACATGCCATTTCAGATAACCCACGCAATATGTCATGCGATCTCACTCGACAATTTCCAAAATTCAATTTCCAATCAGCATTGAATCCCACACATTCCCTAACTCTTGGGAACAACTCAAGTCACAGTCTGTCAATCAATCCGACCAATCAACATCACGATACTCCGATACCCAACCACGTGTCGATATTTAATAATAAATAAACACAAATATCAATTAATAAATAAATACGTGTCCTCACGACTACAACAATCAGCTATTCCCCAATAATACTCAATCATCCCAAAAATAAGTATAAACTATAATTATACTCAAAAATATTTATTTAAGAAACATATAATACTATAGTCGATTTTTCCGATAAAATAATTCAAGTCCCACAAAATACTTATAATTATTTTTCAATCCCATAATTAATTATCCAATCCAAATAATTCCATTTAGTAAAACCCTTCTTCAATAAACCAATGTCATTTAATAAAATAATATATAAATACTATTGACTTTGGAAAAATAAACCATAGTAATTTTCCCCCAAAATTACTCAATTAAAAACCATTTCCAATAAATAATCACCAATAAAAACCATTTCCAATGAATAATCATCAATTAAAACCATTTCCAAGTAAATAATCACAATTAATTATTTTCTCCTAAAATAATTAATTTTCAGCAATGAATAGTAATAACAATATTACTATTAATAATTCGAAATTATAAATTAATTTAATTAATTAATAATTCCGAAAGTAATAAATTATTATTATTTTATTCCAATAATAATAATAATAATATTTATTAATACTAACCATGATTAACACTAAGCATGCTTAATCAAATAATAATAAAACACTAATCATGCATCATTCAAAAGCACTAATCAAGCTTAATATTAAACTAATCACCCTAAGGAAGTTTAGCACCCTAAGCAAGGATTAGGAAATCGACTCACGGTTTAGCGATCCCGACGACATGAGCACGACGGCGGTGGCGAGGGGAACGCCCGGGAACTTCCGGCGCGTTGGGACGAGGCGGCCCGGGACCGGGTCTCGGCGGCCAAGGGTGGCTGTCCACATGCCAAAGGGCTGCGAAACGGAGGAACCGGCGGCTAAGGTGGCACGGGATTGGCTGGTGGGCGGTCCGGACGGCGGCCAGCAGCTCCGGCGAGGCAGGCAACAGCTCCGGCGAAGTTGGACGGGAAAACAGAAGCTGGATAAGGGAAAAGGGAGGCGGTGCAGCTGGTTCGGGGGGGACAGCAAGCTGGGGTGGCTCCGGTGCGGCGGAGGGATCTCGGGAATGGTCCTTCGGCGAGCCTGGGGCAGTGACCGGCGGCGGCGCACAGCGGCAAGGCCGCTGGCCGCTTCTCTAGGTCACGGCCGAAGGGGCCGAGAGGGAGAAAGGAGGCGGAGGTAGTGGTGGCTCGAGCTGGGGTGGCTCTCGAACGGTGCCTAGCGGCGGTCCAAGGGGGCCAGACGACGGCGAGGTGGCGGAGCTCGAGGCGGTCATCCCGACCCCAGATCCGAACTGAAGAAGGAGGGAAAGATGGAGGTGGCAGCTGGTTCGCGGGGTGGCAGCAACGGTTCGGGTAGCTCGCCGGCGACTCCGGCGTGTGGGTAAGGCGGCCGACGTTGCAACGGTGGTGGCGCGACCAGAACTGGAACAAAGCAGCAGTTCGGACAGAGGAGGGGGAGAGGAGCGGTGCAGCTGGGCAGGTCCAGCTCGGCTCAAAGCCGGCGGACGGCGACTCACCGGCGACCGGGCGAAGAGCCGGGGCGGTGGCGGAGCTGCAGTGGTGATGGGGTGGTTGCTGGTCTAGCAGAGGGGGAAGCAAAGCAGCAGCAGCTTCGGCGAGGGAGAACAGCAGAAAGAAGAAGGAAGAAGAAGAAGAAGAAGCTGCAGTGGGGAGCTGAACGTGCGGAGGAGCTGCGCGCACGAAAGAGAGAGAGAGAGAGATGGAGACAGCACATGGTGTCAGACAAGTGGGGGAGGAGAGAGAAAAAGAGGATAAGACTAGTCAACAAGTGGGGAAAAAGAGAGAGGATAAGGGCAAGTGGTGGGGGTGTCGACGGGGGAAGAAAACGTGAAGAGGAAGAGAGAGAAAAGGGGAGGGAGAGAGAGAACGTGCGGATAAGAAGGGGAAAGAAAAAAAAAAGAATAAGAAAAACAAAACAAAACCAAAACAAAATCCAAACAAGCTTCTAGAGAGGGGTATTTTGGTCTTTTTACCCCTGAAGCACGGTTCCCAAAAATCCAGTCCTAATCTCGACCCGATAATCCAACTCGAGCAATTTTCGGGCTTATCGAAAATTCGGGATGTTACATCCAATGCGGAGTAAATTAACAGATCTTCCATGTTTAGAACCATCCAATTTCCAGACATTTTCTAGTGAAATTTCACTTATACATACGAACTCATAGGGATAATCCACAATCACCCTTGCATTAGAAGCAATTCAAATAATGTTAACTGGACAAGAATTCAGTTAAATTTATTGCATTTTGAGGAATCCAAAAGGAAATCTATCATGCTTTTTCTCTTGTGTGAAATGTGTAAAAGTTGCATATTAGTAATTTTGTAATTTTCAATATCTTGAAAATATAAGCATTCCAAGTTAGTAGAGCTAAATGATGAGAAGAGCACTTCAATGAATCTGTTACCATAATTATATCCTAAGTTTCCAGAGCAAGAGATCAGTTCATTGTGAATAATCCTTTAACATTTACCAATTTTCATGTCACCATCATTTAGTTGCAATATGACCGTTTAATACAATATTGGGTTCCAGCTGAGAATCAAGTAAATTACAAGGGGTGTGCTTTATATTGGACAGAGATTGAATTAGTCATATAAATGACAACAGTTGACTAGGCTAGACTAGCCATGACGTGTGGAAAAATTACGCGGATAGAGACTTTCGGAAGATTCCTTGCCAATGAAATCTGGCCATTGCATCTGGTACATTCCTTGCCCCGCACACTAATTAACCTTGTCGCCAAAAGGAGCTGAGCAATATTCATCACTAAAACTGACCAAGACTTTGGCCATGACTTCTACACTCAAGCACAGGCATCGCTGAACTCCTAAGACGTGAGAGGGAGACAATTGAGGCGGGGTGGCTCGGCAATCGCGGGCGGTGCCGAGAGGGGAGGGGCTAAGCCATGGGCGTTGGATTGGGTTAGGGTCTTGGATAGGTGGTTTTTGATGGTGGTTAATTTTTGAATGGTGAGTTAGGAGGGGCAAAGTTAGGAGAAAATGACAGATCTAATAAATCAGGTTAGAATGATTACTAATGTCAGATAACTTGAAATGGAATTTGCCAAAGTAAGTATGGTTACTGCAACCACAGCAACAAATTGCCAACCAGAATACTACAGCCGCACGCCCAACTTCTCCCCCACAAATGTCTCTATTCCACACCGAATCTTCCACTGCACATCCAGCTTATGGAAGCCTAATGAGAATTGGAGAGCAAAACAAATTGAAGTGTAATCCGTTGTCATGCAAACTCAATAATTCTTATGATTTGCATCATGATACGCTATCTTCAAAACATAAAGCGAGGATCCTCACAAGGACTTCTTTGGGGTCACGGACACGGCAAGCTTGAGCACAAAGCAACCAATAAAGTTGTGGTCCAATTATATTGATGTGGTATCTCTACCATAAGGTATGAGCATCTAGGGAAAGCTAAGTTGTGTGCAATCCGACTTCCTTCTATTGGGAATGCAAGATCTCAATGGTCATTCTCTTATGTCACTTATTTAATTAATGTTGAATGTCCCAATACTTAGTCAAAGAAAGATTGAGGTCCCATCAACTTAAGAGGGTAAATTGATTTAGTTAACCCCATTAAAATATAAATACATACAAACATCAAGTCAAGGTAGAGAACTCGTCAAAGATGATGACTAAGCATGTTCATTTAGCAAAATTTAAGCTTTACTTGAGCACGATTGACATCTAAAAAGAGTGAGTGTCCATTGGGGCAACGGGAGAGTTGGCATAAATGATGAACACTATGACTTATTAACAAACATTGAGTCAAGGTAAAGAATGGTTAAAATATGTCTTGATTTTGAACCAATATGCAATCCAATCTTTTGATTAAATAAGAAAGAAATCCAAAAGCTCTTTCTTCGAATGGCACGTGCACACATATATTTTATCAAAAGTTTCTTTTATTTGGTTAGATGTAAAAGATTTGAGAGGGTATTGCTTGGATATGGGCAAGAAAAAGAAACATTTTCAATTTGAAGATTGAGGCGTGGATAGACTGGCACATTAAACATTAATGGAGAAATTTTCTGTGGACAGCCTCGGGGCCCCCAGTGGCGAATAGCAATGAACTCTCATGGTCAAATTTTCTGGGGAAGCCAAAGAGCGGGTTCTTTTCGAAATTGAGCCACCGCACAGAGAATAAAAGAAAGAACGCACGGACGTTCTCGTATTGGACATTGCTATGAGCTTCACATCCAATTAAGTTATTTATTTATAAACAGTTTTGTATTTAATCTTAATCTAAACGTGGGAAACACTCAAGTATGTTAATAATTATAACTCCAATTTTTCAATAAAAATGAATTATTTGTTGCTAGCTTTCCTCATGGGTAGATACTGACACTTAAACCAAATTATGTAAATATTTGATATTATTGTTGATTCTCGTTTATTTCTTCAATGTTTTTGCATTGATTTAATAGCAAGACATTGTCAGTTTTTGCGATAATTTTACAACATGTATACTTCTGAAATGCCTCATCACTTTCTCCTTAAAGCTCCAATGTGAAATATATTTACAGAACTTCCATGTGTAGAACCATCCAATTTCTAAAAAAAAAAAAAAAAAACCATCCAATTTCTGAACATTTTCCAGTGAAGTTTCACTTATACGTACAGACTCGTAGGGATAATTCACTGTCACCCTTGCATTAGAAGCAATTCAAATAATGTTAACTAGACACTCAATAAGTTAAATTAGCTGCTTTTTGAAAAACTGAAAGGCAAAAGAGTTATGCTTTTTTTCTTGTGTGAAATGTGTAAAAGCTGCAAATTAGTAATTTTCGGTATTTCAAATATATAAGCATTCTAAGTTAGTCGAGCTGAACGACGAAAAGAGTACTTCGATGAACCCATTACCATATCTACATCCTATGTTAGTTTCCCGAGCAAGAGATTAGCTTATTGTGAATAATCCTTTAACATTTACTAATTTTCATGTCACCATCATTTACTCGCAGTCTAACTGTTCAATACGATCTTGGGTTCTTGCCAGGAACCAAGTAAATCACGAGGCTCGTTGGACGGATATTGAGTTAGTCACATGAATGATAACAGTTGACTAGACTAGGCTAGACTAAACGTGTGGAAAAAGTAATGCCGCCCACCAATAGAGACTTTCGGAAAACTCCCTGCCAATGAAATCCAGCCATTGCGTAAGGTACATTTCCCTCCCCCTCCCCCACGTTAATTGACCTTGTCACCGAAAGGAGCTGAGCTATATTCATTACTAAGACTGACCAAGACTTTGGCCAACAGTGATTCAACACTCAAACACCAGCATCACTGAACTCCTATAAAATCGCTCTAACTTGCAAAAAAGAGTTAACTCAAGAGCATGATACATATAAATTTTGGTCACTTGAATCTGCAGTCATGAAAAAGAAAGCATTGTGGGTACTTGTGATGGTTTGGGGTATCGCATGTTTATGTGGCTATCGTGGGTGTCTCGAACAAGAAAGGATGGCACTCTTAGTGCTCCATGCGACATATGACCTGCAATTATTGGGCTATGGGGGATCGAATTTTAACTGTTGCAACTGGCAAGGTGTTGAGTGCAACCCCACCAAAGGACGAGTCACTCAGCTAATGCTCTCCTATTCGAGATTCGGCTCCAAAACTTGGTACCTAAACACTTCTCTACTTCTTCCCTTTGAAGAACTCAAGAGCCTTGACTTGTCCAGAAATTATTTAGGAGGGTGGATTCCACCAAAAGGTATAAATTCGCCGTTGGTCCATTTCCTATAAAACAAGAGATACTCATTATCTAATAAGCTCATAAGTTAACCACGTCGGGGTTCTTATTTATTTCCTGCATTGCATTATAGATGATTACGTCCATGTCATTGTTCATCCACAAGTCTACGATATATTTCCTCCCGATATGGCAATCCCTGCTTGTGCACGTACTTGAAAAGATATATGTGGATTTTACTGCTTTTCATTTTTTGTTTGCAGAACCAAACCTGCTATCTTCCAGGCTAAGCAAACTGGAGGTGCTTGACTTGAGTGATAACTCTCTGGATAATTCTATTCTACCCATTCTCGGTACAATTTCGACTCTTAGGCGTCTATCCCTCAGTGGCAACCATTTCAATGGGACTCTACATGTGAATGGTAATTTCTCAAGCTTGTTCGCTGTTCATAATTCCGTACAATATCGCCATCCTTGACTTGAGTTAGCAATGTTTGTGGATAAATTAGGTGATTTCAATAATTTAAAGGACCTGGACATAAGTTATAATGCAATCGATGCAGTGGCTGCTGGTGAAGGTACTATTCTAGTTTTCATGTGGAGTCCTCGTTTTTATTAGTCATGCTGGACATAAGTTATAATGACGGTGCCCCTAACATGTGCTTCATATCAGTCATATATTGCTACCCCCTTCTCTTTCCACATAGAAATGTTGCCGATTCAAAAGATTCCTATCCCGAGGCATCCGTGTGGGTGCCTTCACAATTTATTGCCAAGCAAGTTAATTACTTGGAATTTTACTGCTAGACATTAAAAACTTGAGCCACTTAGAGAACCTCCGACTAGATGGTGTCCTCTTGAAGGATGTGGGGACCGTCCTGCAAGCATTAGGGGCGATGTCATCCCTCAGGATCCTTTCCCTCCAAGATAATACAGTAGAAGTAACAATTACTGCTCAAGATTAGTCAAACCCATTAGTGAATGCATATTCAAAAATAATGCTCCATTTGTTTCACATAAAGTAACTTTCAAAAAAATGTTTTCCAGATTTTTTAGCGTTCGGATCACGGAAAATAAATGAGTCAAGTAAAAAATTTTCCTTCAATAGAAAAAATATTTTCAAAACTGGGTAAAATGAGGAAATCATTTTCCATTTTCTTTCATTCACGTAGACCTATTTTCCTCCATGCACTCTTTTTAAATTTTTTCCTTTTTTCTTTTCTTTATTTAAAAATCAAATTTTTAACTTTTTTTTTCCTTTTTTCTCATTCCATTTCCTTCTTCCTCAATTAGTCGCTGGTCACGGCTATGGCCAGCAACCAAACAAAGGTGAGGGACCAACTTGTTGAAGGTCGAGGCCTCATTGATCTGACAAAGGCTCGAGCTCACCGACCTTGGGCAATCTCGACCTCACCTATGGCTAGCGAGTTGGGGAAAAAGAAGGAAAAAGGAAAAAAAAGAAAAAAATTAAAATTTTTATTTTTAAAAAGTAAAATATAAAATTTTATTAAAAGGAGTGCATGGATGAATATCAAATCAGATTTTTCATACCAAAGAATGGAAAATATTTTCTAATTCATTTTCAGGTTCCAGCTGAACATCGTAAAATATTCTGATTTTCCTAGAAAATAACTTCTTGAAAAATATTGAATGGTGAGTTGGGAGGGGCAAAGTTGGGGGAAATTGCTAAACTGCAACCATAGTGAAAAATTGTTAGCTAGAATACTGTAGCCCCACGCTCACCTTCTCCACACAAATCTCTCTTTTCCACACCGAATCTTCCACTGAAACATCTAATTTATGTGAGCCTATTGAGAACTTGAGAGCAAAATAAATTGAAGTGTAAGTCGTTGTCATGCAGACTCAATAGTTCTTATAATTTGCATCATGATGTGCTATCTTCAAAACGCAAAGCAATAAAGACTTTCGAAAAATTTCCCGCCAATGAAATCTGGCCATTGAATAAGGTACATTCCCTACCCTGCATGCTAATTAACCTTGTGACCAAAAGGAGCTAAGCTATATTCGTCACTAAAACTGACCAAGACTTTGCCTATTGACCACAACTTCTACACTCAAGCACAGGTATCGCTGAACTCCTATAAAATCGCTCTAACTTGCAAAAGAGAGTTAACTTAGGAGTGCAATACATATAAAGTTTGGTCGCTCGAATCTGCAGTCATGAAAAAGAAAGCACTGTGGGTACTTGTGGAGGTTTGGGGTATCTCATGTTTATGCGGCTCTCGTGAGTGTCTAGAACAAGAAAGGATGGCACTCTTAGCACTCAACGCCACATATGACCTGCAATCCTGGGTAGGCAACAGGGGATTGAATTTTAACTGTTGCAGCTAGGGACATGTTGAGTGCAACCCCACCACGGACGAGTCACTGAGCTAATGCCCCACTATGTCGGCTCCAAAACTTGGTCCCTAAACGCTTCTCTACTTCTTCCCTTCGAAGAACTCAAGAGCCTTTACTTGGCCGGCAATAATTTAGGAGGGTAGATTGCATCAGAAGGTATAAATTCGCCGTTGGTCCATTTCCTATAAAACAAGAGATACTCATTATCTAATAAGCTCATAAGTTAATCACGTCGGGGTTCTTATTTATTTCCTACATTATAGATGATTACGTCCACATCATCATTCATCCACAAGTCTATGATATATTTCCTCCTGATGTGGCAATACCTGCTTGTGCACGTACTTGAAAAGATATCTGCGGATTTTAGTGCTTTTCATTTTTTGTTTGCAGAACCAAACCTGCTATCTTCCAGGCTGAGCAAACTGGAGGTGCTTGACTTGAGTGATAATTCTCTGGATAATTCTATTCTTCCCGTTCTCGGCACAATTCCGACTCTCAGGCGTCTATCCCTCTGGAGCAACCATTTCAATGGGACTCTACATGTGAATGGTAATTTCTCAAGCTTGTTCGCTGTTCATAATTCTGTACAATATCGCCATCCTTGACTTGAGTTAGCAATGTTTGTGGATAAATTAGGTGGTTTCAATAATTTAAAGGAGCTGGACATAAGTGATAATGCAATCGATGCAATGGCTGCTGGTGAAGGTGCTATTTTAGTTTTCATGTGGAGTCCTCGTTTTTATTAGTTATGCTGGACATAAGTTATAATGATAGTGTGCCTAACATGTGCTTCATATTAGTCACATATTGCAACCCCCTTCTCTTTCCACATAGAAATGTTGCTGATTCAAAAGATTTCTATCTTGAGGCATCCGCGTGGGTGCCTTCACAATTTATTGCCAAGCAAGTTAATTACTTGGAATTTTACCGCTAGGCATTAAAAACTTGAGCCACTTAGAGAACCTCTACCTAGATGGTGTCCACTTGAAGGATGTGGGGGACCGTCTTGCGAGCAATAGGGGCACTATCATCCCTCAGGATCCTTTCTCTCTAGTATAATAAAATAGAAGGGACAATTACTGCTCAAAGTTAGTCAAGCCCATAATGAATGCATATTCAAAAATAATGCTCCGTTCATTTCACAGAAAATTATTTTCAAGAAAATATTTTTCAGATTTTTCAGCGTTGGAATCATGGAAAAATAATGAGTCAAGGAAAACATTTTCCTTCAATAGAAAAAATATTTTCAAAACTAGGGATTTTCCATTCTCTTTCTTTCACCTAGACCTATTTTCCTCCAAGCACTCTGTTTAATTTTTTCTTTTTACTTTTCTTTTTTAAAAAATCAACTGTTTAACTATTTTTAATTTTTTTTCTTTTTTCCTATTCCTTTTCCTTCTTCCTCAGTTGGTCGGTGGTCATGGCAATAGTCGGCGACCAACCAAAGGCGAGGGACCAACTTGTCGAAAGTCGAGGCCTTGTCGATTTGATGAGGCTCGAGCTCTTGGCCTTGGGCGATGTCGACCTGACCTATGGCCATCAATCTGGTGAAAAAGAAGGAAAAAGAAAAAAATTAAAATTTCTATTTTTAAAAATTTTAAAACAAAATTTTATTAAAAGGAGTGCATGGATGAAAATCAAATAAGATTTTTCATACCAAAGAACGGAAAATATTTTCTAGTTCATTTTCAAGTTTCAGCCGAACATTGAAAAATATTGTAATTCTCCTAAAAATAACTTCTTAGAAAATATTGAATGGTGAGTCAGGAGGGGCAAAGTTGGGGGAAATTGCCCACCTAAACTGCAATCACGGTGACAAATTGCCAGGCAAAATACTACAGCCCCATGCTCACCTTCTCCACATGAATCTCTCTTTTCCACACCGAATCTTCCATTGAAACATCTGGTTTATGTGAGCCTAATGAGAACCGGAGAGCAAAACAAATTTAAGTGTGATCCACTAACAGGCAAACACAGTAGTTCTTATGATTTACATCATGATGCGCTATCTTCAAAATATAAACTGGAGGTACTTGACTTGAGTTATAACTCTCTGGATAATTCTATTCTACCCATTCTCGGTAGAATTCCGTCTCTCAGATGTCTATTCCTCCAAAAAGGAAAAAACAAAAAACAAAAAAAGCAATTTGAACGGGTCTTTACATGCGAATGATAGTTACTTCAGTTTATTCTCTATTTATAATTCGGTACAAAATCGCCATCCTTGACGTGAGTTAGCATTGTTTGTGGATAAATTAGGTGGCTTCAGTAATTTAAAGGAGCTGGACATAAGTTATAATGCAATCGATCTAGCGGCTGCTGGTGAAGGTATTGTTCTTGCTTTCATGTGGAATCCTCGTTTTTATTAGTCATGCTGGACATAAGTTATAACGACAGTGCCCCCAACATGTGCTTCATATTAGTCATATATTGCGACCCCATTTTCTTTCCACATAGAAATGTTGCTGTTCAAAAGATTCCTATCCCGAGGCATCCACCCGGGTGCTTTCACATCTTTACTGCCAAACAAGTCAATTACTTGGAATGTCACTGCTAGGCATCAAAAACTTGAGCCACTTAGAGAAACTCCATCTGAATGGTTCCCACTTGAAGCATGCGGGGACCGTCCTGCAAGCATTGGGGGCACTGTCATCCCTCAAGATCCTTTCTCTCCAGGAAAATACATTAGAAGGAACAATTACCGCTCAAGGTAAGTCAAACCCATCACTCGTAACATTTCTGTACCATTTCTTCATTACGCTTGCGGAGGAAATCTGATGTTCAGTCATCTTTTGTTTTCTGGGAAGATTTCCATAACTTCAGTAAGTTGGAACAGCTCATCTTGGATTATTCTTTGTTGAACACAAGCATAGGAATCCTTTCCAGCCTTGGTCCTTTAAAATCTCTTAGATTGTTGTCCTCATCCAGCACCGGTCTAATTGGCAACCTACCAGATCAGAGTAAGTCTTGATCTCTCCGTGTACAAGCTATACATGAAATGGGTCCTTGATGTTCTTGAATGTCCTATCTCATCGTGGTTGAATTGACTTGTGATATCAATAACAGGTTTATGCAACCTGATAAAACTAGAAGAGCTGGATCTTAGTGCTAACAGAATTACTGGCGGGCTTCCTACATGCTGGCGAAACATGACATCTATTCGGATCCTGAATCTTGAAGGCAATGAATTCTCGGATAATGTTGCCTCATCTCCCCTCACTAGTCTTATCTCCCTTGAATTTCTTCTCATTTCGGGTAACCATTTTGACATCCCCTCATCACTCGGCCCACTTGCAAACCATTCAAGACTTAAGGGGTTGTCGCTTGATGACACCAAACTAACAATTGATCCCAAAGTTGCATCTTCAATCCCAAGGTTCCAGTTGAAGTTTTTTAGTACGTCAAACAGTCAATCAAAAGGATTCAAGATGACTTCTCTTGGTTTTCTCAATCATCAATATGATCTGAGAATCATCGATCTCTCCTTGAATAACATTCCTGGTCCCTTTCCAGCTTGGTTGTTGGAAAACAACACTAAGTTGGAAAAGCTTTTTATGGGAAATAACTTATTTACGACATTTGAGCTTCCATCATTGACTCATTTAAATCTTGTGACAATGGACATGTCCAACAACGCCATTGGAGGACAGCTAACGAACAATTTTTGCTTAAATGTCCCAAATCTCAATGAACTTAATATTTCAAGCAACAGGTTGGAAGGCAGCATTCCATCTGCACTGGGTAGTATGAAATCCTTATCTATCTTAGACCTGTCGAGGAACAATTTCTCAGGGGGATTACCTCTCCAGTTGCTAATAAGTAACTCATCACTGTTTATACTCCACGTAGCGTATAACAACTTGCAAGGAGGAATTGAATTATCCAACGACAACTTGAACCCAAATCTAGAATTTCTCCGGTTAGACCATAACATGTTCACTGGAAATATCCCTCTTCTTTCATCCCTCGTATTTCTGGCAGTATTCGACATCAGCAACAACTTTTTCATCGGCAAGATTCCCAGATGGATTGCGAACTTGTCATCGCTTTGGGCTCTTGACCTGTCCACAAATCAGTTGGATGGCGTCGTCCCTTGGGAACTCCGCAATCTTGGTAGGCTTGTATATTTGGATTTATCCGACAACAATCTCTCTGGTCCATTACCATCTTCTATATCGCCCAGGTTGACTCACATCCATCTGAATCGGAACAAATTGAATGGTACACTCGTGCATGCGCTCTTTAACGGCTCCAATTTGGTGACCTTGGATCTGAGTGAAAATGAGTTCTGTGGAAGCATACCCTATTGGCTTGGTAACCTCTCTCAATTGAGCATTCTTTCACTGAGAAATAATAGCTTCGATGGAACATTTCCCGAGCAATTGTGCAGCTTGAAAAGTTTAAGTATTATTGATCTTTCTGAAAACAATTTGTTTGGTCCATTACCTAGTTGCTTGGGACCCATGAATTTCTCCTCCATAGAATATGCCAATAAGGTAACTTCAACACCAAAGGTCGGATTTGAAGCTCATGAATGGTCACCTTGGTCTTATGTGAAGACAATTAAAAGCCATACTGGGTACCTGGTAATAAGAGACGCATTGCAAGTTCCACATACTGTTGGATTCGCAACAAAAAGAAGGTTTGATGGTTATGAAGGCTATGCACTCCTTGCAATGGTAGGATTAGATTTTTCTTGCAACCAGTTCAGCGGCGAGATCCCACCGGAGATAGCAATCTTACAGGACATGCTTGTGCTGAACCTATCACATAACAAGCTTACAGGACGTATACCAATGTCATTGTCGAACCTCACAAAGATAGAGAGCATTGACCTTTCCTACAACAACTTGATTGGTTCTATCCCTGAAGAGCTTACTCAGTTGAATTTCCTGGAAGTCTTCAATGTGTCTTACAACGATTTGTCAGGAGCCATACCAAACAAAAATCAGTTTGGGGCATTCGATGAAAGCAGTTACTACGGAAACAATCTTCTGTGTGGACTGCCGTTGAGTAATGACTGTTCGACAACCATTAAAGTCAACAGCTCAGCAACAAAATCATGCACGAAAGCTAAAGAAGATGGTTTCATAGACAGAGAGACATTTTATATCAGCTTCGGAGTATCATACACGACGGTTTTACTGGTAATTCCGGTTGTTCTCTTCATCAATCCCCAATGGCGGCAGGGATGGTTTCACTATGTGGAACTGGTTATCACCACATGTCGGAGCTTGTTCATCACATGCTACTATTTTGTGCAGGACGGTTTTCGAAAATTGTCCAGTGGCCGAACAATTTAGGTTCTCTCATTCTGTATTTCCGGGTAATGGCAGGATTGGGTTTTTTTCATGTCGTTTGTTATTTGCGTTCATCAACATTGGACTCAATGTGGATCTACCAGGTCAGTGTAAGTTCTTACCTTCACAGCTGAATAAGGTCTTCTTCTAATTTCCTTGAAGACGATACATGGCGTGATCCTTCCCTCTCTCGAAAAGGTGTTTTTTACGTAGCTGCTTGCTCTCTCTATTTGGTTAGGTGATCATACTGCTAACGATGACAAACTACACTAGAAAAACACAGTTGTCTCTTCTCACCTTTGTTGTTTCTCCGATGACACATTTGCTTTCCTTTCTGAGTGAAAATTTTGTCTTCGTATAGCACTCGGTCCATTCGCAAACCATTCAAGGCATAGAACTCCTCTTGCTTGACAATATTGCACAAACAACTGAATATCCTTCAAAGGCCTAGGTTCGTGGCTGATCCGCAATTTGGTTAGGACGTCGATTTTGGTCTAAACTTTTATGAAGGTTTGCTCATGCTGAAGAGTCTCATGAGATGGTTAAATTCATGGTCAAACTTGCATTTTCATGACCACTTTTGCTGTTTCTGTCTGTGTGGAATGATGGTCTAACATTTTGCTAGGAGCTTAGCTCTAGCCTAAAAAACAAAGTACTGCACTGAGGCATGTCCTGTTTAGTCTGAAAGAGACCAAATTTGTTGTCCTGATATCTAGGCCAAATTAGACCAAAAAAAAAGAGAGAGATAGAGAAACGATCCCTCCACCACACGACAAACTTACATAAAGCAACCAGTGAAGTTGTCGTCTAATTATATCAGTGTGGTATCTCCACTGAGAAGAAATGAGCATTTAGGAAAGCTAATTTGTGTGCAATCCAACTTCATTCCACTAACAAAGAAACTGTTTTTACATGAGAGATATTTCATCTATCAACGAATAAATCATACTGGGTATGCAAAACTCAGAGATCATTCTCGTCTCTTTTTCTTTGATTAATGTCTAAGTATCCAGAGACTTTGTTAAAGAAATTTTGGATTCCATCAATTAAGAGGGAAAATCAATTTAGTTAACCCCATTAACATATAAATACATCACAAACCGTCGTGATTTCAGTAGCCTAAGCCAAAAAGTTTCAGGAGATCCCTAACAAATTGCAAAATGAATCGAATTCCGCCCAGCTAGACTAGTTGTCCAGGACAATCCCAAGACCACATGCTTCAAGGGGTGGAGGTCATGGAACTTACCGATTGATGCACCAAGTGCACAGCCAGGACAAATTGTCTGAACTCGGTTGGGAGAGCAAGGCGTTTCGGAGGTTCGGACTAGGGGTAAGTCTAAATGACATTTGAGATCATCATCATTACCAGAAAAAAGAAAAGGAAGAGAAGAGATCAGGGTCAGAGAGATAAGGTCGGAGACCAAAGCGGTACCAATCAACTCTGGAGCCCCTTTAAGTTAATTTTGTATTTTGTGTTTTCTCCGAACCTTGCAATAAGCATTGGACTATTTGTCAGCTTTTTCCCCATGACTTATTATTCAAACTCTATAAAATCAAATTTCGCAGTACTTTCAATTCAATTGTTCAACGTTTTGTTCTCATCGAGCCAATTTTGGGAGCTCGGACCTCAAGTTGTGCGGATAAACAGTCGAAATGAGAACCTAGGCTCAAACTTTGGGGAGATATAGTTATACATCTTATGCCTGCTCTTTCCCGAGCTTACGCTCTAAGTCTTTTCATGACCATTAGAAATCATTCTGCAACATCATCTTTTACAAGGGATCTTTATCCGAGATATTTATAATCAAGACCATCACCCTATCAATTAGGAATTATTTAACAAAAGCACTAAGCTCCAGATAATTCCGAGTGACAAAAGAGACAGAAAAATCGAAGCAAGAAAACAAAAATCTAGTTTGAAGAACTCAATTCTATTGTAAGCATTCCATTCATACGAGAAGGTGAACAGTGCTGCCATTTTTAAGATAACTGGTTTTGATGGTCAGTCTACTTTTACGCATGAAGTAACAAAAGCACGGAGCTACTAGACATGACAGATTCGGTTCTGTCCATACTGTGACTGCCTAAGAGGTTGTGGTCATGGAAATTCTGATTATTACAAGAAGCATGAGCAGGTACAGGATGCACTGGATGTCACCATCCAAGTATCTTCCCTAAAAAGAATCTCCCTGGGTTCACTCTTCCCTCTTCCCAAAACCCTCACACCAGGATACAAAAAGGATCATATTGTAATATAACTAGATACACAACTGGATGAAATGAGAAAAAACAAAGTCATATGGTGATAAGCAAGCAATATCAGTAAGGAGAATAATAATATCCAGCGGGCAGTCCCATCCCATTGACTGGAGGCATGCCGTAAGGTATCGCAGGAGGACCTGGTGCACAGTAACCCGTTCCACCAATCTTGGCCAGAGTGGCTTGACCTCGCATCCCCTCCGTAGCATACTGCTGCCATAGTTGTTGCTCCTGCACAACCAAATGCTGTTTCTTCTCCATTTCCGCCATCTGTACATATGAAGGGGGAGGAATGCTCAATGATGCAGCAAAAGGATCCTGGTTAACTGTTTTGACAGTTCTATCGGGTGCAGGGAGAGCCAATACTGGGGTTGCGCTCTTTCCAAGACCAGGTAGAGCAACACTGCTCGCACTACCTCCAGTCAATTGAGCAGTGCTCACATGTTGCCTCACCATTCCCTGGTCATACATGCCATTTAGTAGCAATGGATCAAGACCACCACCTAAAGCCGCTTTCTGCTTTGACAAGTTACTAGCAGTCTGCACCAAAGCCAATTCCCAATCTTCCTTGCCAGATTCGGCAGCTGGTGTTTGCCAAGCAGAAGTCACTTCTGGTTCACCGTTAGAAGGGAATGCTTCCCACGAACCATTCCCTGTATTAGCTGGTGGCCCCGCAAATAGAGCCAATGCAAATTTATTACCTTGATCATCAGCAGTAACTCCGTTATCCCTCAGATCCACCAAATCCCGTCACCTGTGGCTTTGGTGGCTCCGCTTTTGGCTCTGGTGGTGGTGCAGTCCTGAGCCACAGGGGGCAACTCTTCTCTCCGCTCTGGGCTCTTAGGCCTCTTTGCTCTATCCCTCACAAACTCCTCCAATGTCTCCAACATCTTACTAGTAATCCTTTGCACTTCAGGATATTCGGATGATCTTGCCACCCTGTATCCTTACACCAATTGTAGAATGCAACAATTCATCAATTTGCTTAGCGGCACTGGCATAAGCGTCAAAAGCCTGGACGCAATCGTGGTACACCATATCGAAAAACTTATCAAGCAAAATAGCCAAAGCCTCACCCATATCAGCATACACCCGAAAAGTCTCCTTCACAACGGGGTACAATGCAACTAAGATCAACCTGCTATTCTTTGCCAGACCAGTGGGCCTACATGCCAAGAACCGGTCCAATAGCCTCTGCAAGTGGCCCTTTTTGCCAAAAATCCTTTCTGGCTTCATTTCCCTCGGGGGAGTCACTACCCTTCTCTCTTCCTTCCCTTCTTTCACAGCCACACCATCGTTCATATCCCTATATGACCTTGACCTTCTCATTCCCCCATAATTATCATATTCTCCTCTATAATCACCATAATCATAATCATTCCCTCTAGGTGGTGGGGACCGAAAATCATCTCAACTCCCATACCTATCCTCACTGAGAACACTACCACCACCATTAGCACTTCCACCATGACCACCGCGGTCGCCACCGCTCCTTCTATCAGACAGAATCAACTCAAGTCTCTGATACAAATTCGTTGCATAAGTCTTCAAAAAAGCCGAGTGGTCCCCTGAACTAGAGTGAGCCTCATCTCTAAAATCAGACAAATTCAACAACCTAGCACCACGCCTGGTCGCATACATTATCTCCTCGTGAAAAATTGGGTTTCCATCATTCAACAATCGATGGTTAACCGCTAGGGATTTGAGAGCCACCATATAGTCGTGGGTCTTGCTCAGTCGCTTCGAAAGCGCAGAAACACATGCAGGAACGTACCCGCGCGAGTATGAAGTCAAATTCAAGATCCGACGAATGTATTTCTCATCCACAGGATCATCACCGTGGCTTTCACGATATTCACTTCGAGCTCTGGCGCTATGTTGCTCGCAACCTTCGCAAGGCCGATGCTTGTATGGTCCTTGACAGCACCCAGCGTTTTGCGGATCGTGCTTTGAGACATCTTCACAGTCACCCCCACCTAACTAAACCGCACAAATTAGCTAAGTCAGGTATGCAAATGGCGGAGAGATGTTAAAACTGCTCATTTGAACAGCACCGTTTGAGACATCGATTTTGTGCCAGATACCGCTGTTTTCGACTGTAGAGAAATCGAGGGAACTTCTGAGCGGGCTAAACTTCGTACTAAGTAATGGGAGTCCGATCCCACAGTACATTTTGGGTGATGCCTGTTTCCCTCTGTTACCACGGCTGTTGACTCCTTATAATGAGGAGAACTGTTTCAGCTCAAACGAGATGGAGTTCAGTTCCGTGTACAGTCACGCCATGGGGTTGCTTTGACAAGCAGTTTTGAGGACATTCATTCTGTTATAAGAACATTGGTCATGACAATCTGATCTGCAAGTTATATGTTGAAGTCTACCAGTGGCAATGACCCATCTGCATGTCTCTTAGCCAGTGCAGTGGCAGCTGCTCCATATTTAGAAGGACATTCATTCTGTTATAAGAACATTGGTCATGACAATCTGATCTGCAAGTTATATGTTGAAGTCTACCAGTGGCAATGACCCATCTGCTTGTCTCTTAGCCAATGCAGTGGCAGCTGCTCCATATTTAGAAGGACATTCATTCTGTTATAAGAACATTGGTCATGACAATCTGATCTTCAAGTTCTACGTTGAAGTCTTCCAGTGGCAATGACCCATCTGCATGTCTCTTAGCCAGTGCAGTGGCAGCTGCTCTGTATTTAGAAGGACGTTCATTCTGTTGTAAGAGCATTGGTCATGACAATTTGATCATCAAGTTCTATATTGAAGTCTTCCAGTGGCAATGACCTAGCTGCATGTCTCTTAGCCAGTGCAGTGGCAGCTACTCTGTATTTAAAAGGATATACACATTTAATTTTATGAGTGGATGGGCTACTGTCTCTGAAAATAACAAACACGCTGACCGATATCATCAAAAAATAATACAGGACACAAAAGCAGATAAGCATGTCTATGTAAATAAACATCTGTAGGTATGTATATCCAGATTGCCAGGCTCACCAGTGCGTCTGGCCAAGCATAGAAATTTTATGACATAACTATAAACATGTCACTCTATCAAGACATGTTCAGGGAAGTCTTTTGAATGACAATAAAGTGTCCTGCCCAGAGCTGAATGCCTCTATAAGCATCAAGATGCGCTGCCTCAAGAGTCAAGTAACGCATGCCACACTAAGAATGTTCATTGGTCCCACAACTATACACGAAAGTTGCTAAAAAGGGGGTGAAAACAAAACCAATTATGCATGCGAAATGCACGATAAAGGATCGATTTAGTGGTGGCCGCTAAGAGTTATGAGCTTGAAATGAGGAGAAAGCATCTTCCAATGCATCAAAGCTACCTAAAACTTCTGCATCAAAGGGACACCAAAAGCTTCAGACCGAGCATTATTAACCAAGGAAGACATCTCCAGAGCTTGGACACGCTCATCCCAAGACCACAAATTTCATTGCTATTAGACTTGGACCTGTTCTAGAGAAGCTGAGGCATTTCGAATTCCTTCACCTATAATGAGAATACAAAGCTCACTGCCATCAGTAAAGAGAAAGGGATATGTAATTGATACACTGAATGTAGACTATTCGTAGCCTCATCAAATATGAACCCTCTTTAATCACTCCAAGCACCATTTATCAAAACCATCAACCAATCAACAAAGAGAATGGAAAGAATACTAGAGATAGAGAGCAGCAGAAGCCTGCTTTCAGGTCAGGCGAGCTGGCATTCACCACATTATTTTTTAAAGGCCAGTCCAACAACGTGTATGATCCGATAACAAATACCCAACATTTCAGAAAATTCAGCAAAACAAACAGATTCCTCACAATGTTAACAGAAACCAAGAAACAGAAAACAAAGAGACAAGTTCCAGATAAATTCACCATAAAAAAGATGCAACGAATCCAAGAAGCAAGGAAAGTCAACAACTTTGCTCGACCTATCAATTAGTACGCCTACCCGCTGCCGGGAACCGGCGACCAGTCAAATTTAAGGGAAAAATAAACGATCGCTCACTCCCACACACACTGGAACAATTGCTGCGAAACATGCACAAACAAAAACACTCACTTGACCGGAGCGAGCCTGCGGGACCGCTCGTCCTCGGCCATGGCCTCTTCCTTGAGCGAATTGCCCCGGTTAACGCAGACGGGGGTCGAGAGTATCTTGGCGTTGCCCTTGACGCCGAGCTCGCTCAACTTCGCCGTCCCCTCGCCGTCCAGCATCTTGGCCCTGCAGATCAGGTTGATCAAGTCCGGGCACGGGTAGTACACCTCGCGACCTCCTCCCGCAGCATCGGGACCGTCCAGCCGTCCAGCTCGACCTCCATCGCGCCGGACCACGTGCCGGCCACCTTCAACTTGGCCATTCATGGTTGGGATTGAAGAGAGCGAGGGAGGAAGAGGAAGAGGAAGAGAATTGACTTGAGAAATTGAAAGACCAAGACTTTTATAGCGGGGGACTCCCCCGCCAGTTCGATGTACTCATCTCAAGAAGTAACACAGCAAAGCTCATTACTTTGACGAATGGATTGATCAGGTTTCTAATAATGAGAACATCAACACACCTCCTCTTACCACTCTTTTTTTATCGAGCACGTTTCCATTTGCGATAACCATTTCCATCTCCATATGCAACGACTACATTTGCAAACCATGTCATACCTGACATGTCCTCCAGCCTAACAATATGACATTAACGACTGACTTCATAAATGGATCTTATGATCTTAGGTTCCATTGAATTTTCTTTTTATAAAAAGGAAAAGCTCTGTTAGTTTTTCACCTTGTGCATTTAGTGGATTAGCGTTTGACTTATGGTTCTTTTAACTTTGTAAAAACCAGTACGATGTGAGAGTCAATTTATCTTCAATTGATAGCAATTGCTACGAAACATGCAAAACTGTAAAAGCTTCACCTTCTAGGCCATTGCAACTTTCATTTAGGATTGAGAAATGGAGCACCTGCATGTCTGAGTTAAATGAAGTAAAAGAAAAATTCTCTCTCTTCAGTGCATGCTATCGAATGAGGTTATGGCATATTTAACTTTCAAAAGCATGGTTATCCTATAATATGCGACCCCTTCACCATGAGATTCCAACAGTAAGAATAATTCATTGGTCATATAAACTTTCAGGTCAGGTAACAACAATTTTCCTTTAGAATCATATTGCATCGCTAGCTATTATTCTTTCGAACAAAAATCTCAAGACTACCAAGTGGAAGATTCAGGTGGGTTCTATGAAATCGGGTTATTTGATCCTAAATTTTTCTCCACGATGTTTTTTCTTAGACATGTCTACTTCTGAAAAGCCTCTAGTCAGGTCGTTTTCTGCTTCATGCTCCATGGAGAAGTAATTTCTTAGACCGTCTATGTTTAGAACCATCTAATTTTTAGATATATTTTGGTGAAGTTTTACTTATACATATGGGCTTGTAGGGATAATCCACGGTCACCCTTGCATTACGAGGAATTGGAAAAAAATATTAACTGGACACTCATTAAGTTAAATAAGTGCATCATGAAAAATCAAAAGGCAATTTGTCATGCTTTTTCTCGTTTGTGCATATTAGTAATTTTCAGTATCTTGAAAATATAAGCACACTAAATTAGTGGAGCTGAACAATAAGAAGAGCACATTTCAGTGAACCTGTCATCAAAGTACATCTTATATTAGTTTCTTAAATGAACGACTAGTTCATGTGTTATTATGTGTTTTGCAGATTTTATGGAAATGTCTTTGATTGTGAACGATCCTTTAACATATATTAATTTTCATGTGACCATCATTTATTTGTATTCTAATTGTTTATATGATCTTTAGTTCCATATGGGTGTCCGGAACAAGAAAGGATTGCGCTCTTAGCATTCAATACAGCATTCGACGTGCCATCCTGGTTGGACGCTGGGGGATCAAATTCCAACTGTTGCAGCTGGGAACGTGTTAACTGCAACCCCACCACAAGACGAGTCACTCAGCTGATGCTTAGTGGCTCAAGGTCTTACCAATTGGCTTCAAAACTTTGCACCTCAACGCTTCTCTACTTCTTCCCTTTGAAGAACTCGAGCCTTCACTTGTCCAGCAACTATTTAGGAGGGCAGATTGCACCAGAAGGTATCAATTCACCATTCGTCAAATTCCTAAAAAAACAAGAGATCTCACTATAATAAGCTCATAAGTTAATTATGTCTGTGTTCTTACTCATTTCCTGTATTATAGATGATTATGTCCACATCATCATTTATCCACAAGTCTATGACATATTTCCCCTGATATGACAATACCTGTTAGCGTGTGTACATGAATAGATTTCTGCGGATTTTACTGTTTTTCATTGTTTGTTCGCAGAACCAAACCTGCTATCTTCAAGGCTGAGAAAACTAGAGGTGCTTGACTTGAATTATGACTCTGGATAATTCTATTCTGCCCATTCTCGGTAGAATTCCATCTCTCAGATGTCCATTCCTCCAAAGAAACAATTTGAGCGGGACTTTACATGTCAATGGTAATTCCTTTAGCTTATTTTCTGTTCATGATTCCGTGCAAAATCGCCATCCTTGACTTAAGTAAGCAATGTTCGTGGAAAAATTAGGTAGTTTTAGTACCTAGATGGAGCTGGACATAAGTCATAATGCAGTCGATGCAGTGGCTACTGCTGATGGTATTGTTTCAGTTTTCACGCGGGAGCCTCATTTTTCTCATTTATTAAACTAACTAGCCCACGTGTTATGCAGGCTCTTTAACACCTTCACATGTGCGTCATATTTAGAAAATAGAAGTCATATATTTTAACCTCCTTCTCTTTCCAATAGTGGCCACCTTCACATGTGTCTTGCAATGACTTTTCAGGAGCCACACCAAACAAATATTAGTTTGGGGCATTCGATGAAAGCAGTTACTATGGAAACCATCTTCTGTGTGGACTGCCATTGAGTAACAACTGCTCGACAACCATTATCGTTATTGCTTGGCAACAAAATCATGCACGAAAGCTAAAGAAGATGGTTTCATAGGCAGAAAGACATTTTGTATCAGCTTCGGAGTGTCATACATGATATTTTACTGGTAGTTCCGATTATTCTATTCATCAACACCCAATGGCGGCAAGGATGGTTTCACCATGTAGAACTGGTTATCAGCACATGTCGAATGTCACGATCCGATCCTCGAGTCCGCCACAACCCCTATTCTCTTGCGGTCATTTGATTTGCGACTCTCCAGGATCCGTCGCCGACCGTTATTTTTATCTTTTAATTAAACGCATGCGGAAGCGAAATATAATCCCCGGTCAATTACAAAAACAGGGATAGTAGGAAAACCCAACAATAACATATTCCAAAGTACTGCTTTATTTATCTACTGATTAACCCTAGGAAGTTTACAAGTACAAGCCCTTACCACGGGCATCTTCCTGTCGAGCCAAAGAAACCAACAAGTCGGGGTTAATGTCACGCCCCGACTCTCGAGCTCGCGGCAACCCCATTTCACTTGAGGTCTTAAAATACGACGTCCCAGGTACTGTCGTCGACCAATTCATTTTATCTTGTAATTCAGCACATGCGGAAACGAACAACTCCCAAACCAAACAACAGGGATAGCAACAACAGCAGCGGAGGAAAGACAAACACCATTTTATATATCTGAAGGTTAGCCGGCACACCAGCAAATACATACACGCCTTACTATAGGCGACAAGCTAAGGCCTACTCAAAAAGATACCGGCCTGGCTAACCCAACACTGTACAAGTGTCTACTCGTTGGCCTTAGAGGGATCGCTCTCTTCGATCCTCGGGTACTGCATCATCTAGGGCCTGAAAATGTTAACCACGACGGGTTGAGATAAACTCAGCAAGTTAAAGTCCTAAGCCCTGGTTAGGAACTTCGCTCGCCTCGGGAGTTTAACATACAACCTAATACAGCAATCAGTGCAATACCACCTCAGAGAAATAACCACAAAAGACAGTTTAATACACAGGTGCAATCACAGGCGACCCTACCTGGCCTTGGCACACGCGACCTGCAGAAACTGTCATTTAATCCATCACGACATTAAGAGCATGCAAATAATCAAAGCATCTCACACAACTTTCTCATGTCTCACACTCACACATGTTCCGATTATTACGACCCCTCCTCCTAGGCCACGGCACAACCTTATGGTTGGCGGTTCTGGCTAAACCAGCTTCGTCCTCTTTACCTCGAGGCACGGCGACGTCAAGGGCTCACTCCCAAGACGGCATTCCCGAAGGAGCACAAGACCCGCCCACTACCGCAGTCCCGCTACTGACAAAGGCCCGGGACCCGCCCCCATACCGCGGTCCCACATAGAACCCCTCCCTGTCAGGCATCCGACCGAAGTCAGGCGACCCACTGGCCACGGCACAACCCCATAGGGATTGGCGGTCTTCCGGCAACGCCGGGCTCTCCTCTTAATGTGACCATGCAACACATCATCAATCAATTCGTTCTTTTCTTTGCTCTGTCATGAATGCACATCGCTCATGCTCATGCGACATGCCATTTCTGATAACCCACGCAATATGTCATGCAATCTCACTCGACAATTCAAAAATCCAAATTCAACCAATCAACAATCACGTACGTTCCCTCATTCTCGGGAATAACTCAATAAGTCAAATACTTTCACTTCCACTCGGACTTCGATCATGCATTTCATCATTATTCACGCATATAATTAACAATCGGCACTTCAATAAATCATAACAACCAAGAACACATCAAAATAAGCCAAAAATTAGCTTCTGCATGAACAGTGCCATGAACAGTAATCCGTGAACAGTGATTAGTGAACAGTAATCCGTGAACAGTGATTTGTGAACAGTAATTCGTCCGAAATTAAATAAATTAATAAAATAATATTAAACTTAACCATGGTTACTAAATTTAACCTAACTAGGGTTAATTAACTCAACCATGATTAATAATTAACCATAGTTACTTTAGAAACTAACCCTAGTTACTTTAATTAATTAACCTAGGTTACTTTAACACTAACCATGATCAATTAACTAATCCTCATCAGTCTTAATTAATCAACATAATCAACCAATCAACCTTAAGTAATCACAAATACACAAATACACTAATTAACCCCTAAGCAAGATTAACCCCTAAACAAGGATTAGGAAGTTAACTTACTTGGATCGGAAATCCGGCGACACCGGCGCGTAGAGGGGAACGAGGGCTACGAGGGGTAAGCTCGGGGATGGCAACGGATGACAAATGATGGCCGAAACGGGCCAAAAACAGTGCTGGTTACTGTTCACGCGGAACCGGTGCAGCTGAGCGGAAAAGGCCGAAACGGGCGGTTCGGGGCGACCAGCGGTGACTAGGGGTGCGCAGTTGGCTTCCTAACTTCCAGGACTACACTTTGGGCGGTTGCGGCGGCTCCGGTGATGGCGGCAAGGCTGTTTTTGGGCTGGAAAACAGCATGGACAGCAAGAAACAGCAAAAATGGAAGAGAAAAGGAAGAGAAAAAGGGAGAGAAAGTGAGGGCTGGCTGGTGCACGAATTTTGGGGGAGAAAGAGGAGAGAGAAGAGGCTGCTGAAGGCTTGGATAAGGCCAAGGCAAGTGGGCTTGCCACTTGTTGAAGAGCCAATCAAAAACAACCAAAAACAAGCATAAACAAAGCCCACTTGGGCACAAAAGCAAAAGGCCAAAAGAGAGAAGCCCATGGGCTGGAAATAGAGGGGAACTTGGGCCAGCTTGGGCCCCTCTTGGGCTGGGCTAAATGGGTGCAAGGCCCATTGGGCCGCCGGTCTTGGGCCGGCACACCCGCGGGCCCGAAACCCTGTCCAATTTTTCCTTTTTCCGACGCTTCCGTGTCCAACGGAAAATCCCAAAATAAATGAGGCGACGTCCAAATATATAGTCCTGACATCACTGAGAAGTCGGTTCCCAAAATCGGATTAAAAATCGAGGCCAAATTGAGTCGATTGCGACCGTAGTACAATTTGGATTATCGGGCGCCCTTTTAGGACTTTCCTCACTTTTGACCCATGGTCAATAATTCTTTGATCCACGTTAACGTCAATTCTCGAGTCAGGGACGTCCCTCGATTGTCGTGTGATCCCGGTGGCTCAATTGATAATCCCGAGTACTAGATGAAAAGGATTCGGTTTACCGTCGTTCGTAGTTCGTATCGAAGTCGTGCGGAAATCACCCACAGATCAACTTCGTACTTCTGCCGAATCGATTTATTTCCATTTCCTTAATAGTCTAGTACTTAGAGGATATCGTTCCCGCCCAGGTCCTCATGGTCGAAGGGTTCGTTCCTGATCGAAATTGCGAGTCGTACGCGAATCATTTCCTATCGACGCCTCTCTGTAATCCATTATCCCACGAACACACAGTTCGGAAAATTTGTACTGACCAGGCCTTCGACTAATATTGCCCTTTTATAAAATCCTAAAATGGGGTCGATTTTCAGGATGTTACACTCTATGTAGGCGACATTTAGTTAAAGTTCGCCTCAGACCAACTGGCAAGGCTAATTGCCACTGACCGGAGGCAAAGGGGTAGGGCGATGCTTCCTGCCTCCAGGTTGAGAGTCTTCATCTTCCATGACCTCGGGGAATTTTGCTAGAATTTTACCTATCAAGGTTTCTATGTAGATGACATACAAGATTATGAAGCGGAAAGAGCCCCGATTCATCCCAAAAGGAATGTATACTGTCATGGACAGAGCGAGGATGAAGAATTGAGCGCCAGCTCCCAGCAACAGGACGAAAGAGGCTGGTAGCTACCGGTCATAAATGCTGTGGCCATTGTGCCAAGAGATATTAGCAGCATCGATGATGCAGCTACATAAGAGTTTACAGCAAGGAAAGAATCACCAAGCTGTGTAAAAGGCCAGATAAGAACAGCGCCGATGGCACAGTACATCATGATGGTGGTGCAAATGAGAAAGGCAGGGAATATGGTTCTGTTGAGATTTTGAGCCAATCCTGCATCAGGCACAGAATCCTCGTAACCTCCAGGGATCAAAAAACCAGCTGCAAAGGTCACGGTTGCCACGAGAATTGCAACGACCAGAGGAACATCCATCAGATGCTTCAATACACCTCCGTCTTGGAGAGCTCGGATCGTCATTTCTGCAATAATTTCATTGTCCCTTGGCTTCCCCGTATCCAACTCTTTACTTGTAAGTGCCCCAGCAGATCTCAGAATGAATACCGGTATTATCTGGACATGGGCCAAACAAGGATATACAGCGTCATTGTTATTGGACCTTTTTGCACTTACCGCATGAAGATAGAAAAGATTGATTAATTTGTTATTGTTAATGCTTAATTTTGGAGTTACTAGTGAGTGCATACCTTTTGCAGCCGAGAACTCCCTCTTCTAGCTAGATCTACTGCAAAGTCAAGGGCCGTCAAGCCTTTGTTGTCAACAAGCTTAAGATCAACTCTTCCGTTCCTCACGAGATGAAGCAGAGCTACGGGCTGCCAAGGCAACGTGGCCAAATGCAGAGGCGCGCTACCGTCGTTGTCTCTCTCATTTATGAGCTTCGTGAGCTTGGCATTCCTGAGTATGTACTTCACTGCTGAGACTCTTCCGGGCTTGGTGCGGACGTGAAGGATGGTTTGTCCATGTTGATTGATCAACTCCATCAGATTTGGCCCCAGCCGAAGCAGCTCCTCGACGGCTTTAACATGACCCTCTTTGGAAACGACGTGAATCTGAAAATGGCCGTCTCTATCATATTCGACTGCGCTCAAGGCAAAATTTTCTTGCAAGAATCTGATGCAGTCATAGTGACTGACGTATGCTGCCAAAAGGGACAGAGTGTGACGTCTATCATCTTTTATTTATTTATTTTGGTCGAAGACGTCTATCATCTTTCAATCCAAACAATTTTGGAATTCTCTCCCACAATTCCCTCGGCATGTATAGATTAAACACCGGATAAAATCATTTAATTATTAAAATATATATTAATTTAATAACTTAACCTTTTAGAATAATCGATAGTGATTCCATAAAATTTTACTTGATATCAAAGAAAAATACCATGTGTTCCAACATTCCTAAACCCTTCGTTTGCCTCCTTGTATATATACATATCCAAACTTTAACCTTGGGCCAATATCCAATCTACACATAAGGAAAAGTTTTAAACCATCTAAATATTAATTTAGACCTTCATAAAAAGTTTAAACTTATAAAATAATTAGCAATGGTTCCGCAAAATTCTCCACTTTAATGTTAAGCCAAAATTTAGTCTATGCATAAGGAGAAGAAGTGTTAAATTTGTTTAAATATCAAACTATACCTTCATCTACATAATAATTGGCAGTAGTCTCACAAATTTTCACATGGCATCAAAGTCCTATTCCGCCTCAATTTGTGTGCAAGACTTTGTGTTCTTCAACTCCACATGCCGTTCACTCTAGTTTGCACGTGAGGAGTATTAAAAGTATCCCTTGTCACTTGTCCATGAGGTTTCAATTTATCTTATATTCATATAATTTCCCTCCTCTTATAGCTCAAACACAAAATACTAAATCACGCATTCATCTAATGTTCAAACTTATGGCCTCATAAAATTTCACATTCCATCTTTGTAAAAACTAAAAGGTCTATACCAGAAGACCTATCTCTCCTCCTCCTCCTCCTCCGCTTCTCCTCTTCTCCCTCTCTCGGTCCCACTTACGGAGAGCCCTCAACCCACTACGCCGGTGCCTTTGTTGCTGCCCGATCTCCACTTGTTGCTCTCATTGTCCTCGTCATTTTGTAGCACGTCCTCTCTCTCAACGACCTTAAATTGAGACGGTCCTGAATTGCGTGGTCAGATGTAGAGAGACAGGAACCACAATGCACACGGGTGGCAGAAGGCACCATATCAAGCGTTGGAGACGACACCAAGCACTAACAGAACTTGAAATGCACAATCTTGCAAACGTGACGAGAGAGGGAGGGAGGGAGGTGGCAAGCGATGGGGAATATTCCTTTCTTGTTTTATTCGTTAATTAAATTGGTATAAGAATAACCTAATGCTTGGTGTATCACCTTTTCTTACTGTTTTATAACTTTTGTCTCCCTAATGTGTTTTTTTGATACCCTTTTATTCTTTTTGACAATGGTCTCATTGTAATAAACTTCTAAGGATAAAAATCATTAGATATGAGTTTAAAGTGTTAAAATCTAGTCGTGTATGAAAGACCGACGCACTAACACTTTAATTTAAACACGTCAGTTTTGTGTATGAACGTTCCAAGCAAATCCGCTGCGTAAGACTGCGATTTTTATTGTGTCGTGAACGGGTTGACGAGAACCTACTTGTGCCAAACCATAACTTGATTGATTTCATGTCTCCTCGCATCGTGTGCAAATGGAGGGCGATGAGAAATGCGAAGACAGTAAAAGCTACCTCCATCGCCATGTAAGACAGCCGCATGAACAGGCGAAACGCCTTGAATCCATGATGGCTCAAGGGGCACTGCCAACAGAAACCTGAGAACCTCCGAGTTGCCCTTCATGACAGCCAGAGACATCAGACACTTACCGTCGGCATTCTACCAATGCATGGGTTGCAAGTCCGCATCTATCAAGTACTGAACCACTTCAGGGTGGCCTTCCATAAAGGCCTCGTGCTGCAAGGTGTTTCCCTTGCCAGACATCGCTGACGTGACTATTTATTCAACGTCAGCCATCCTATGTGGTGTAACCGATGCCAGCGTGAACAAGTTTTTAATTTTTAAAAAAAATTCCGATTTTTTTAATGTTTTTTCTTTTCTTTCTTTTGTTTTTTCTTGCTTTTTTACATAGGGCCGGCAAGGCCGCCAACTACAAGATGAGGGTTGGCGACCTCTACCGACCCCTAGGCGATGGCCAGCGACCCCCACTTGGGCCCTAGTAGGGCCACGAAGCCCTCACCAGGTCAAGTGAAATGAGGGATGTCACAGCCCTTGCTGGCCATAGCGAGGGTTACTATACCCTTGCCAAATCTGGTCAAGCAAGGGCGTCGCCACCCTTGCCCGTGGGTGGCAAGGACTTCATGACCTTTACCCAATGCCCAGCAAGGTCACCGACCCTCAGCCAGTAGTTAGCTATCTTGTTGACCTTATGTAAAAAAGAAGAAAAAAATCAATAAAAAATTCGAAAATATTTTTAAAAATTAAAAAATTATTCACGCCAACGTTGGTCGCGCCATGCAGAATGGTGAACTTCAGAAATATTCTTTATTCTTGCCTAGCGAATCATTCATTTTGTGCATTGATGGTGGACTTCATCTATCCTATCCCTACATTCATTCGATAGCATTCCATAACATATTCTCCATTAACACACTTCCCCACAAACACTCCTTCCATACACTTATCCATCCTACGCATTTAGCATCCTCTAATCCTCACCACGCATTACATGCGCTCAAGCATAGTTGTTTTCGTTTCAAATGTGAGGGGAAGCAAAGTATATTTGCAATGACTTAGGAAACAATGACATTTACACTGGACAATAAGGACAAAGCGCACACATATTCCCACGTAATTTTCCTGTGATTCATTATGTCCACCAAATCAATCTATCACCTTTTTTTCTCATTCTAATATTTTCAAGGACCACCGGTGGTTGGCCGAGGTAATTAAGGTTTACTTTCAAAGGATTGTGAGCCCCCTTTATCATAGGTTTGAATCTCCTAGTCGCTCCTTGATCTCAAAAAATCCTCATTCATATGTGTCATTGGTTCGACTTCTTTTACCAGACGCATGGAATGACATCAAGCAACCTCATATTCCATTCACCCTCTCTTTCTCTTATATCCTCTTGGAATAAAAAACTGAACTTGGACTAAAACAGTGGCAATAATTCTAAGCTAGTATACAGTAGTATAGGATTCCGACCCGACAATAACAATAACAATCGGACTTAAACAGTAACTTCAAAAATCTTGGACAACAATATGAACTGATTGTAATTCCCCCGTTATTGTTATTCCTCGTTTTCGAAAGGGACGTGTAGGTAACTAGACCGTGCACGTTCATGGCGTTCATTGAACCAGTTCTTGTCCCCATTGAAACGCCATATTGTTCCAAAACGAGGTTGCACAGCAAGAATCAATGCCTTGATCACAAATGCCATATCTTTGGACACCATCTGCCAATATCCTCTTTATACACTCATCTCGTCCTGTCCTCTTTCGGCAACATACTCGGAAATGATTAATTTCGTTGATGTTGTCCTTATTTTCGCGAGATTTGTCTAGTTTTCTGACAGAGTACAGCAAAAGGTGAACTAAAGTGAAAAAGAAACCATTCTTCATGACTCAACAAGGTAAAATTCTGAGTTACTGGTATGTTACCATACAACGCCACACCCAAGTAGACCGATGTTGACACCTAAATTTGGACTAAATATTTATATTTAATTTGCATAGAAAATTAGGGACTAATTTGGCCCTAACAAAAAGGATTTTTGCATCACCTAAGTACTAATATTATTTATATTTACTAATTTATATTTTCCTATTTATTTTCCTTTTTTTCGAGTAAAAAAAAAAAAAAAGAGATGGAGGCCCACGCGGGCTGGGCCTTTGCGCCCAGCCCCCCTTTTTTCTCTCATGGGTTTGGGCCCATTCGGCCCTTCTCCTTCATGGCCCGGCCCTCTCCATCATCTTCTTCATCTTCCCTTCTTCTTCCCCTGCACGCGAGAGGCAGGAGAACAGCGCGGAGGACAAAGGCCGGCGATGGATGGGGACGTCTCGCGGCGCCATTAATGCCGCCCGATGGAGCAGCGCGGAGACCGGCGGATGACCCGGATGGATGGGACTCGTCTTCAATGCGAAGCAAGTGGCGGAGCACGCGGGCGGCTGAGGTCACGTCGGTTCGGCCGAGGGAGAGCCCGGCTGGCACGCCAAGGACTGCCGGTCGGAGCACCTCCGTCGACCGGTCTCCTCGCCTATAAATAGAGGCCAGCAGGCGGTGAAGAAAACACAACAGAACAAAGCAACGAAAAAGAAGGAGTTAGAGAGAGAGATCTGCAGAGAGAGATCTGTGAGGGAGAGGAAAAATCGAGAGAGACCCGAGAGAGTAGAAGGCGGTGGTCTAAGCCTCCGGCGATCACCGGCAGCCCCCCTTCTCGAGCCGATTGGTGGGTGTTGTTCTGTATTTTCGTTTTTTTTCTTCTGCTTTCGTTTGTTCGAGTTCGGGGTTGGCTCCCGAAGATCTCGGTTCGGGGATGCGCGAGGCAGACGAAGGCAGCTCGATTTTCGAGCTTGCCCGTTGTCCGACGCCACGAGCCGCGTAGGGAAACCTTCGCCGACCCCATTCTGAGTTGCTGCGTGTCGCCATCGCCGGTCTCCCCTCCTGTCCGGAGAGCTGCCCAAGTCGCGCACGCCGTTTGCCCCGGTAAAAAAGGTTTTTCTTTGCTTCGCCTCTTTCGGCCGGATCTGAATCGACGGTGCCCAGCCGTCCCTCGTCGAGGTGGACCTGCGATGTGGGGATTTCTAGGCGCCGGCCGGTTGTTCGGCTCGACGTGCACCCCCCACTTTTTTTTTCTTTTTTTTCGTTGCCTTCGGCCCTTGCTCAGGAGGGAGTCCTCCGGTCGGTCCCTGCTCACGGCGGCCGCCGCCTTGATGCAACCGGGCGGTCTTGGACCGACCAGCCACTCCACGCATCCAGTGATGTCGTCAAGGTAAGCCTTCGGCGGAACGGAGGCGAGGCGGCGACGCCTGACGCCGTCGTCTCAGTCGCCGCGGGCAAGCCGCGGCTGAGGAGGAAACCGGGTCGGCCCGCGGGTTCGCCCGACCCGGTTCGTTTTGTCTCTTGGGCTAGGGTTTTTCCTTTAATGGGCCATAGTTGATAATAGGCTGGGTTTTTACTTTAATTGGAAAATGGGCTCAGTTTTGTTTTGGGCTTAGAAAGTGTTATATTAAAAGTATTTGGGCTGGGCTCATGGGCGAACCGGGTCGGTTCTAACCCGGAAACCCGACCCGGGTCCGGTTTGTTTATATTTTTATAATAATAATATTTTCGAAAATAAAAATAAAAAATAAAAAATAAAAAATATTTTATTTTCCAAAAAAAATCAAGAAAATCCAGAAATATTTTATATTTTCCAAAAATCAGAAAAATTCGAAAAAACATGTTTTATTTTCCAAAAAATCAGAAAAATTTTATATTTTCCAAAAATCAGAAAATTCGAAAAAATATGTTTTCCAAAAAATCAGAAAAATTAAAAAAAGCTAAAAAAAATATTTGTTTCAACAATGCATGAAAAATCCTTGAAAAAATGCAAAAATATCAAACCTGAGGGTTTAAACAAGATTAGGTACCGGAAGGGCATTAGTGATTAACTAGTGTAATCAAGTCCCCGATCCTAGTTTCTCTGGTTGCGCAGGAGTAAAATATTTCTCCCGATGTTTTACTTGGGTTTTTAATCGACCCACCTCAAACTGATTAGTGGCGACTCCTATTTGAATGCAATTGACTTGCAGGTTAAAAACTTGAACTTTAAGTCGTGAATTGGTGGGCTTGGGAGGGCCCTGGCTAAAGCCCTGATGAGAGGTGTTCAGCTGCGCCATTAGCCTCCGGACGCGAAAAGGAGGTCGCGACAATCTTCATATCCGGATTGGTTCAACTATCACGAAGGTCAGATTCGAATTAACCCGTTAACATCCCTACAAATATGGGGGATGACTTATAAGGCCTTTGATTGACTAGACTTATCTCCAGATGTGACAAAGAATTTTCGCTTGCTGTAAATTAAAATATTAATCAGGGGCAAATTAGGTTTCAACCGATATCTAACAACCAATGGGCAAATTAGACGTATGGTTTAGTACTTTCTCTGTGTGCTGTCGAAGGTCGATTGGTGTGATCGGTGTTTCTTCTGTACGACAATAGTTACGTTAAGTCTTGTATGGCGCCAATGATTTTACCATTGAAAATTAGTATTGTAATATGCCACTTTCTTACACTTTTGTTTTGACTCTCTCCCTGTTTTTCTCGGTGCATACAAAATCCCACTACTTAGGATGTGCTTTATACTCCCCGTTAACTGTGTAGGGGTAGTGCTCCTACGATGCTAGAAGTTGAGCTCATATTTTATTTGTAGTTTGAGCTTGGACTTATAAATAGCTACCAGTTAGATATATATATAATGTTTGGATATTTATATATTTTATTTTTCTTATTTTATTGGTAATTTAGGTTTGGACTCATAAATAGCTATATTTTTCTCTTGTAATTGAGGGATAATAAAGAGTTGTGGGGTACTAATTATAGTTGAATTCTCAACTGGACGTAGCCCTAGTTTTAGAGTGAACCAATACAAAACATTATGTCTGGAATTTTCTTTCTCACTCTCACTCTTTATTTATTTTTATTTTTATTTTTTTTGGTGATTGTGTGGCGAATCCTAACAAGTATGACTAGGTTTATTGGAAAATGTTATCTTCCAATTTAAGAATGTTTGGAGGGAAGAAGGCACTAGAAATAAAATATACTTCTTGGTTTCGGTTCATGGTACTGAATTAATTTAGTATTGAAATGACGTGCTATTTATCTTCCAATTTAAGAATGTTTGGAGGGAAGAAGGCACTAGAAATAAAATATACTTCTTGGGTTCGGCTCATGGTACTGAATTAATTTAGTATTGAAATGACGTGCTATTTGAATATTATTGTGGAATTGCCCCTATGGTCCACTATCGATTTATTTTTATTTCAATAGCTCAGTTTATTTGACAAAAAATAAATAATTTAGAAAATATTTATTTAAAAACGACCACCCAAAATAATTAGGTGAATGAAAAATGTTTTCATCATCGACAACCCAAAGCCTCATTACATTTAAACATCTTTGTAGATGATGAAAATATTTTTCATTCATTCATTTATTTTTGTAAGTGATATGAATGATTATTTTTAGGAAAATATTTTTCAAATTATTTATTTTTTTACAAAATAAACGGTGCATAAATAAAGATTGGTTCTCTTCTAGCCTAAATAGAAAAAAAATTGGTATTAGTTTATGCTAGAGGTGAAGTAGCAGCCACGTGTAGTGTGCACTTTGGGAAAGAAATCATGCTGATTAGCTTAGCACTAGTGACGAAAATATCTAAACTAGAAAATTATGGATTCGGCCATAATTTTGAGAAATTATGAATCTGGCCATAATTTTGGCAGACTTTCATTTTAGCCCTGTAGATAGTCTAGCTCCTTTGTCCTTTTTCTAGTTTCAAGGTCAATATTATCTTAATACCGGGAACAGTCAAATTCTCGTATCCCATCATTCGTGATTCTTTGTTGCTCATTCAACGTTTATCTAACTTAGGAGAGCAACAAATTGAGTTTTTCTTCATTTGCAATGGAAAAAAATAAGAAAAAAGATTGTGAGGATGGAGATTTTTTTTGTGCTTTCTATGAAATTTAACAGACTTTGGGGGCGGCAAAGGGGCCGGAACCCTTTATTTGGATGTGGCGGACATCGTATTCAAACCATAATACCTAGTGCTGCGAATAAACTTGGAGAATGTGTCAGCTACCACATGAGCAGAACTATATCTATGTCGACAAGGCAATCAGCGTGCATCATGGAGATTACTCTGGTAAAAGCTTTGAGGATCCCATGTTATCTATAACCGAAAAAGCATATATCCGAGCCACTATTGGCATAAGTATGTTACAAAAGAAGTAAACGTATTTTGGCACATTCATAGTCAATTTCAATATTACATATACACTTTTTGTTGATTTAAATTTTTTGTAATTTGAAGAAAGACAAATGGATGGGTGAATAGGGCGTTTGTATAACCAAACAAAGATGCGTATCTTATTCGAAACCTCCAATTTTCTAGGTCCGAGGTACCAAATGCCACCAGGCTGATATGGAGGAGTGCACCTTAAGGTCACCCAAAAAAGTAGATAAGTTGAGATGCTTCCTGCCAGTGCCCGACATGAATGTTATTAATTCCGAAATTTTGCTCGGAAAAAGCAGCATAACAAGCTGCTTCCTCGTAGTGACGGTCCTCGCACGTTCAAAGACTTTGACTTTTCTTCAATCTCCCACAAAAACAAATAATTCGTCTTCATCACAAAATTCTGTGGCCACTTGGGAGTAACTTAATTTAAAAACAGAATATTAGGGTTTCCAGAAACCTTACCAGTTTTTAGCTCTCTTACCATTTTCTCNCCCCTCTTAAATTTTTTTTTTTTTTTTTTAGCCAATTCTTGACTTTGACACAAAGACGTAAGAAAGTGAACAAGTACGTAGAACACGGTACAGCACACGAGCAACTAAAAGTTATTGACAGTGCACATGAAAAACTATGTTAAAAAATGACCCCGCCAATTACTTCATCACAACTGCTCGAGACATGGACCCCTCACATGATCTACAGTCACGATGCACGCGGTTCATGGATCCAGATCCAAGCGAGAGTCTCCCACGAATCGATGCAGATGAGCTCGAAAGAGAGCGCACCGATTCGAAGTCATTGTCATCAGGACGGGGAGGCGTTTCGAATGTGGAGGAGTTAGTGGTCGCTAATTGATTGACCGGATCCTTGGTACGAGTCGGCAGTGGACTTGGTAGCATCTCCAAAACTCATTTCGAAAAAAGCCATAGTCGACGAAATTGACATAATTACTCGTCTCCCCCCTTTTCGAATCGTTCGCAAACCATGGAAGCTTCACGCAGATTTTTTATTACTTGTTCTTTACGCGTTTGAGTGTGTAGAAGGATCTTCTTTTGTCTTAATCTGGAGCTTTCCCAAGGAATCCCACTTACCACAAAGTCTGGTCAAACCTTCTGTTTAGGCTTTTACAATTAGTTGACTGAAAGGCTTGATCGATATGATAGTTGGCACAATTGAATTTGGATTATCATGGGGAGGGTTTGGGCTGTATTTCTGATTGCTTTGTTCCTATCATTTTCCCACCGGTGGAGGTAAGACAATAAGACACAAGTCGCTATTCAAGACACATGTGAGGCACACAGAGAGACAACTCTCGCTTTTGTCAATATTTGTCCATATATTTGAGCACTTTTTTCCCTAATCAAGTTCATACCTAACTTTTAACCTGTCCAATCCGGTGTCTCCACTTTCAAAAACCCTCTAATTGAGCGTTTATGATGCAAAATCCAACCAAAGCTATCCAGAGAAAAAAAAACATGAGTTGCAAAAAGAATTGAATTCATCCACGCCATTCAGAAGAAAACGAAAATGCAGCATTTTTTTCCACTTGCTGATTGGTGGGAAGTCCATGCAAAGCACGTTCACATTCTGCCAAGTTTGCACTTGGACGTGCAGACTAATTCTCACATTATGGGACTAACAAGTGCAACAGCTTGGGTTTTACCCAAAACATGAGCATGTGATTTAATCATAATTTCTATAACTTCGCGTTTCACATGCAAAGAAAAAAAAATCAAACGCTATCTAAGATGACTTTTACTTTTTTATATATGTGGCTCTTCATAAGCTTTTTACATACATGCAGCTATTTAACTTTTATTTAGCACGAAATGCTAGAAATCTCTTAAAACGTTACGAATATGGAAAAGTTATGTCCAGAAAACACACACTACGAAAATAGAAATTCTTTTCATCAATTTTCATAAATTTATCAAGTAAGTCGAGAGGGAAAAATAGACTTAAAAGGCCTTTGATTGACTAGACTTATTTCCATAGGATGCAACAAAGAATTTTTGCTTGCTGTAAAAATAAAATTTAATCAGGGGCAAACTAGGTTTGGGGTCGTTTAGACAATTATCTCGATTTTTTGGTTGGTTAGGAAAGCTTTCAAGTTCAACAAATGGGATCCATCATGTGGTCTCGATTGAAAGATTATTTTTGGCAGAATAAATTGTTCCACACTTAGGAACGTATCTGATCGATCAATTCGAGTCCAATACACGCCCCTGAAAAAAGATTACACTAAACAAAGACTGGAATTAATTAAGTCGTTGCGGCCGGACATACTGATATTTCCTACCTACTCCTCCCCCCACCCCCTGCCCCGGGGAGGGGGATTGTGATGCAACTAGGAATCCACGTTCCTGTCCTTTTCGAGCCAACTCTATAATTGGTAATTTCTGATAAATAATCTTCAACTTTGCAATAACTTGATTTTTTTTATTTGGAAAGTTTGCATGACAATGTTAGTTATTATAGCAATATCCATCTGTTTTTCTTTTTCAATGTAAAAGAAGAAGAAGAGGAGAAAAGCATAAAGTATAGATATCTCAATTAATTCATGAGTTCTAGATCTTGGACCAAAAAAGATACGCTAGATATCGCAAGAGTACATCACCATTGCCTTGTGTGATGTATATACTCACATTAGTCAAAATCGTAACTCGATGCATAACTTGAGCGGGAAAAGTTAAGCACTAAAACAACGATGTGGAAATGCCTAAATTATTTACTTGCCAAGTTTAAATACTATTGAGAATGGTTTTTCTTTGCTTTTTCCAAATAGTTATACATTGTTTAATTGTTAGATTATCTATTAGTTAATATGTTTGGAATGACCTTTTTCTTGCCGCATCGCTAGTTAAATTTGACTTTCTTCTAGAAAAAGAATCTTAAATCATTTACAAAAAAAGAAGATATGTGTTGAATCTTAAGTCACACTTGACGTCAGCGTCCACGATGCCATTTTTGTCCAATGTACCTTTGTGCAAGGCAGACTCCGGGGTGGAGGAGATGCCGACGTCACACTTGACGTCAGCGTCCACGATCAATTTTAGTCCAACGCAAATTTATCCTAAGGCACACTCTTGACTCTCCTGCCTATTTATAGACCTCGAAATTCAGTCGACCTATTCATTTCTAGATCCTCTCAAAACTTACGCACAAAGAAACCAAATGAGAGCCGACCACCCCATCCCACCCTATGCAGATGATGATCCGGCATCTCCGCTGCGGTCCGACCTGTACAAGCTGATTATCGGCTGCTGGATTGCATTTGCCAGGCTCACTATTCTCGGCCTCCTCATGGTCATCTTCCTGGCATTACCTGCCGGCAGGCCGCCGGAGCTCGGGCTCAACCCAGGCTCTTCCCTTTTGTCCCTCAACATCTCCGTCTCCCACAGTAAGCTCATCGCCATCGAGTACGCTCACATGAAGCTCCGCTCAAGTTTCGATGGCCAACTCGCTCTCTCTCATCCCTCGCTTGCGTCCACCTTCACTCCTGGCCCAGGCTGTGGGACCTCACTCCGAGTCGAGGCCCAGTCAACGGTGGCGATAGTCACTGACTGGGGCGCGAACAGCCTGGTGAGCATGCTGAACGGCGGGAAGGTGACCATTGACACGGTGGCAAAAGTCAAGTGGAGGCTGCGCTTGGATCCGTGGTGGGTGGCCGTGTTGGATGCAGACATCTCGTGCACGGGCTTGACCTTCACAGCTCCCTCAGACAGCGAGGGCAGTGGTAATTGGATGATCTTCGGAGGCACCCTCAGCTGCTCGCTCGACATCATCCCTCAACTCTGGTAAGAAAACTTACAAGCTCTGCATAGTTTCCTATTTCTATCATTGCGGCAGTTGCTCGTTCACCAATTAAGTGCCATCGATGCTTAGTATCACCAACTTCTCAGAGCCATCACCGCCTGGTTGTGGTGGCGAGGACTGGTTGAGTCATGTTGGTCAAGAATGGCGCGGCCTCGGCTTTGCGTCTAGCACAGTGGCAGCGATGTCATTCTTGACCCTCCCAAGGATTCTCCGGCCTCGTCAGCAGGGCTGTCAAAGAAGAGGGACGCAACCCTGCGATCCGTGCTTTGCTGCCCCGTATGGCTGGAGGAAAAGTATCTGACGAGAACATGGTTCGGCGCGTGCTTGGCCTGTTTGACTCAGCGAGTGCTCGCGCTGCTTGATCCAGCTCTAGGCCTTTTTAATTGAGCACGTGGTTGGCCCTTTCGTTGTATCGATAGTAAATATGTTCCTGTTCTATTTTTCAGATTCTGGAGACCGTGGCTTCTATATACATTTGGTTGCCACTTGGAGGTTCCTTTCCTAGCCAACCACTTTCGCGAATACTTCATATGTTGAGGTTTTCGTTATTGGTTAATGTAATACTTCTTTGAATACTTGAATCTTCAATTTACCGAATGAATAGATTGCGCTAAACATATTTTTGATTTTCGAGATTTTGCAAGTTTTGTCCCTTTAACTTGGGTTCAGATCACGAATTGGCATACAATTTCGAAGCTTGTTCACCTTTTTCTGGGTGGAAAGCCAAGAGAGTCGATCCCCTCAAGCACCTTGATTTGAATCCATGCAAATCCTGTACTTTTTTTTTGTCGGACATCGTGTACTTAGATTACAGAGTATTGTTGGGATTCACGTGCATAACCCTATGATGAAGGCTTGTCAGATTACATGGACAAGACAGGAAATTAGTTGAGAGAAAAAAATAATAATTCAATGATGATTCCTAGATTTATGGGATCTAATAGGTGGAAGCACCGAGCACTACCCTTGTCTCGGATCTCACCTGTAAAATGTAACCTATGAGGCCGAGCCTGTAACAATTCCCATAATGGCAATAACAAACCGATGAAGAATACATTACTTTTGAACATGCTTTGCTTCCGAAGGAACGGCTCTTCCATACTCACACCGATCCGCTCAACAGAAAACACTCAGTTCACGATTCCAGCCTCATATAGATAGCAAAAAATCCGTGGACTCGATGCGAAAATGCCAGCCAACCCTTTCTTAACAATCATACTCGTACTAACAGACCGCCAGTAAGTGGACACTGACATGAGAGTTGCATTCTGAGAACATGCGACACGCTCAGCTTCTTCGATCCCTTCTTTCTTCTTTTTCAAGAGCCTTCTCGATTAAGCTTTCTTTACCAAGGTCTGCAATTTTGTCGGACCAAAGACTGCAACTTTTTCCAGAATGGTTTTATGCACATCCACTGGAATAGGATGGGAACTGAAGTCCTCAGATTCTTTTCAATGACATTCCTCGAGAAAGTTCGGATCACCATTTTGATATAGAAAAAAAAAAAAAAACACTTTTGAATAGTGACTTAGCTATGCATGTTTTTAATAGTTTGGATCATCATTTCATACGATGCCTAGACACAATAATATGCAATTTGATTATCAAGTGTCTGTTTTGTTTTCCCTTTGTTGTTAACATCAACGCGAGTCTTGTTCTGGGAGTCCAAGCGCACTATCATCGCGCCAATGCCAAGTGATACCCTCTTTGCTGACTTTAATTCTCACAGTTCATCACGAGTCATCTAAACCCTCCTATTGTTTTGCTTTGATGAACTCATTCTTCTCTCAGCTTGAAGCTTAATCATACGATGAAGCCTGATCATACGAAATAAAATCATCAACATATTATGGAGACATGTTAAACAATGAGAATAGTTTGAGAGTTTCAGATGACCCTAAAAAGAAAGGGGCACAACGTATCAATTCGTTGGCATGAAAATGATCTTCTTTGTTAATCCAAGGATGATGCCTTTGGGCTCCGAAAATAAAAAGGATCCAATCTGCACTCTTGTTGTCACAATGAAACCTCATCCAATGGCTAGCAAGGGTCGTCAAGCCTCAGCTGATAGCTGGTAGGCCCTTGTCAGCCCTGTGATTTTGTAAAATCACAGCCAATTGTCCTAAAGGTTTAAGATTTTAAATCAATGTGTTGTTTATTATTTTTTAAATATTTTAACATTTTCCCTCAAGCTTAGTTTGGTCTTTTACCTAGTATTAAGCATAGAAATTTAATTAATGAGACAAATGAAATCCAGAAAGATTAGAATTTATTATTTCCGGCTCTGATATCATGTGAGATTTTGCTAACTAGTAAATAAATGTGTAATTTATTATCTAAATATTCTAATACTGGCTTCACGTGGGTAGGAAAAAATATACTCCATTAGAAAAAGCCAGTGAGCAAGTTGCAGAGTATTCTAAATGGGTATTGGCCATATCATACAATATGATGATTTTTCACTTTTTCTTACCAACGATACACGCACTTACAGATACTGATTACGTTTGACCTACTAGTGACATTTTAGGGAACATGTGACGAGTCCCCATCTCCACTTTCTTCTTTTTCAACAGCATTATCAATTGAGTTGAAAACTTTATTTAAGCTTTATCACTTCCCTCAAGCCAAGTTTCTGACAACCATACAAAAGTGTGACGACCACACAAAAGTGCCTTGTCATCCTCCAATAGCACATAAACAAACGGTATTGATTGGGAATGATGATTAAATCCTGGACATGGCACAAAAAGGGCGAACAATGTTGCCCGCCGCAGATATGAACGCGACTTTACTCAAAAAAGACAAAAAGAAGCTCCACTTTACGGTGAGGCCAACTCGATCTGATAAGCACAAGAGAGAGTGATTTTTCATTAGCAAATCAAGGATGTTCTCCTCTGGCAAGGTTTTCATCAAAATTGCAAGGAATCGTTTAGACAATTTACGTTTGTTCCCCCTTTCTTGTCTAAGAGGACGACAAATCTACGAAGGCAGTTTTACGGAGACAAGAAACACTGAGATGATTATATTTTCCACCCAAATTTTTTGGATTTTGGCAAGTTATATTCTGACGTTTCAATTTTGTGATTTACCTTTTTCTTTTTGTTGTTTTATATACTTCATCATTTTAAAACACTTAAAACTTTTGAAATTTATAAACTGACACCCGATATAATTTTTTTCATAGCCCTCCAAAACTCAGCCAATATGAATATTGCCATATCCTTCATTTTCTCATGATTCATGATTCAAATCCCAAACGATAAAGAAGGACACGTTTCTATTAAAGGACAAGAATATCATCGGCTGTGGGAATGCAAAGCAAGACGCTACACGCATGCACGAAATATAAAAAGATCATTTGTTTATTTTTTTTGGTCAGAAAGGGGGGCAAAAAAAAGAAAAAGCGATGATGAGATAAGGTTTAAGTGGTGAGGAAGAGAAGGAAAATAATTGAGGAAAGGCCTATGCATCATGATTGGTGTCAAACCCATAGGCAAAATATCTGCCTTTCTTTTGCTTTGCTTTGATAATTGATTGAAGAGACTCTGAAAAATATCATCCGGAAATGTTGCACATATAGCTGTTTCGCTTGTCTATCCTCTCATTTCTATGTGGACATCTTGGCACTGAGTCCTTCAAGATTGGAAGTAGATCTTCTATTGGTTTATTTCAGTCGGTATACAATATTAGTTTACTGTAAGGCACTTAAGGCCTGCATGACAATGCTTCTGTTCCCGGGAACAATTTCTGTTCAGAAATGATTTTTTTTATTCTATTCCAGAGAACAATTTCTGAGCATTTGAAGGCATTTGATAATTGTCCAAAATTTTTACTCCGGGAACAAAAATGTGTTTGGTAAAAAAATTTAATCTTTTGATTCTTTTAATTTTTTAGTACTTTTTGTTATAATTTTCTTTTTTTCTTTTTTCTCCCAATCTTTCTCTTGGCCGCTGCCGCAAGGCTCGGCCTCGAAGATCTGGGCGAGGCCGAGCCTCGCCTGACCGCCACCAACGAGGCTCGCCCAGCTCGGCGAGGCTCGCCTCCCCAGATCCTAGCAAGGCGAGGCTCGCCTGGCCAGTGCAGGGGCCCGGCCTTGTGCCGCCTAGGCGAGGCTTGACCTCACCCAAATCTGCGAGGCTCCGACGAGCTTGCTAGACCTCACCCTGGCCTGGTGACTCATTAGCGAGCTCGTCGGACCTCGCCCGGCCGCTTGTCGCCGGCGGCTTAGGGGCGGCGATGGGGTGGGAGGAGGAAGAGGAAGAAGAAGAAGAAAGGGAAGGGAAAAGAACAATAGAGAGAAAAGAGAGTAAAAAAATGATTCTCAGAATTGTTCCTAGGAGCGAGAAGCAACTTTTTTTTGCTTTTGGATTCTACTCCAAATCTGTTCCGGGGAACAATTTGTTCTCGGGAACAAAAAAATTACCAAACGCATTTCTGTTCCAAATCCGCTCTCAAGAACAAAAAAACAGAATCAGTTGTTTCCGAGAGCATTACCATGCAGGCCCTTAATCTATCATACTTTAAATTGAAACAGAGGATCATAGAATTGGCAAGCTAGGGTTACATGTACAACCTCTATTTCGAAAGAGAACTCTTTAATCTAAACTCATTTGCATTTCCCCAAAAGTCTTTTCCAAAAACCAAACCAAACATAGCAATAATGTGCCCTTTATCAACACATCATAATTTAGATATATACTTGATAAATTTAAAAGAATTTTTTTTTCAGCATTTTAGATAGCCAAAAATATGGCAATTCCTTCACTCATTTTCAGTGTTACTATATGTTACCTGGGGTAATATAAGAAATAACTTTCACATGAATTGAGCAATACATTTCTGATAAGTAATTCTCAACTTTGCAATAACATGATTTTTTTTTAATGAGAAAGTTTTTATGAAAATGATATATTCAGAAAATCACCCTTTATCTTTATTTGGAATGACACTAAAAAGAATTGAGCATTGAAAACCTTTGTAAAGTCTTCCCAAGATATAGTAGCATCCCTATTTCCAAGGGTTGGCATCATTCCTTCCCACTAATACTTTGCTCCATTCTCCAATATTGAGTGACAAATCTAACCTTTCGATCCTCGGGGGAACACTTTTAGCTCTAAAGATCCCATCAATCTTTTAAATCCAATGCTTAACCATGAGAGGATCGACTTTTCCATCATAAGTTGGTGATTTTGTCTTCCCGAATTGGGTAAGGGTGTTTAAGCTAGCAACTCCATCTCCACTTAATTCCTTTGCACGGCGATACTAGTAGATTATCGTCTACTCAAATTTAGTTGAATGAGGTGACTTTTGGTTCTCTTCCCTAGTTTCATACAAATCAAGACTCCTATCAAATTGATCCTTTAGCCTCCTCCTTAAAGCCGCACCTCGAGAATCTTGAAGCATATCTTGTATGTCGAGGGTAGCGACTCGGTTGCCTTTATCACTCTTATGAAGCAAGGCAAACGTCTTTGAGTCGATGCGCATGATCACTTGAATTTACAAATGAAATCATACCTTAGTATCTAAAAGACTAACGCATTAAAATCTATGACACAACTCACAACGTCCCATATCTATACCCAAAAAGATCTAAACTGAAGCTCTAATACCAAAAGATGTCACACCCTAAAACTATAAGAAATCAGGGGTGACATGGATGTCCTTCCACATGAAGGATGCAATCTCAATATAACCCACAACCTAATATCAACATATATATATATATATATATATATATATATATATATCAAACCATATATACATATCAAATTAAACCAATGAGTTGGTTACAACATTAGAGTTTCTACAATCCTTCAAAAAAACATATACAACTAGAAGATAACTAACCCAATGATAATGACCACTGTATACACCAATTCCTTAAGCCATTCCTAAAAAGAAACCAAAAATTTTCTACTGACAACGTTATCGCTCTACTCACCGCTATTGACACCTAAATTTTGGCGATTTGTTTTAATATTTATTAATTGCATTGAAAAATTAGAGATTAGTTTATAATCCCTTAACAAAAAATTCTTCCATCAAAATTGCATTGCATACAGACATTAGGAGCATTTGCATCACTATTTTTAAAATTAATTAAATTAATTAATTAAATAAATAAAATCAAATTTTTAAAAAAAGTGGGTCCGGGCCAAGGTTGGGCGTACCCGGCCCTTTTCCCTTCTTCTTTTCATCCCCGCATGGGCTCGGCCCACCTTCCTCTCCCCTTTGCCTAGGCCCGGCCCTCTCGGCCTTCTTCTTGCTCGTTTCCTCTCCACGCGCGGTCTTATGCAGCAACTTGGCAGTAGGTTAGCAGCAAAAGCAGCAACAGTAAGGCAGAAGCAGGTTGTAGCAGTCAAGAGCTGAAAAAGGCAACAAGTCAGAGCAGCAGAGGTCAAGGGCAGAAAAAGGCAGCAGAAAGAGAGAAAAGAAAAAGGGTCACGGGGGTGAGACCAGAGGAAAAAAAAGAAAGAAAGAACCGGAGAAACGGGGAGAAAAAAAGAAACTAGAGAGCAAAACAGGAGGACGAGCTAAAAGAGGGGCAGCTTCTTGAGGAGGGCTAGGCAGAAGAGAAACCGAAGAAAAGGAAACCGAGAGAAACCGGAGAGAAGTGAAACCGGAGAGAAAAAAGAGAGAAAAAACCCGAGAGAAAAATCGGAGGAGGGGGCTCAAGTGAGAGAGGAGGCAAACCCAGCGACCGAGAGTGGCCTAGCCACGCACGGACCTGTCCAAAGACTTTCCCAGCGACGTCCTCGAGCTAACCAGGTAAGTTCGGCTCTATCCTTGATCCATTTTTAGGCGCACTGGGCCGGAGCTTGCGGCCATCCAGCTCGCGCAAGCTCCGGCCCTCGTCGCCCTTGCATTTTGTTCCCACACTCGTTATATGTCACGTCCGTGGACCCCTAAAGCACGTTCGAGGCTCAGTTGAGCTGGAAACCTTTGATTTTGGTAGTGCCCGTTAACTGTTCGATGAAATGCCTCAATGAAAAATTCGAACTCAATCTTCAACCGGAGCTCAGCTCTTGGTTTTTCTGCGTTGCTAGGGGATACACTGCTGTTGTGCACCGGTTTAGGCGTTTTCTTGGCTTTTTGGTGGGTTATCTCAAGCTAGGGTGCGTCGGTCTAGCTGTGTGGGCCTTGCCGGCGTCAATCCGGCGACTTCGAATGCCGACCAGCTAGTGGCCGGCGGAGCTCGGCTTCGGTCGGACGGAACGACCAACGCCGGACGATGAAATGGTGACCCCAAGGGCCAGTGAGTGTTGTGCGGAAGAACACCCTAATTAGATGAGAAAAGAAACAAGAATAATCAACAACACAGAGATTTACGTGGTTCGGCGAAAATTTGCCTACGTCCACGGGAAAGAGAGAGGCGATTTCTTATTGAGAGTTACGCTTCAAGTACAAGGTACAATGCTGAAATATATAGATCTTCAGATCCCCACCTTCCTAATCCAAATAGGAAAGAATTAGTTCCCCATTTTCCTAATCCAAATAGGAAAGAATTAGATCCTCACTTTCCTAATCCAAATAGGAAAGGAATTCCACCTTAAAGATATTACATAATTTTAAACTTATTAATAATATCTGCAGTGATTATCCCCTATATATAAGAGGTATCATGATATATCCCAATTACATTGAATCAGGACTATTTCCCATGAATACATCTTATAGATAGGTCCAAATCTAGGAAATATATTATGAAACAAATAGTCTACAATCTTCAAGCCTTCATAGATTTCCCGATCGACTTTTTAATTCGAATTTCCAATCGATCGAATTTGTGGAATTCAAGACAATATTAGCAAATCTCCACCTTTGGCTTGAATAAACCACAAGCCTCCACTTGAATCAAGAAAACGAATATATCTCTCCCTCCACCATACCTTTGCAAAGGTACGCCCGCACTTGGATCGGTGCGGCCTCCATCAACTTCAATGATGAGTGAGAGAAGTTCAAGTCCCTGCAGGACTTGAACTTCTCTGTAGTAACCATTTTTGTAACGACTCCATCTCCTCCATCATTGCGGTCATCCACTTTGTGATCACTTTTCAAAATTTCATGGTAGGAGCTTAGATCGTCAGAGCCTACGGTAAGAGCATAAGCAACCATATCCTCAAAACCGTACCTCTCCGGTGCTTTGAGAGTGCGCCTTCCTCGACCCGTCGCAATGGTACGAGGAACTTCTACCGTTTCTTTGACTTCCGGAGCTTCATCGGATGACTTACCATTCTCTACAGATTCTCTAGTTTCAAGCTACACCTTAACAATAGATTTATCACTCTCCTCTTCAGTAGCCACGTGTGGCACGCAGCTTGACTTCAACATTGCAGATTCATCGGACATAACATCCCTGCTCGTTAGAACTTTATTCTCACTTGGATCCCATAACTTATAGTCTTTCACTCCTTTCTCGTAACTGAGAAATATGCATTGTTTTGATTTTGGATCCAATTTTGAGCGTTTCGAACTCTGCACATATACAAGAGCAGGACAACCGAATATTCTTAAAGTAGAATAATCGACGATTTTACCAGTCCATACCTCTTTAGGAATTTTGCATTTAATTGCAGTTGATGGAGACCGATTCACAAGATAACATGACATGCAGACAGCTTCTACCTAAAACTCCTTGCTCAGTCCCGCATGTAGCCTCATGCTTCGAGCTCTCTCTAATAAGGTCCGGTTCATCCTCTCCGCTACGCCATTCTGTTGGGGTGTATCCGGAACTATGAAGTGACGTTTAATCCATTCATTCTTGCAAAGTTTCATGAATGGTGTCGATATGTACTCTCCTCCATTGTCCAATCTCAAGCACTTAACCTTCTTCCCCATTGAAGTCTCAATTTCAGCTTTCCATTCTTTGAACTTTTCAAATACTTCACTTTTGTGTTGCATGAAGTAGACCCAAACTTTGCGAGAGAAATCGTCAATGAATGTCACGAAGTATTCCTTCCCTCCTTTTGACTTTACCGGTGAAGGACCCCATACATCCGTGTGTACATACTCGAGCACGTCCTTACTTGTATGAGTTGCAGTATTGAACCGTACTCTGCATTGTTTTCCAAGCACACAAAATTTGCAAAAATCTAATTTGCATGTTGTCATACCTTGGAGTGCATTCCTCTTGTGAAGCTCCATCAATCCTCTTTCTCCCATATGCCCAAGACGCATATGCCATAGAATGGTGTTATCTATCTTCGTACTAGCATCCGTGGACACAGATGCTCCACCTTGCACTGTGGTTCCTATAAGTCGATATAGGTTCCCGTGCCTCTATCCCTTAAGAACAACTAGAGCTCCCTTAATCACCTTCATGACTCCACCTTAAGCCGTGTACTTGCATCCATTGGATTCAAGTGCTCCCAATAATATTAAATTCTTCCTTAGACCTGGAACATGACGCACGTTTGCCAAGGTTCTAATCATGCCATCAAACATCTTGATTTTCACGGTTCCAACTCCTACAGTCTTGCATGAAGTATCATTCCCCATGAGAACTAAACCACCATCATATGCCTTGTACTCATCGAAGGCTTCTCGATGAGGACACATATGATAAGTGCATCCGGAGTCCAAGATCCATGAATCTTCAAAGGTGTCCTTCCTCGATGATATGGACAAGACGTCCCCATCATTGGTCTCAAGGCTGTCGGCTACACTTGCCTCATCCGAGCTTTTCTTCTTTTTCTCGTTCTTATTTGGATAGAATCTCTTGGTATGCCCTTCTTGATTACACCCGTAGCATCTTCCTTTGAACTTTCCCTTGGATTTTGATCGACCCTTACTGCTCGATCCTCGATCCATTGATCTTCCTCTTCCTTGATTGCTTTTCTCCTTTGCAAAGAGTCCCACTCCCGAAGATTTTGAACTACTTGCCCTTTTTTGGGTGTCGTTTGAAATTATGGCAGCAGTCACCTCTCTGATCTCCAAAGTTTCCTTGCCATAAAGAAGCATAGTCACCAAGTGATCAAACGAATCCGGCAACGATGCTAGTAGTAGAAGCGCTATGTCTTCATCCTCAAACTTTACCTCCAAGCTTGTAAGTTCACTAATCATCTGATTGAACACGGTGAGGTGTTCCAACAGATCTCCTCCTTCACTCATCTGAAGTGAATACAATCTCTTCTTCAAGAACAACTTGTTTGTAAGAGATTTCATCATGTAAATGCTTTCGAGTTTGAGCCATACCTCCGGAGTAGATTCGATTTCTGCTACATATTGAAGGGCCTCATCCGATAGGTTCAATCGGATTGCGCTATAAGCCCTCTCCTCCATGTCGGCCCAATCATCATCAGTGATGGTGTTTGGCTTGTTCGATCTTCCTAGAAGAACCTTTGATAAACCTTGTTGAATCAACAGATCCTTCATCTTTCTCCGCCATAGTGTAAAATTATTCTTCCCGGTGAATCGTTCAATATCAAATCGAACGGTTGAACCTTTTCCAGCCATCTAGTTAGAAGTCGCAATACAGGAACGGAGAACCTAGATTGCTCTGATACCAATTGTGGTGTGGAAGAACACCCTAACTAGATGAGAAAAGAAACAAGAATAATCAACAACACGGAGATTTACGTGGTTCGGCGAAAATCCGCCTACATCCATGGGAGAGAGAGAAACGATTTCTTATTGAGAGTTACGCTTCAAGTACAAGGTACAATGCTGAAATATATAGATCTTTAGATCCCCACCTTCCTAATCCAAATAGGAAAGAATTAGTTCCCCACTTTCCTAATCCAAATAGGAAAGGAATTCCACCCTAAAAGTATTACATAATTTTAAACTTACTAATAATATCTTCAGTGATTATCCCTTATATATAAAAGAAATCATGATATATCCCAGTTACATTGAATTGAGACTATTTCCCATTATAGATCCAAATCTAGGAAATATATTAGGAAATAAATAGTCTGCAATCTTCAAGCCTTCCTAGATTTCCCGATCGACTTTTTAAATTGAATTTCCAATCGATCGAATTTGTGGAATTCAAGACAATATCAGCAGCGAGGACTCGCCGGTCGCCGGTGTCGTCGGTCCGGGGATGGAGCTCCAAGCGTGCTGCAGCGTCGGGGGAAGCATGCAGAAGACGTGAAGAAGAAGACCAAGAGAAAGAGAGAAACGAAAAAAGAATAAAAAATAGGAAAATAGGAAAAAAAACCAAAAATAAAAATAAGATAGAAATAAAAATCGGATGTGATTTTATTTTGGTTATTGGGCTGAATTCGTCGTGGGCCGGGAATAGATTGGGCTGAAGATGGAAATTAGAAATGGGCCTTTTTCTATTAAAAAAAAATGAATTTTCGTGAGCCTTTTTCTTAAAAAAGAATTTCTTGGGCCTTTTGTTAGTCTCTAGTGATTTAGGGCCAGGTCTCTTGACCCGGTCCGAATTATTATTTTTATAAAAAAAATCAAAAAAAATCAAAATTTCAGAAAATTCAAAAAATTCTCAAAAATCCCAAAAAATTCCAAGTTTTTTTTAGAGTTCCCTAAGAAGCTCTAAAATAATTCTTTGACCAATTTTCTTTTAAAAAGTGTCGGAAAATCATCAGCCTAAGATTGTTCTTAAAATTGAACAAGCCTTCACGGCTTTGCCTTAGGGTTTTATTCCTCGGATACAATTGCCCTTGATAGCACGCTTATGATGCAATGGTTATGATTTCCCCCACTTATTTTAATTATGGTTGTCATTTATTCATCTTTTAATGCTATGTGTTTATTTTCCCTTGCAATTCATTTAATGTTTTCTTTAATTGTTGATTACTATTTTGATGATTGCGCACCTACATGATCACCTCACAAAAGTATTTTTGAAATGAACAAGATTAGGTACCGAAAGGGCACTAATTAGTTAATTAGTGTAATCAAGTCCCCAACCCTAGAATCTCTGGTTACGTAAAAAGTGAGGCCCACTCCCATGCCTCGCTTGGTTTCTAGCCGACCCTAATAGGCTAGTGGCGACTCCTCATCTGAAGATTTTCATGAATACCCAATGTCACGCGGGGTATGGGCTTGGGAGAGCCTATGTCTAATTAAGGGTCCTGGACCCACCTTTTGGACAATACCCCTAAACCTATTTATTTATCCATTTTCTTTTTCTCTCGGGATGAGAAAAAATAGGTCACGACAGCTTGGTGACTTCGCTAGGGACTTGGTTTTGAACCTTAGAGGACTTAGGCCTAAGTTAATCTTGTTCAAAAATATTTTTGTTTGGCAGCAAGGATTCCAAGTACTTCCCTAACATCAAAGGTGTTAAATGTTTTTGCAGAAATGGGAGGTATAAGGGGAAGTGTTTGCTCACCTTTGTCTTGTAGGGAGGTGTAGGAATTCATGGTTTATTTCTATGTACGGAGTGTTGTTTGCTTATAAATTGTTGTACATGTATCATTTGCATTGCACTACACCCTAGCACACACAACCCGCCGCCGAACCTGGGCCGCATAGGATCACTTAGGATGGTGTTGAGGTGGATACCACTCCGACTACAACCATGTAGTACGAGTTGTCCATCTCAATTCCGCAATTCTTCTAACATCGAGAGCTTCCACCCCGGCTTGCAAACGCGCAGCACGGGTCGACTCTTTGACAAAGCCGGAGTCATGGGAACCCCGACCTAACCGCGATCATGTCGGTTTAGTCCGGTAATCCCGTGGCTTCATTTGAGCCGTCTAGAGTAGAAATTGACCCGTAGTCTCATTCGTATGTCTATATGATTGAAAAAAAAATAGAAAAAGAAAAAAATCATCGCCATTGGTAAGTATGATTTCTCCTTTTACTTGTTTAATTTTAATTGAAGCTTTCATTTTTGAAATTTGCGGAGATCAATCGAATGCCCTCGGCTTCTAATTTGGAAAATTTGGCAATTACTTTTCGTAAGCAAACATTCAGTGTCAATTTCAAAAATCTCTAATTTAGCTTTGCACATTGGATGATTTTGTTAAAGTTTTCAATCATGGGCTTAAAATCACATCTCGTCAAAAAATTCTTCCAATTCAAGATTATGTTTTGGGGCACAAAATTTTATTTTTTTTTAAATCACACTTTTAATCAAATTCTTTCCCTCCCACATTTTGAGATTGAAAATTCAAATCACATTTTGTATATAGATTTCTTAAAATAAAAATCACATCATTTTGGCAAGAGTGAAAGCATAAATCGGTCTTTCAAAAATAATGCCACATTTTGCATATGAAACTTTTGGGAATAGAGTGGGCATTCGATTGATAATTGCGGATTGATATTTTAATGATGTTTCCTCTTACAATCAAATCTTGGCAAAATACTGAAATCCTGTAATAGGAATTCTGGGGCATGTACCATCACCTCGATTTTGTTGTAAAAGGCAACCTCATTGGAAGATCATTTTCTCATTCACAAACTGACATTGTTTTTTCTTCTTGCAGGATGCGTGATGACCATTTTTTGAATTGTTCTTACTTGACCATGCAAAAAAAGTGGACTTTAAATTTAGGATGAGAATTTTTATTGCTCATAGGAGTGTATTGTATTTTCTTTGTGTCTTTATTCTTTTTATGGATGATGTATTCAATTCCAAGTTGATCATAAACACAAGTGACTCATTTTTTTTGGTAAAGAAATTTAGATTTATAAACATCTTTTGGCTTCGAGGGCAATTCGGAAGTTAGTATATTCTATTGAATTTCCATGAGTTTCTAAAAGTCAATGCGTTTTGTTCCTCTCACGTGTTCGTTCTTTGCAGGGAATCTCAGGAAGGATAATCTAGGGTGGTAAAATTGTGATCGTTCCAATGGAATCAATTTATTCTGAAACTGATTTGTTCATACATTTTCCTGCAGGAGAGAACTAAATAATTTTGACATCGGTATTTGAGTTAGATCACGAGCAAATATTCTCACAAGTCTTGATCTTGGAATTCAAAGAAATGAGAGTCCAACTTTGACATTTGACTCTAGGGCAATGTCTCTCATTCCCCACAGATGACATGTGCTAGGGCAAAAATTCATCACAAAAGGATGTATTGTTCCCAAATTGAGCCCCAATTAAGTAGGGAGATAACACAATTAATCTTCTTTTATCAAAGGGCGATTATCGACACAAGTCACTCAAAGCATAGCAAATTGCACCCATGAAGCATGATGAAATGGAGTCAATCAATTCGATGCTGAAAGGATGTATCATTCTTAAATTAATCTAATTCAAGCTTGGAATGCAAATAACATGCTTTGTCTTTTGTAGGAAAAAATGCACAATGGCTACGGGAGCAGTGCCTTCCACCAAAGAAGCACATTAAAGCCCAATCGTCCATTTTGGCGTAAAGGATGTACTTCGTTCCTAAATGATTTCCAATTGAGTGTGGAAATAATATGCACAATCCTTTTCTTCACAGGCGATAAATGGGACAAAGCATCTAAGAAAAATGCCCTCCGATGTCGAGACATAAATGCTCATACCCGAAGAACAAAAGCATGAAGGGTAAATTGTATCGATTCCAATTGTTCATTTTGATATTGTCTTTAACATGATCTCATTTTCCTTTGACAGGGAAACATCAAATGCCCATAAAAAAGGGAGCAAGTGAAAGGCAATTTGGGGCTGTCAAATACCCAAGAGAATGATGTTGGCACTTGAGTGATAAATCCGAGTGAAGGGTAATAATGTATCGTTTCCAATTTTCAATCCTTGAGGATTCTTGCACTAACACCTCCTTTTCTATTCTTTACAGGGTTACTAAGTCACCCTATTACAGGTAAGTACCTTTCTTCTCAAAATCAAAGGAAAAACAAAATTAAGAATTTTCATCCAAAAAAATTCAGCATTTTACTGGGAGCAAGTAAAAGGAAAAAAGAAAAAAGAGGAGATACAAATTGAAAAAACGAATTTTTCACAAAGTTTCTGAGCATTGTTTTTTATCTCAAAATTGTATGTTCGCTTGATGGGTCACTCATTTTGAATCAAAATTCCCCATGGAGATTAATCTACTCAGATGATCTCGACTAAATCAAATTGAGATGTTTAATCATGCCAAGTAGGAAATGTTTAGGATGATGAAAGGCAATCCATTCCCAAACACGTCCTTCAAACAATGTGAGAATTGAGCCAAAAAGAAGACCTATGTCGTTTAAGGACAAATGAGTCATTTGCAATTAGTACAAGGATCAAAATGAAAAGAGGCATTTCTTTTCTCTATTTTACACACCACAAGTGACCATAGTGAACCCCTTTGAGCCTTTAAATGTGAAGAAATCAAAAAATACCCATGTCAAGAACCACCCCACAATGGGGCAAATTTGAAGGTTTTGGTTGACATTATATGGTGAAAAGCTGAGAAAGATTTCTTTGCTTTCACTTGCGTTAATCTTTTTGTGGTAACTTCAGGTGAATTCTTATGAAAGCTTGGAGCATCCCAAGGTGAAGAAGAGCATTCATTTCCCTACCCAAATACTGATATCCATTGCTTAAACCAAATTGAGCCTAATTGTTCATTTCTAAAACTCAAGTGGTGATTATCTCCTCATATTGGGGCAAGGCATATGATTGACCAACACAATTGGCATTTACATGAAAATGTGCAAAGCATCTCGAAAGTCCTAAAAGCTCAAAAAGTTCAAAAGACCAAGTCCAATAAAAATTAAAGGGTATGAAAAAGTAGTGTGCCTAGTAAAAGCAAGGCCAATGCCCGTGAAAAAAAAAGAGAGAAGAAAAAAAGAGAAAGGAAAAGAGAAGATTTACATCAGGAGACGAAAAACTCCTATGTAAAAAAAAATTGTCAAATTCAAAATGCTTACATCGAAAAAAATCATTGCAAATGCAAAGAAAAAATTGAGAAAGGCAAAGCTCTTATTTGATTAGTCAATGGACTTTCGAGACAATTCAGATTTCAAAAGTCAAGTGCTTTCAAAAAGATTGAGTGATATGACCATGATGCCATGACAATCACCAACTTTTAAATCCCTTTTTGTGAAAAATTCTGAGCCTTTCGAACCATAACCAAACCAACATTACAACCTTTCCCGAAGTCTCTTCAGATTGGGATGATTCAAGCGAGAATAATGATTTTCCAAAGAAGCTACCACTCGAAGAGGTGGGGGCAAGGTTGTCTTATCTCATCTTAAGGTTTCTTGACTTGTAAACCTGGCGAAGATGTTGGCAGATAATTGTTTTGTTTCATGACCAATGATGCTTATCCTTTGCTAAAACCATGACCAAACCTACATTACGGTCCTTCTGAAAGACCTTTTGAATTGGTCAAGATGTATTTATTGCGAATGATTCTCAGATCCTTCGACACTAGAGATGTGAGGTGGATTGAGTGATCAAAATTGCTTCCCACATGAATGGATAGGATCAAATAGCCCTTCTTGAGAGCGTGTGATAAGCCCTTTCTAACTAAGGGGCTCTTGCTTGGCATGCTTAATGAACCTCTTTCATGAGTAGGATCATTCCGACCTTATTTTTCTTTTAAAGTGATTTGATGATTAATGATACCTTCTAAACTTGACGACAATTTTGTGGTACGTGATACCAAAAAAAAATCAAAAATCAAATGGTTTTAATGTAATCAGACTTAGCTTGATTTGCTTATGCAATTAATACTACAATATTGCCAATGCATTTTTATGATATTGTCTCTAACGACATTTACTCAAGCTAAATTTGACAGGTTCACTCAGTGAAACCACAATTTCAATGGTTCATGGTCAACCTAAAACTATGCAATTTTCAAAGGGTTCATGGGTCTTCCTTAAAACCACATGGTTCGTGGGTCCTCCTTAAACCACATGGTTCATGGTCAACCGGAAAACCATGCATTTTCAACAAGGTTTGTGGTTATCCGAAACCACATGGTTTGTGAGTTTATTCTTAAACCATGCATTTTCAACAAGGTTTGTGGTTATCCGAAACCACATGGTTTGTGAGTTTATTCTTAAACCATGCTCATCCTTCCCGGTCAAAACCCGTTTTTACACGGTTACACGGTGAGACCTTCTTCTCGGTCGAAACCCGTTCTTACACGGTGAGACCTCCTTCTTGGGCGAAACTCGTTTTTACACGGTGAGACTACCCCTCTCGATCGAAACCCGTTTTTACACAGGGAGACTACCTCTCTCGGTCGAAACCCGTTTTTACACGGTGAGACCTTCTTCTCGGTTGAAACCCATTTTTATATGGTGAGACTACCTCTCTCGGTCGAAACCCGTTTTTACATGGTGAGACCTCTTCTCGGTCGAAATTCGTTTTTACACGGTAAAACTACCCCTCCTGGTCGAAACCCATTTTTACACGGTGAGACCTTCTTCCCAGTTGAAACCCGTTTTTACACGGTAAGACTACTTCTTCCTTGTCGAAACCCGTTTTTACACTGTGAAACTACTTCTTCTTGATCGAAACCCGTTTTTACACGGTGAGACCTCCCTTCTTGGTCGAAACCCGTTCTTACACGGTGAGACCTCCAATCCAATCAAAACTAGTTACCGCATAATAAGACTTTCTCATCTCGGTTTTTGAAAAAAAAAATAAGATCATGCATTCACATCATTATCTCATACGTAGCCCCTGATCATCATCGTTCATGGACAAAATTTAGGCATCTCTCGTTTTTGAAAGAAACCTCCTTGAGCTTCCATTCAAAGAGGGGCAGCTATTGACACCTAAATTTTGGCGATTTGTTTTAATATTTATTAATTGCATTGAAAAATTAGAGATTAGTTTCTAATCCCTTAACAAAAAATTCTTTCATCAAAATTGCATTGCATACAGACATTAGGAGCATTTGCATCACTAGTTTTAAAATTAATTAAATCAAAAAAATCAAAATTTAAAAAAAATGTGGGTCCGGGCCAAGGTTGGGCCTACCTGGCCCCTTTCCCTTCTTCTTTTCATCCCCGCATGGGCTCGGCCCACCTTCCTCTCCCCTTTGCCTCGGCCCGGCCCTCTCGGCCTTCCTCTTGCTCGTTTCCTCTCCATGCGCAGTCTTATGCAGCAAGCAGCAGCAGCAACTCGGCAGCAGGTCAGCAGCAAAAGCAGCAGCAGCAAGGCAGAAGCAGGTTGCAGCAGTCAAGAGCTGAAAAAGGCAGCAAGTCAGAGTAGCAGAGGTCAAGGGCAGAAAAAGGCAGCAGAAAGAGAGAAAAGAAAAAGGGTCACGGGGGTGAGACCAGAGAAAAAAAGAAAGAAAGAACTGGAGAAACGGGGAGAGAAAAAGAAACCAGAGAGCAAAACGGGAGGAGGAGCTAAAAGAGGGGCAGCTTCTTGAGGAGGGCTGGGCGGAAGAGAAACCGAAGAAAAGGAAACCGAGAGAAACCGGAGAGAAAAAACCCGAGAGAAAAATCGGAGGGGGGGCTCGAGTGAGAGAGGTGGCAAACCCAACAACCGAGAGCGGCCTAGCCACGCACGGACCTGTCCGAAGACTTTCCCAGCGACGTCCTCGAGCTGACCAGGTAAGTCCGGCTCCGTCCTTGATCCATTTTTAGGCACACCGGGCCGGAGCTCGCGGCCGTCCGGCTCGCGCAAGCTCCGGCCCTCGTCGCCCTTGCATTTTGTTCCCACGCTCGTTATATGTCACGTCCGCGGACCCCTAAAGCACGTTCGAGGCTCGGTTGAACCGGAAACCTTTGATTTTGGTAGTGCCCGTTAACAATTCGATGAAATGCCTCAATGAAAAATTCAAACTCAATCTTCGACCGGAGCTCGGCTCTTGGTTTTTTTGCATTGCTAGGGGATACACTGCTGTTGTGCACCGCTTTAGGCGTTTTCTTGACTTTTCAGTGGGTTATCTCGAGCTAGGGTGCATCGGTCTAGCCGTGTGGGCCTCGCCGGCGTCAATCCGGCAACTTCGAATGCCGACTAGCTAGTGGCCGGCGGAGCTCAGCATCAGTCGGACGGAACGACTGACATCGGACGATGAAATGGTGACCCCAAGGGCCAGCGAGGACTCACCGGTCGCCGATGTCGTCGGTCCGGGGATGGAGCTCCAAGCGTGCTGCAGCGTCGGGGGAAGCATGCAGAAGAAGACGTGAAGAAGAAGACCAAGAGAAAGAGAGAAACGGAAAAAGAATAAAAAATAGGAAAAAAAACCAAAAATAACAATAAGATAGAAATAAAAATGGGCTGTGATTTTAGTTTGGTTATTGGGCTGAATTCGTCGTGGGCTGGGAATAGATTGGGCTGAAGATGGAAATTAGAAATGGGCATTTTTCTATTAAAAAAAAAATGAATTTTCGTGAGCCTTTTTCTTAAAAAAGAATTTCGTGGGCCTTTTGTTAGTCTCTAGTGATTTAGGGCCGGGTCTCTTGACCCGGTCCGAATTATTATTTTTATAAAAAAAAATCAAAATTTCAAAATTTCAAAAAATTCAAAAAATTCTCAAAAATCCCAAAAAATTCCAAGTTTTTTTTAGAGTTCCCTAAGAAGCTCTAAAATAATTCTTGGACCAATTTTCTTTTAAAAAGTGTCGAAAAATCATCGGCCTAAGATTGTTCTTCAAATTGAACAAGCCTTCACGGCTTCGCCTTAGGGTTTTATTCCTCGGATACGATTGCCCTTGATAGCACGCTTATGATGCAATGGTTATGATTCCCCCTCTTAGTTTAATTATGGTTGTCATTTATTTATCTTTTAATGCTATGTGTTTATTTTTCCTTGCAATTCATTTAATGTTTTCTTTAATTGTTGATTGTTCTTTTGATGATTGCGCACCTACATGATCACCTCACATGTTAGTGGTTAATTCTAAAATCAATCCAAACTGCCTGACAAAAGTCTTTTTGAAATAAACAAGATTTGGTACCGAAATGGCACTAATTAGTTAATTAGTATAATAAAGTCCCCGACCCTAGAATCTCTAGTTACGTAAAAAGTGAGGCCCACTCTCATGCCTCACTTGGTTTCTAGCCGACCCCAATAGGCTGGTGGCGACTCCTTATTGGAAGATTTTCATGAATACCCAATGTCACGCGGCGTATGGGCTTGGGAGAGCCTATGTCTAATTAAGGGTCCTGGACCTACCTTTTGGACAATACCCCTAAACCTATTTATTTATCTATTTTCTTTTCCTCTCAGGACAAGAAAAAATAGGTCGCAACAACCGCTAACCGAGAAACTTGAAAACATGAAAGACAAGTGGAATAAGCAACCATAGATTAGTAAGTATTACATATCTTCTAAGCAAATCAAGTAAGTACTATGCATGAATACAAAGCAATACCAAAACTTCATAACTCAAATCCAATGCATAAAACACATACTAAATCATATAGGAGTTGCTCCTTGTCATTGAAGCTTTATATTACCATGAAAAACTCATTTAAACCATAATCACAACACAAAACCTTGTGATAAGGCGATCAAGATTCTCCCCTTGGAATGGTCTCCACTTACAATGTTAGTGGCTTGGCCTAGAAAGATATCTTCAACTCAGTATGCATACTTGCATGCTCCTCAATGGGCTCACAACAATAATGAGCATAAACAACCATCCTCCAATATTAGAAATTCAATTTAGAAATTGATCGCATAAACCAAGTAGAAAACTTTTGTAACATAACCATCCACCATTTTTCATTCATTTCTCAAGTCATTCATATACATTTCCATAAATCAGTCACAAAGCAATTACATATATATTTTGCTTCTCAATACTTTGCATAACACACGTTGTAAATACTCATAAACAACAAAAAAAGTAGCAAATGCTCGATTCAGCTTTTATGCAAAAACAATGCCATTTTGTAATGGCTACTATATATATTCTATAGTACTTTTTAGAACATGTGTTTTAAAAATTCAAAGTAAATATAGTATCATTCATCTTGTTGCCTATAACCAAATAAAGTAGTACTCATATCGTTAAACTTGGGACCTTAACAAGTAATTGAGGAATAATGTTAAAATCAAATAAAACTCTACCTCAACTACGAATGAACTAAACTATGCCTTAATTCTATTAAAATGACCCATATGAACTAACAAATCGTTCATCCGAAGCGATTATTCAAAGCTATTTGCAATGCGGGCCTTGAGTGTGAAAATTGGTAACGCCATAACTCTCTCATTTGAACCCCATTCCAAGCGATCTTACAGTCAAAATGAAGATCATTCTAAGCACTAGAAAATCCACAATTTGGACGACCCAAACTTGAGCTGAAAACCAATGAGACAATGCCTCAAAACGGCTGGACGCATAGTGTTTATCATGTGCGGGAAAGTTTAAAATTTTGTTTCCGGCAAACTGCAAGCTCAAATCCAGTTTTTAAAATCCTATAACTCCATGACAATCTAAACTATCATTCCTATATATATATACGTGGCTCAACAACTCAAAAATCGGCCCTTCATGGCTCAAGTTTCTCAAAATTCCAAATTTGAGCCATAAACTGGAAAAATACTTTGATTGGACAAACATGGGGTGCGAGCATTCACTGGGCGTTGTGTGACATAATCGAGTCAGCTTGGCAATGTGCTCATGGTACACGCATGTAAACCCCTCTTTCCCTTCTTCCTTTCCTTTCTTTTTCTTCTTCTTTCTTCCTTTCCCTATTTCCTTCCTCTCTCTCTCTTCTCTCTCCCAAAGTGCTTCAGGCTCTCGTCAAATAGCCAAACGTCCACTTTCTTTCTCTCCTTTTACTTTTTGACTTTTGAACTCTCTTTCTCTCTTTTTTTTTTTTTAAAAAAAAAGACAAGTGGATCCCATCACTTATTTGACTTGATTAAGGATGGCTTGAATATTATAGTCTAATTCTTAAAAAATAGAAAGAATTCATATGGTAAATGGAGTGAGCAAAATACCCATTCTAAAATATCTAAAAATGAAAATGCCCCACTTTTTCTTTCTACAAAGAGGAGACGAGGATGTGAATTACAAAGTCTCCCTAACATCAAATGAAAAAGTCCAGAAGCAGAGTGATGTTGAAGAGTGTTGGATTTTCAAAGCATTAACATCAAATGAATTTCAGTATGTTAGGATGTATGTGTGAGTTGTATTAGAGAAGTTTCATATTGAAGAATTAGTGTGATGTGTAGTAGTTAATATATCATAATTGACTCATAACTTATTCTTTTAAGTTTTTGAGTGAGGGTAGATCCAACTACAAATGTTGATAGGCTTGGACTTGGGTTTCCCCTTAGCGGTCTCACTTGACGAAATGTATCGAGTTTTTGCTACACACTCCTACAAAATGTTATCTAGTGAATATCTCAAAGAAGGTGTTTGATGACCAATGTTGTTTTCCGTCGATGGATATTATGGTGTAGCAACGTAGGCCTTTTAGCAAACTTGATGGTTCAATTTGGAGAAAAAGACCATGGATGAAATTGAGCCTTGATGGAAATTCAAGCTGAGTTATCTTGATGCAGAAGGGTACGTGGATTAAGGGGGAAGGTATAGCTCACATATGAGGTGAGATTGTTGGATGCAGGTGTGAATTGTATTAGAAAAATCCTATAGTCTCTGAACTTTAGCTAAATGTTCAATGTAATCCTTGAATTTTAAATTTGTTTAACTTGATTTCTAAACTTTTAATACATGTTTAAACTAATACTTGAACCATATGAACATATTCTATGTGGTCCCTAAACTCAAATGAATGAAAAGACTGCATTGAACATTTTTATAAAGTTCTTGGAATAATTTGAACATATACCAAAAGTTTAGGGATCATATTAAATAAATTTAAAGATCATGGAGTACATTGAAAATTAAACTAAAGTTTAGAGACTACATTGAATAAATTGAAAATTCATGGCTACATTACACATTGAACCAAATCTTACAGATCATTTGTGTCATTTTCCCAATAACTTACAATAAAAATGTGCCACATTTTCTTTTTATGAAGACATATGAGGATGTAAATTAGCGATACTTAGCATAGTGCCTTACCCGAGTTTGAGCGCACAAATGAGTCAAATCTAAATATCATGTGAACTCAACCTTAAGAAGCTATATGGACAAGATTCCTTAGAACAGAGCTTCCTAATATTGTTAACAATTGAGTTTTTGTAGGCTATCCAAATGTCCGTTCTTGTAAAAGCACAAAAATGAAAAAAGAAAAAGAAAAAAGCAAGCTGATGGCAAAATGAGAAAAGAATAAAAAATTAATTAATACATAGAATATGAGTAAAAAATGAAATGAATAAAGAGTAAAAATAATAGAAGAGGGGGTTTTAAATTCCGATTTGGGTCCAATTGGCATGGCCCACAAGAGAAGCCTTAGCTAAGAACTCGTCAAGCCTACGAGTCCCAGCCCATTTCTTTTGGCACACGAAGCCCATAAGCAAAAAAGATAAGCCCGGCCCTTTCTCTCACTCTATCTCTTTCTGCAGTTTCGGACGGGAGAGGGGCGCGTGAAGACGAGGGAGAGAATGAGCGAAAGCACGTCACTGGCGAGTGCGAGGTAATGAAAACGAAGCAGCTCAGCGGTAATTTTCCCTGAATCGTCCTTGGTTCTGCAAGCAGAGGCAGCGAGTCTTCATCGTTGGCCATTGGAGTTGCAATCATGCGCTTTGCTAGATCGATTACTGATGCAGTCAATTCATCGGTGAAATTGATGCTATATTGAAATAAGTTTGCCAAGCTCGAGTAAAACTTATAGATTCGGATGTTCATTTTTTTTTCACATGATTGTTTATGCGTTAAAGTTGCCATTTATTTCTGATTATGTTCAAGGGCTTTGTGTTCATGAGATGCGCTTTACTCATGGATGAGTGATGTTTTTTTGTAGAAGATTCGTCGAACACGTTGTTGAATAGCCCTCAGTCACATGTGCTTTTCTCTGTTCCATATTTCAATTTATTCCTGTGGCATGTCTTGATTGTTGATGAGGAAACACTCGGGGATCTGTGGTAGTGGTGTAGCGGTGAGTTGGGTCAGGCTGAGTCAGAAGGGGCACGAACTGGGACGAGTCGATGAGCAAGAATAATACCAGGCGTCCGACTATCAACGACTTGATCTCGGAGGTTGAACTCAGTTTGTCGAAGGCGCTGACATGAGACAATGCCTTGAGACCAAGAAGGTTAGAGAAGGATAAGACCAATCGTGGTGGTTAAGGGTGAGCATCGGTCCGGGGTCAGCTTTGGACCGACCCTGGACTGGCCCGACCTTGTCGGTTTTAGTGCGGTTCTCAAGGAGATTGGATCAATCATTGGTCTTGGGATCCCTGTACTAACACTATGCAAGTTGGTTCTCAATCCTAAGAGTTTAGGATTGGTCCAACCAAACCAACCCTGTATATATTATATATTATATATTATTGTTAGCTGGGTTCACTCCTATGTGGAGGAAGCCCAATGAGTTGCAAGCCCAAAAGGGTTTGAGCCCATATAATAAGTTATATGGAGAAATAGTGTTTCTCACTATCGTTGAAGTTGTAGCCGCAAAAGACGTAGTAACAAGAGAAAGCAGAAAATCTGAGGTCTGGGGCAAAGTCTGATTTACATCAAGCTGGCATCGGAGGTCGATTCGAGGTCCGATTGAGCTGAAATTTTGTCAGCGTGTTCATGGTGCAATCTCCTCGAATCTGAACGGTTTGATTTTCGTTTGAAGCTCCCTACATCCGGTTTTTTGTGGATTGATCAAAACCTGCGTTTTTTGTCAGATTTATCCTTGATCTCTTGTGAAGTTTATGTGTATTGCCAAGAATTATGTTCTTGAGATCTTTGCTGCTATGTACCTCTAGTATTTGCTAGAGAAGAACATTGTTCACCCAATTTTGTTGATAGTGAAGATTTTCGGGTGGACTCCGGTCCCGTGGTTTTTGATCTCCTCACAACGAGTGGGTTTTCCACGTAAAAAATCATCTTGTGTTTGCATGCTTGGTATTTATTTTGCTCTACTATATCAGTTCCTATTAGGTTTATACAAGAGGGGAGATTATTTTATTATGCTGCGTTAATTCGATATTGTTCGAATTGTTATCGTTCTCCCATCAATTATATATTAATCCTAACTTAAACGGCGGTAAACAACATTCTCCTCCTCCACTTCTAGTACTTTTGTTCTCTTCTTTCTTTTTATCCTCTTCAATTTGCCAAGTAAAATCAAGAGAAACAACTTCCCTCGTGAGCAACCTCATCCCCCTTGTCGCTTGCCTCAGTTGCAACTTAATGATCTCGTCGCTCGACGCTTGTCCCACTCGTGGCTCGATGCTCTCGCCACTCACCTCTTTTCGCCGGCTCCACTTGTCGTCGAGTAAATTGGTTGTTCTTGAAATTGGACCGAACCCAATGAGTTGGTCTAGTCCTCGGTCCTAGGCTCAATCAAGTTGATCCTCAGTCCCAAAAATTGGGAACCAGTATTGTAGAGATTGGTCATTGGATTAGGTGCTGGGCCAGCCTAATTTGAATCATGCTCACCCCTAGTGGCGGCTGCAACGGCTATGCACAGCGCCTTGGTGGTGACTTCACCAGGCATGCAGGCAGTGAGCTATGGTTAGTATTCAATTTTTTTTTTTCCGCGAATGATCTGCAAAATGAGATGTTAGGAGGGATGCACGCTTTTTGGGGGAATCGAGATGGACCAAGTGTGTCGAGAATTTATAAGTGCTCGCATTAATTCGATTGCTTGCATCACACGTTCATCCGCTTCCTCTCCAGTTTCGAGCTGTTTTGATTGATCCTGGCTTCGGAAGCACGTTATTTATGATTATCAATTATTATTAAGTGGTCCGAACAAATTTAGGACTGTGCCAGATAGTGAGTGCTTATGTCGTATTAAACGTTTACTCTAAGTAATTTATTTACGGTTTTATACATTAACAAAAACCATTATGGCCTGTTTATTCTGTTGATACAAATAATGTTTAATTCTGACATTCATGTGTTATGGAGTTCTTTTTCCAGATGCTAGATACTCTCGCTCCTACAAATTTGGGCATTAGTTTGATGTTTTTCTCCTAGCGTATTACTTTGGCAAATTCTTCAAATTTTGAGGACTCTTAGTCTCGGACGCTGTTGTTGGTTTATGCTATATTTCTTTTGACAATGTGTACTCTCTGGATATTTGAAGAAAGAGTCGGGACATTACATGTCTTTAGCATTTGAGGTTTTGCGAGTTCTTCCCTTAACTTGGTTTTCCATCATGCATAGGCTTGCAATCCCAATGTTTGTATAGCTCTTTCGTTGAAAATAAGGCGTCAGCCTCAAAGAATGGACTTTGTAGATAAGCACCTTGATTTAGATGCTTGCAAATCCTGTGTTTAGATTATTGCTTTTTCTGCTCTAAAAAATATTGGCATCCATGCACATCACCCCTTGGTGAAGCCTTGGCCAATATACACGGATGTGATGTTTTATATGTATTTGCGGAGATCAATCGAGCGAAAAAAAAGTTTAATAAAGTGATGATTGCTTAGATTAAGAAGACTGCCTGCTACTTTGAAACTAGACCCAAACCGAGTATGGAGTTCAGGGGCTTTGTCAAATGAGGCCAGAAATAGAGGGCGATGGCTGACTGTTTTTTGAAAAAAGTGATTTTTACACTCCCGAATCAACCTGAATTCTCTTTTTTGGGAAGTTGTCAAGACACTTTTCTAAGGTTGATCTCAACTTTCCAAGCGACGAAACTTGTAAAAAAGGATTGTTGTGGTTATCTAGCTTGAAGGCACAAGTAAGGTTGTAGTGAAGTTGGATAATGTTCTTGTAGTTAGAGAGTTTCTAAGTGTGTTTCCTGGAGATTTACTAGGTTTACCTCCCGATAGAAAAATGGAGTTTTGTATTGCCCGACATAATACCGATCTCTAAGGTACCTATCGGATGGTGCCTGCTGAATTGAAAGAATTGAAAATGCAACTGCAAGAGCTTTTGGATAAGGGTTTCATTAGACCAGTGTTTCTCCTTGGGGTCTCCAATTCTATTTGTGAAAAAGAAGAATGCTAGTATGAGTTTTGTGTAGGATACCGAGAACTTAACAAGGCGACAATTAAAAACAAATATCCTTTGCCCCAAATTGACGATTTATTTGATTAACTTCAAGGAGCTCAAGCATTTTCCAAGATCAACATTTGTTCTAAATACCATTAGTTGAAGATAAAAACAGAGGATGTGCCTAAAACTGCTTTTAGAATAAGGTATGGCCATTATGAATTTATTGTCATGCCTTTTAGATTAACAAATGCATCTACTACTTTCATGGACTTGATGAATAGGGTGTTCAAGGAGTATCTAGACAAATTTATTGTGGTGTTCATTGATGACATCCTAGTGTATTTGAAGAGTTTTAAGAAACACAAGCATCACTTGAGATTTGTCTCATAGCTTTGCATGAAAAGAATTTGTACACTAAAGTAAGTGTGACTTTTGGCTTGATCACATAGAAGTCTTGGGTCACGTGATCTCGAAAGATTGCATATTAGTGGATCCAAAAAAGGTAAAACAGTTGTTAAGTGGAACCACCCTACTGATATTATAGAATTGAGAAGTTTTCTTGAGTTAGCTGGCTATTATAGGCGATTTGTGAAGGGATTCTCAAAAATTACTGGTCCACTTGCTTGTCTAACTTATAAGAGAGTTAAAATTATATAGTCAGATCAGTGTGAGTGCAGTTTCCAAAAGTTAAAGAGACGCTAGTGTCAGCTCCTTTATTGACTCTATTTTTAGGAAGTGGCGGCTTCATAATCTATTGTAACATGTCTAAAGAAAGTTAGGGTTGTGTTCTTATGCGAAATGATAAAGTCATTGGCTAAACTTCTAGATAGTTGAAAGCACGTGAGAACAACTACCCCACTTATGATTTGAAGTTAATAGCGATTGTATTTGCCTTGAAGATATGGTGGCACTATTTGCATAGTGAAAAATGTGAAGTTGTTACTAATCACAAGAGTCTAAAGTATATCTTTACTAAACAAGAACTTAACATGAGATAAAGAAGATGGCTAGAACTTTTAAAGGATTATGACTTATCTATCAATTACTATCCAAGTAAGGCTAATGTGGTGGCGCATGCCTTGAGTCATAAGTCCTTTAGAAATATGACAACTTTGCTCACTTCTCAAAAACCTATTCTTGAGAATATGAGGAAGTTGGACTTGGAGATATTAGTGCATCATCTTGGTGCTCAATTAGCTAATCTTCCAATATAATGAATGTTGATTAACTTGATTAAGGTTAAACAAAATGAAGACCCTCAATTGTAGAAATTCAGAGAAGGTGAGGAAGTTGGAGGACAAGCATATTTCAGTTTACATGTAGAAAGGTCATTGAGGTTTTTTGGTCGGTTATGTGTTTGTAATGATTCAAAGCTGAAAAAGGAGATACTATAGGAAGCTCACAATATTAGATTCTCTATTCATCCGGGAAGCACTAAAATGTATAAAGACTTGAGAGAAAACTTTTGATGGGTCAACATGAAAAAGGATGTCGGAAAATTTATCAATCAATGTCTAGTTTGCCAATAAGTGAAAATCGAGCATCAGAAATCAAGTGGATAGTTGCATCCTCTATATATACCTAAATGGAAATGGGAGCATATCACCATAGACTTTATAGTTGGTCTATCAAGGACATCAAGTGTAAGAATGCTATATGGGTGATTGTTGATCGATTGACTAGGTCCACTCACTTTTTGTTATATCAATTCAATCTTTCAATGGAATAACAAAGCGATATGTTAATGAGATAGTGATGTTTCATAAGTTTTGATAGTGAAGTTTCATGGAGTTTTAGTAAGCATTGTTTCCAATAGGAATCTTAGATTCGTGTCTAACTTTTGGAAAAGTTTGCAAGTAGCGTTGGGCATTAAACTCAACTTGAGTACATCTTTTCATTATGCTATATGGGTGATTGTTGATTGATTGACTAAGTGCACTCGCTTTTTGTCATATAAATTTGGCTTTTTAATGGAAGACATGGCAAAGCGATATGTTAATGAGATAATGGAGCTTCATGGAGTTCCAATAAGCATTGTTTCTTACAGGGATCCCATATTCGTGTCTAACTTTTGGAAGAGTTTGCAAGGAGCGTTGGCATTAAACTCAACATGAGTACAGCTTTTCATTTGTAAATATATTGGCAGTCAGAGAAAACAATCCAAACGTTCGAGGATATGTTGAGATCATGCATCATTGACTCTCGCAGTTGTTAGAATGAACCATTATATTTGGCAAAATTTTCTTATAACAACAGTTATCATTCCAGCATTAAGATGGTACCCTTTGAAGCTTTATATGACCAAAAATATAGAAGCCTAAAAAGCTATGTGGATCTTAAAAGACGCAAGTTGGAATTTAGTGTGGGTGATCACATATTCCTAAAGGTTTTTCCTACGAAGGGCATCATGAGATTTGACACCCGTAGGAAGTTAAGTCCAAGATATATGTGGGACCATTTTTTATCTTAGAGAAGATTGGTGAAGCCGCTTACAAACTACCTTTGTCACCAACACTCTCAAGTGTTCATAATTTGTTCTATGTTTCTTTGTTGTGGAAATATATGTCAAATCCTGACCACGTATTGGATTTTTCGCAGTTGAAGTTAAGAGAAAACTTAATGTATGAGGAGCAGCCTATTCGCATCGTCGATAAGAAGGACTAGGTTTTGCGGTGCCAAACTATTCCTTATGTGAAGATACAATGGAAAAACCATATCAAGAGAGAAACTACATAGGAACATGAGGAGGAAGTGAGATGTAAATATCTGTATTTACTTGATAATTAAGACAAGTTCAAATTTCGGGAATGAAATTTTTTTTAAGGAGGGTATGATGTAATATTCAAGCCTTTCTTTCACCAAGTCAAATAAGGGGTGGGATCCACTTGTGTTTTTTTTTTTAAAGGAGAGAAAAAGGGTTGAAAAGTCAAAAAGTGAAAAGAGAGAGAGACAAAGTGGACACTGAGCTATTTAAAGAGAGGAAAGGAAGAAGAGAAAGAGGGGTTACACAAATGTATCCTACGGGAGCTTTGCCAAGCCGACTTGACTACGTCATACAACACTTGGTGAATGCTCGCGCCCCATGCTCATTCAATCAAAATATATTTTTTTGGTTTAGGGCTCATATTAAGAATTTTAGGAAAATTGAGCCGTGAAATTCAATTTTTGAGTCGTTAAGCTATATATATTTATAGGAATGATTGTTTAGGATGTCATAAAGCCGTGGGATCTTACGGAATTGGATTTGACCTTGTGCTTTGCCTAAAATAAAATTTTGAACTTTCCTACGCATGATGAACTGTATGTGCCCAGCCACTTCGAAGCATTATTTCATCAGTGTTCAGCTCGAGTTTAGGTCGTCCAAGTCATAGGTCTTCTAGTGCTTGGAATGATCTTCATTTTGACTATAAAATCACTTGGAATGGGGTTCGGTGAGAGAGTTATAGCATAACCAAGTTTCGCGCTTAAGCCCCGCATTGTGAACGGTTTTGAATAATTACTTTAGATGGACAATTTGTTAGCTCGTAGGGGTCATTTTATTAGCATTAAGATGGTTTAGTTGATTCGTAGTTGAGGTACAGTTTTATTTGATTTTAACATTATTCCTTGATTATTTGTTAAGGCCCTGAGTTTGACGATTCGAGTATTGTTTTATTTGGTCGTAAGCAACGAGATTAGTAGTACTATATCTTCTTTGCATTTGTAAAACACATGTTCCGAAAGTACTATGGATTATATATAGTAAGAATTACAAAATTGCATTGTTCTTGCATAAAAACCGAATCGAGCATTTTCTACTTTTTGGTTATTTATGAATGTTTAAAAAGCGTGTTATACAAAGTATTTGGACGATTGGTTTATGAAAATGTATATGAATGACTTGAGAAATAGATGAAAAATGGCAATGATTATGTTACAAAAGTTATATGCTTGTTTACGAGATTAATTTCTATATTGGATTTCTGATATTAGAAAATGATTGTTTATGCTCATTATTACTGTGAATCATTGAGAGGCATGATGATATGCATACCGAGTTTAGGATATTCTTCTGAACCAAGCCACCAGCATTGTAGATAGAGACCTTGCCAAGGGGAATTGTTGGTCGCCTTATCATAAGGCGTTGTGTTATGACCATGGTAAGATATTAAGCAATAGATTGATCAATGGATGGACCGTGGACGTGTGATTTTTGAATGGAGATTATCTAACGAACTTGACCATTGATTTTTGAATTGTGATCGTGATTTAAATGAGTTTTTCATATTAATATAAAGCTTCGATGATAATGAGCAATTCCTATATAATTCAGTATGTATTTTATATATTGGGTTTGAGTTATGAAGTTTTGGTATTGTTTTGTATTCATGCATAGTGCTTGCTCGATTTGCTTAGAAGTTATATACTACTAAGCTATAGTTGCTCATTCCACTCGTCTTTCATATTTTTAGGTTTCTCAGTTAGTAGCAAGTAACGCGAGAGCATTGTCGGTGGGAAACTTTTGGTTTCTCTTTGGGTATGGTTTAAGGAAATGGTGTATATGGTGGTTATTATCTGTTGGGTTGGCTGAGTTCTAGCTACATATATTCATTTGGAGGATTGTAGACACTTTGATGTTGTAACTAACTCAGTTTAATTTGATATGTATATATGTTTTGAGATGTACATATGCTAATATCAGGCTATTGGTTATGTTGAGGTTGTGTTCTTCGTATGGAAGGACGGCTGTGTCACCCCCTTGTTTCTTGTAGTTTTGGAGTAACACATCTATGCCCATATAATCTTATCAAACATTATGAACTTCCACCACGTTCCTTAGAGAAATATTGCAATGCCTATTGCTTTTTACACTTTTTATGTTTTTTCTTGGACGAGTACCTATGAAGGTTATAGCCATGATTCTTGATTGGGCTCGACTGATTTGAAATGAGTGATGTAGTAATTTTGCTTTCACTATTTTCATTAATTTCTACATGCAGAGCTGGACGAATTCGAGTACACATCTTAAGACTTATCTGTTTACATTCCAGATTGATGACGATGCATCATATTTCAAGGTTGGTTTATATGGATTTATTGGAAAAGAAATGACAAGAAGCGAGATTGCACTTGGGTGTGCACTCGTGCACTTCAAGATCAACTTGCTCTGATACCAAGTTCAATATAAAAATATAAAAAAAGAATTGAGGAATTCTCTATATATTTTGATATATGATAATAAAGTACATCAACCTATTTATAGGTAAGAGATTATCAAATATAACAAATATCAATCAAGATATGCACAATTATTGAAGATATTATACATCTTAAGAGACACAAAAAACCAACCAAAACATTCTAGTTATCTCTAGTATAAGAAAATATCCAAGAGAATGATCCTAATTATCTCTAACATGGTTCATTCATGGAGATAACTCGAGCCAAGAAGAAAAGAACAGCAATAAATCTTAATGAAACCTATAGCCTACAAGAAAAAGCCAGACGACAAACTGCATCGTACCCTAGTTTCGGTATATAACATGAATATATGCATTCTCCCTCCAACTATTAATTGAACATTTTTTTTTTTGGACATTTCAACATGGTGCCGGAATTGAGGTCCACCAGCACCTTTTGTGTACGCTTCCACTTCTTTAGTCAAATTTCACGTGTTACTTGTGATCCCTTTTTCATGTATGTGCGATTTCCGTACACCCATCAATTTAAGCTTTTTGAAATGCAATTAGTTTTGAGGCTTTCTTACTGACGATACGACTAGTGATAGAGAACACTTTCACATTGGTAGCCACATGCTAGCGACGTTTTGGAGAACAATTGACCCGCTTGGCCTCCTCACAAGAGAAATGATAGACATTGCACATTTAATATTCTCTAATAATTGAACATAAAATCGTGATAAGAATTGCCACACAGCTGTACTTTAGATCGGGACATCAAATTGACCGCAATTTCAAATTGGAATTTAGAGATTCCACCAAGAAAATGGAACCTACCAATTGAAACATGTTCCCTAAGTTTTGAAACATGGAATTTACATTACATACTTATTAACCTATGATAGATTATCTGTCACAGGTTTTGGGGTTAGTTTTAGGGTTTCTTTTGTATTTTAATTGAACGATTATAATAAATTACAATTTCTAATGACTATCATTTGCTACCATCAAATAATTATAACTCATATTTATACATATAAAAATTATGAAATATTAACAAAATAAAAGTCTCAGTTATGGAATTTTTTGAAAATGAAATCTCAAATTAGTGATTTCATATTACATATTCATTATTGAACGCTATGGAATTTCTCAATTTTTGAAATCTAAAACTTACCTTACAATTAGTTTCATATTTCTCAATTTTTGAAATCTAAAACTTACCTTACATATTTTAGAACTTTGAATCGGACCGGTTTTCACCAGTCCAATTCTCAAGTTTCCAGTTTACTAACAGAGAAATCAGCCAAATTTGATATTCAAGCAAGAAAAGTTGATCCCGGTGATGAGTCACCGGAAGTTTACATCCATCCCTTGGAAGGTCTCGGGAAAAATGACGTCATGGCTCCACTCGCTCGTGACTTGGCTTCCGATCATGCATTGGCATGCAATCCAGAAGTTCGTATTGCTTTTGTGGTTGCAAAGGAGGCAACAGGGAGTGAGTAGTTAAGCGCTTTGAGCTTTGATTTGAATGTTCGCAAGTCTTGTGTTTAGATTACGGCGTTTTTCACTCGAAGCAATTTAGGGATTCATGCACATCCAATATGGTGAAGCTACCGGACTGGAACTTTTATGTGTCTAATGGAGATAAAGGTGAGCCATGCAGAATAGCCAACTTTTGAACGTACTTCACTTCCAAAGGAGCTGCTATTCCAGATTTACACCAAACTAAACTTGAAATGCTACTATGTGGCATCTAACGAGTCTTGAGAGAATAGCCTAAATGGATTCCTTGCAACTTTATTATTTCCTTAACATCCTTTTTGCTATTTCCATCACAATTTTCCAAAGCAATCGAGCTTTTTGTTCCCTGTAAAGTCATGTTCACATGTAATTCCCTAAAGAAAAGATAATACAAATAGTTCTTAAACTTCAAAATTAGTGGCTGAAATGTCAGGAAATGATGGTTCCCTCGACATATGGATATACAGTTTAGTTACTAATAGAGTTTCCAAGATGGGTTGCTTGTCTTTTGCGTCTGGCCTGATGGACGATGCCATGGCCAACATTCCTGACAATTTTACTTTCAATCCATTGGTTGATGGCTTTTTGCAATCAATTGATGTGGACTAGATGAGAAAAAAGCCTGCGAACGAACTGCCGTATATACTAGTGCTCGTGCCATCGTCTAAGAAAGATGAGTTGTAAGGTTTTCTTGCCAACGATACAAACACTGACCGACCACTATACAATCGACGCTACATGCTGATGACATTCTAGAGAACATTCGGCTCCATCTTCAAAATGCAATCCCCTGCTCACTGATTTCCCATGCCAAGACTTCCCATTTGAGGTCATTTCCAGATGGTCATTAACTATAATATGTCTCAACTCGTTTCTGTCGTGCTGCATACTCCCGGGAATTTCCAAGCAAATTCGCTCTTGCGACTCTTGTACGGCGCTTTAGCCTTATCCGTCTTCTTCGTGGGGCATGGATCTATAAGAATTGGTTGGATTCCAAGGGTTGGGTCCAGTTTTTTTCTGTTTCACTTACCTTTCATCCGAAGGCTTTAATATGCTATTCCTCGGTTCCATTTCTGAAGCTTCATCTTCATTGAAGAGGACCTGCACACATTCCACATCATGCTAGCCTGAAACGGCTAATGGGAAACGAATTGAACATCCGTGAATGATGACTATAAGCAGTTAAAAGAATATGTAGGAAGCTTTCCCTCTAATCACTGGAAAGTAGTGATCATTAATTATGCTTTGTAGCTAATTTTCAGTGCACCTGAGACGCATTACTAAACTCACCATCAGAATTTCACCAATACCAGCTGCCAGCCATCAAGACGGAAAGCCACAAAAATGAGAGTGTCATGCTAAATTTCTAAAAAACCAGAGTACAGCAATCTGAAGGGTTCTCACTATGTGTTTGTGCTGCTGTGTAACCAGGAAACGATAGCGTATGCATGGTAAAATCAGACGTGCTCACTCGTTTTTCTGTTGTCTTTTCTTTTCTTTCTTTTTTCTAGATGAGGAAGTCGGCAAGATTAAAGTCGTGTGTAATTAGCCAGATTCATTAAACTTCCTGAAAAGAATGTACTCACCTTGCGACCAACCAAGTCAAAGATCATGATCACTTTGCTTGGTTTGATCAGCTCAGCTTCCTCAATCTTCCCTTTCTTCTTTATCACGAGCTCCTTCTCCTGTGAGGATGAGAACATTTCAGACAAGGCCTCAAGCATCGAAGTAAATCTGTCGACTCATCAAGATCCCTTGAGACGAAAATACTTCCTTTGATAACCAGCTGTTGCCCTCCATTTCGAAGAACAAATCATTCACAAACTAGTTGTTCAACTCACCGTAGATATCCAATCGCTTCCTACAAATAAAACTAGAGATGCTCCATATGATATTCGATCGAGAAAACAAAAGGCGAAAATCCAATTGATGATAACATTGTACAATCGTGAGCAAGTGAAAAAAGGTGAAGAAAACACAAGAAAGAAGAGAGATTTATGTCGAGGTACTCGTTGGTGTCGGAGGGTTGAGCAAGGTTGCAACACTAGACGCTACCCGAGATTACATCTTGAGACCCTGAGATTGCGTCTTTGTCCAAGTCCTGACCCAACTCCGTTCGCTTGCAGAGATCTGAAAACGCCTTCACCAACCACTGCCCGGGCAACTCCATGGCTTTGCAATGTTGAAGACAATCAAAGGGAAAAAGCTACCAAAAACCTTAAATTATTATTATTGCCGCATATTTATTTCAAACTTTTTTTATGAGAGCATCAAAGATCTAGGCACAAATACCAATGTCTCGAGCCTGACCTCAATGGACCTAGGCCCCATTAGTTAAAAACCTTGGGCCTCGTACCTATTTCCCCGACTAACTATACCCAAGTTATTGAAACCCGTATAATGCATGTCTATTTTGGGAAAAAAAAGACTAATTTTCTTACCAAACGACGAAAAACAGTTTCGTTCAGCCTCCGCGCTCCGTTATGGAAGATCAGTCCTTGAACCCACTGTGTCGCATGTCCAGCTCGGCCACCGCAGTCTCTCCTCTGTCCGAACCCCCAAACCTAGTCACCACGTGCACCCACTCTCTATCTCCCTGTCACGACGTGGGATCTGCGGTCGCGAGCCTAGATCGGACGTCACCCATCGCTATGGCTGCGGCCTCCCGACAACTCGAGGCCTCTCTGTCTTGACAGAGGGCGTAACAGAGATTGTCGGCATAGTCAAGCCTCCATGCTTCATAGGCGACGGACACTGATGGATCAGACTCGACAGAGGATGAGATACGATGCCGTGCGAGAGGCGATGGCACCGTTGGCTTGCTTGGAGGTGGCCTTTGTGGAGGACGAAAAAGAAGGAAGTCGTGTGAAAGGCCAGACTTCTTTGGACTTAAATGGGAATTCTACAAACCCATTTTCGACCCAATCTAATTGAGCTTTAAATTTTTTAACCCACTTTCATTTGGCCCATTAAAGTTTAAATAAACTATAACTTTTTTTTGTCGGTCCTACTCTATGTCCTACCCTATTTTTGCTCTAACGCTCAAATTTTTACCTTGCTTCCAAATCGTGGGAGTCGAAATCCACTTCTGAAATTATAACATCCCCACCCCCAACTCTCCTTAATAATATAGGGATTCGAACCCCCACACATTTCCCTTCTTACATGAAAAGGGTGGCTACTGAGACAAACTCCAATGGTTAATAAATCATAAATAACTTGTTTAAAAAAATGCGAGTCATGACCATTTTGATACCTCTACATTTGAAAACGTTTTCACATGGTCATCAACTTTGAAATTGTTTTAACTTTGTTTGTCGTGGTGCACCCTCTATGATTTCCAAGCATGATCTGCTCTTGAGACTCTTGCTCTGCACTTTAGCCTTATCCAGCTTCTTCATCGGGCTAGGATCTATAAAATTTGGTTGAATCCTGAGGGTTGGGTTGGGTTTGGTTTCATTCGGGTCACTTCCCGGAAAGAATGTACTCACCTTGCGACCAAGTCAAAGATCTTGACCACTTTGCTTCGTTTGATCAGTTCGGCTTCCTCGATCTCTTCTTTCTTTTTCAAAGTGCTCCTCCTCCTGTGAGTACGAGAACATTTCAGATAAGGCCTCTCAAGTAACGAAGTAAATCTCTCAAACTAGTCAAGATCCCTTAAGACGAAAATACTAAAGACGAGACATATGCTTGGGAAAGATCGTGATTTCATTCACCTTCTATCTTCCTTGTACACGTACATATTTATAATACAAAAAAGAATAAAGAAAAGAATAAGCATGATTACAAAAAGAAACATATTTTTATTTTATGTTCGACTGGAATTTTGAAAACGAGCTGGAAATTACTTTTTGTTGTTTGAAAAAAAAGAAACATACTTTTATTTTCTTAAATAAACATGCACTACTCACATGATATAAGATTTACATATGCCATATCATCAAATTTTATAATAATGATTTTGTCAAATTAAAATTGCATGGTATAAATATCTTTACAGATTGTTAATCATTTATTTTTCCTTGCGTAATATTTTTACCAGCATTTATATTATTTTCTTAGCAGTCAAAATAGGCACCCTAATTTGTAAGTCTTATTTACGCGAATTGACCAGAAGCACCCTCATCCGATGGAATAAACAAACAAATAAATAGATAAAAATCACAAATTAAAGAAGTAATCAAAAGTCAATGTTGGGTTCTGGTGACCATGCAGGCCCCTCCACCCCCATATTTACGCTTATCGCTTTTGCCATGTTTTCCTCCCTCCCGCTCGTCTCTCTTTTCCTCCTTCCTTCCTTCCTCCCCTCGGCCGCCTCCATGCCCAACCGCTGCACTGTGGCTCGCCATCACCGCCGTTGAAGCCACTGACACCACGCTCAGGGACGGCCACTGCTGCATCTTAGGACGTGCAGCCGCCAATAGCTGTTGCTGCTCCGCCTCCTTCCCCATGTCGCGCTCTCCTCTGTTATTGCCCTTCTATAGTTTTCGGTTTCTATTTTTGGGGCTCAGAGACGTCCCCCGACCTCACCGTCGAGCCCCATGGCCATGGTCGAGCCACCGCCTCCAGATCTGGAGGTAATGCTCGGTGTATATGGCCGAGATGTACCTCGACACCGAGCTTAAACAGAAAACAACATAGGCAGCGTAGCTCAACGCCTCGAGTAACAAAGACGAGACCCCGAGATCACGTCATTGCCCAAGTCCAGACCCGACTCAGATCCCTTGCAGAGATCAAACAGCGCCTTCTCCAACCACTGCCCAGGCGACTCCATCGCTCTGCAATTTCAAAGACGATCAGAGCGGGCTTCGGCAAAGGTAAAGGAGCTGCTTTTTCTCGTGGTTCTTGGAAGGACGGCTAGAAAACATTGAGAAAATATTGGCTGCAGCTCGTGTGCCAGCGTGGCAAACGGGAGGCTGCTCCGGAGCGCGACACGTGTCTTTCCGTGGGCCCGGGCGTCAGAGTTGTCAGCGTGGAAAAAAAATTTTTGAAACCCCCGCGCGTTCTCTTCTGTCCCTTTTCTCTCTTCTGACAATTTCTCCTTTTCTTTTCTCTCTCCTCTCCCCTGCCCATTTCTCTCTCCTCTCCCCTGCTCATTTCTCTCTCTGCCCGACCCTCCCTCCGCGGCGCAACGCCCGACTCTTGCTCCCTCCGCCGCGCCTCGATTGACGACCACCGCTCGGCTCCCCTTCTCTCTCCCACCGAAGTTCGGATCCCTCGACCTACCGCGCCGCCTCCGACGAACCACCTCTCGCTCGTCCGCCAGCCGCCGCGCCGCTCCGTCTCCGAAGCCATTGTTATCTTGGTAAGGCAAGCTGGGTACTTGATTCACAAAGCGGAGAGGAACCTGGACAGCTTCTACAAGCTGGGTATGCAGCAGACGTCTTTGGAAGCACTCTGGAGGTGATAAGTCCGAGAAAGATGAGACTGTTTTCAATGAGATTCGGTCAAGCTCCAACTTCAAGTTGGAGGATTTTCGGCCGCGGGCTCCTAGAAGCTTGAGGATTTTAGACAAGTTCATTTAGATTATTAAGATGGCGCTCGCTGTATCTCTTGTAGTTGCTATTTAATATAAAGTTTTTTCTTATGGGTTAGTGATTGTGATTATCTGTTTTGGTTGTCTTTGTCCGCGCCACGAATAGTTTTATTCTTTGAAAGATCAAATGCAATTTCCAGAGGTTCAATAGAGCATTAAACCCGGAGCTAAGTGTTTGTTTTCATACAAGGGAGAATACGATATGGTCTGAGTGTCGAATCTAAGCATTTTAATATGATTCGAATTCATTCACATGAAGATCAGCAGACTTTCATACAAGATAGAAACAATTGGTACATGAATGTGAAATTAATTTCATTAGAAATCTTAATTTTTTTTTTTTGAGAAGAACCCTAGAACCGCAATCAGTCAATTTTCTCTTCCCCAAATCCTCCTTCCTGACCGTTAGCCTCCGTTCAAATCCTCATTCTCTCCGAAACAGTCGACCCTCCAATGGCACTAAGAATCCACGCTTTTCCCCTGATCGCACCCCCACGACCCCCAAAATCCCGCCTTCACCCCCTCCGCTTCGGCACCTGCAAGTCCTTTCCCGTCTCCGTGTCGTGCTGGCGCAAGGAGGGGACCGGCGACGCCGAGATCGCGTCCGCCTTGGCGGAGGAGGTGGCGAGGGTGCACGCCCAAAGGAAGTAGAAAGATGAGGCCTTGAATAAGGGCTGGGCCCTCCTCTTCTCCGAGCTCTGCGGCTACTTCTCCCTGAGGGAGGACGAGCTGAGGAGGAGGTGGGAGAGGATAGAGGACGGCTTCGGAGGCGGAGCGGCTGGCGGACGAGCGGGAGGCGGTTCGTCAGAGGCGGGGCGGTGGGTCGACGGATCCGAACGACGGCCGGAGCTTCGGTGGGAGAGAGAAGGGGAGCCGAGCGGTGGTCGTCAATCGAGGCGCGGCGGAGGGAGCAAGAGTCGGGCGCTGCGCCGCGGAGGGAGGGTCGGGCAGAGAGAGAAATGAGCAGGGGAGAGGAGAGAGAAATGGGCAGGAGAGAGGAGAGAGAAAAGAAAAGGAGAAATTGTCAGAAGAGAGGAGAGAGAAAAGGGACAGAAGAGAACGCGCGGGGGTTTCAAAATTTTTTTTTCCACGCTGACAACTCTGACGCCCGGGCCCACGGAAAGACACGTGTCGCGCTCCGGAGCAGCCTCCCGTTTGCCACGCTGGCACACGAGCTGCAGCCAATATTTTCTNGCTTCGGTGGGAGAGAGAAGGGGAGCCGAGCGGTGGTCGTCAATCGAGGCGCGGCGGAGGGAGCAAGAGTCGGGCGCTGCGCCGCGGAGGGAGGGTCGGGCAGAGAGAGAAATGAGCAGGGGAGAGGAGAGAGAAATGAGAGAGAAATGGGCAGGGGAGAGGAGAGAGAAAAGAAAAGGAGAAATTGTCAGAAGAGAGGAGAGAGAAAAGGGACAGAAGAGAACGCGCGGGGGGGTTTCAAAATTTTTTTTTCCACGCTGACAACTCTGACGCCCGGGCCCACGGAAAGACACGTGTCGCGCTCCGGAGCAGCCTCCCGTTTGCCACGCTGGCACACAAGCTGCAGCCAATATTTTCTCGAAAACATTGGGTACCTCTTATGTGCCACGACCATAATCTTGCGACATGTGTCCTGAGTGGGCACCACATATCAGACTCTTCTCTCTCTCCTCTCCTCTCCTCTCTCTGCACGCTCTCTCCCATCTGTCTCCTCTGCAAGCTCTACTCTCTGCTCTCTTCTCTCTCTTTCCTTGCACGCTCTCTCTGTCTCTCTCTTCGCCTTAACATAACCAAACAAAGATGCGTATCTTATTAATTCGAAGCGTCCGGTTTTCTAGGTCCGAGATCCCAATTGCAATCGGCCGACATGGAGGAGTGCACCCTTAATGTCGCCAGAAAAATTAGATAAGGAGAGATGCTTCCTGCCAGTGACCGACACGTTCGCTCTCAGGTCTCAGGGAAAAAGCAACATGACAAGCTGCTTCCTCGTAGTGATGGTCCTCACACGTTCAATGACTTGACTTTTCTCCAATCTCCCGCAAAAACAAATAATTCGTCTTCATCAAAAGATTCTGTGGCCACTTAGGAGTAACTTAGGCTCCGTTCGTTTCGCGGAAAATGAATCATTTCCGAAAAATATTTTCAAGAAAGTAATTTTCCAAGAAAATGACATTATTTTCCGGTGTTTGGGTAAAACCTAAAAAAGTCCCGGAAAATATTTTCCGATGTTCGGTAAGGAAAATATTTTCCAAACTTCACCACTTGGACATGCACCATTTTACCAACCCGTAAACCCAATAAACAACTTATAATCCGATAAACAACATTTTCATCTAATAAATAGCATCTAATCACTTCAGAACAAAGATCAAGCATTCTTTAAGTTGAAATGTAAGTCTATGCAACTCAATGTCATAAGTGCTAAAAGATAATAAAAATGCCATTAAAGGACAACATTTATATCAAATTTCATATTTTGGAGTACTAACAATAACAACATAGAAAGAAAGAACACATGAGTCTTTTAACAATAAAGCTCAACACAATATATCACTTATTGATGATCATCTCCTTTGCTTAGAAATTTATCAATCCAAACTTTTCGAAGATTTGCACTTTTCACCATGAATGATTTTCCAATTTTTTCATTCTCAACTAGATGGTCAAAAATTGATCCAAGGGTAACTTCATCATATCCATCCATTTTCATCACCTCGCCGTAGAGTCGAGAGTAGTGCAATTGAGAGGGATCAATATTATTTTGACCCAATGACTTAATTGCCGATGCCATCTCTCCAATATTTGTTGAAAGTGTAGCTAATTTATCATCATTGTCGAAACACTTCCGTCTTTGGTGAGACCTCTTTTCTGAAGGCACAGTAGATGAAGATGTTTTTGAACCTTTCATCAACTCATCGAAGTCATCACCTAAATCAATAGGTGAGGAGTCTACTTCTGTTGCATCGATGTCTCCCAATTGCTTAACAAAGCTTCCGGTGGCCATGTCTCTCCCAACCACCAAGGCCATCTCATCATACATCTCAATCATCTTATTTAAATATTTTTCATGAGAAGGATGGACCTATCAATGCACAATATTCATTCAGCTATTAAAAGTTGCATTGTATAAAGCTGAAGAAGGAAATCAACACAATCCACAAGCAAAAGAAAGAAATTGTGCTACTGTATTATATGAACAATTTAAGAAATTCATAGGATGATGATAGACAACAATCAAAGCTGAAGAATCACGACATAAATAGGCATTTTGCTAGGAATTTAGATAGTTTTCAAAGAAACCAGAGCTCAATAAGCTCAACAAGAGCATAAACCAAAGCTCAACCAAAGCCCGACCACGTTGAGAACCATTTTACTAAAGAAAACTGGAGTTGAAACCAAAGCTCAACAAGTGTCTCCGGACATACAAATAAAAGCAGAAACTAAAACCCAACAAACAACTTCAAAGATACACTAGAGCTCGACAAGAGCTAAAACCAAAGCTCAACAAGCATCTTTAGATATACACCAGAGCACTCAAGTGGAGAGAAAGTGATGAAAAAACTTAACGACACATATTCATCAAATGCCTTTTTCCCGGCTATAACCATCTTCAACTTGTCATCCTAATTGAATCCACTCTTGCCATGTAGAGTTTGAATCGTTTTCCAATTGCTTTTGAATGTCTTCAAATGGTTCTCAACGTGGTCGGGCTCACAACTAACGCTAAACCTATCATTTATTGTATCGACAACTCAAGCAATTGAAGAGGGTTTGAATGTGCTCAAAGGCTTGTTTCCTTTAGTAGCTTCATCGGCAAGAATTTCACGTTCCATAGGCTTTGACCATCTAAATTGCTTGACCTTCTCCTTATTTGCCTTACTTTTACCCATCATGATAACTATGTAACAACTTTAAACAGCATGATAAGAAAAAATATGATGAATAATGACACATAGCAAATATTTAAAATGATTATCATTAAAGGATGAAAGTTACATATTCTAAATGAAACACTCAAAAGAAATAAAATGAAAACTAATGGCTTCTTCTAATATTCTGATAACTAATCCATATTGCATGTGCAATCCTATCCCTTTTTAATGCCCATATCCTATTTTCCTCATTTTCCTTTCTTTGAGAAAGTTGCATTCTTGAATTTTTTCCTCGAGATTCCATTTGTCTATTCATCTCTTCCATGATAGAGTCATTAGGACCAGCTCCCATAATAAAATTGTGAATGATACAACAAGCCAAGACAACATCGACTTGTGTTCCAAATGACCAAAAAGGTTCAAAATCTAATACTCGAAAACGTTTCTTTAAGACTCCAAATGCTCTTTCAACAGTAATTCTTAGAGATAAATGGCACAAGTTGAATAGTTCCTTCTCATTTTCAGGTGGGTGATCACCGAACTCCTTCAAATGGTATCTAACACCGTGATAGGGAGAGATGATGCCATTTTGGATTCCATAACCAGCATCAGCAAGATAATATTTTCCTACAAGTTATAAATAAGTTTATTATTAAGTTACTAATCTCACTCCAAACATATTCTATAAATTCTATTTTCTTACCTTTTGGAATGTTCAATCCATTTGGCTTTAAAAGTGCATCAGACAAAATGCGTGAATCATGGGCAGTACCCTTCCAACTAGCTAATACATAAGAAAATCGCAAATCAAATGTAACGGCAGCTAATACATTTTGTGTTGTTCCATCCTTTCGACCACGAAATCTTCCTTGAATTTCAAGAGGAACTGATGCCCGTACATGAGTTCCATCTATTGCTCCAATACAATCCTAAAATAATTAATATAGTTACTAACCAAATACCAATGGAACTTTTCAAGCAATGCATAGAATTTTTTTTTTTCAAATTTCATACCTTAAAATATGGATAGAACCTTCGACTGTTACTTATCTCGAGAGGAGTGGAATTGCTTGGTTCTTTCACCACATGTTTGTATAATTTCAAAATCGCTCGCAAGACAATTTTGAAATATCTATGCACGGTATCTATTGATCTATGGAATCTTTCCCCAATCACTCTAAACCTCACATTATGTCCAATGATATGACAAAATACCATAACTTGCTCCCTAATAGAAACATTTACCATAGAACGCAACAAGTTATTTGCACCAAGCACCTTACAAAGCTCCAAAAAAGCATTTGATGTCATCTATATTTGATCTACACAATGGGTATCACCACTATATAACACACGATTCATATATAACTCTCTCTCATAATCTCAATTCACATGAGGTTCTCTTGGTATGCGATTCTCCGAATGATTATACTCTTCCAAAATTAGCGTGGCAACTGTCATAATCGCTGCAGCTGCACCCGTTACCGCCGCTAGGATTTTATTATCCACCATCTATATCGAAATACATTGATCAAGAAACATAAATTATGTCAAATCTGACTACATCTATTCATATTTATGATTTTTCATAGCAATGCGCTCTTATATACTTAATTCCAGCTAGAATCAGCAGTGCATGAAGTTTTGAATGGAAAAGTATTAGATATGTCAAAGGCACAAGATAAACAACACAAAGGGAGTGGTATTGATGACCACTTTCCTCTCCAATCAATGTGAAAGCTTTAGTTAATGCCATGCGAATAAACAATATAGTCATTTAATGGAGTGGAATGGAAAAGCAATGGCTTATCTAATCATCATCCTTTTCAAAATTCTTAGAAACAATGACTCATATTTGAAACATATATTCAACTAGTACAAACTAGAAATTCAGATCTTCTCTTTCTCTTTAAATTCAAGCCTGCCAACCCAGTAGGGAAAATGTTTGCATCCTGTAACTACAAAATCTTCAGCATCCTGTAACTACATCTCATGTCCTTTGACAATGTGAAAGAGTAAGATCTGCATAACTAGCTCGTCCTTTTTATAATAGATCAGGTCTTCTATGGTGTTAGATTTACCTCGGAGAAGGCTCATATTCATGCTAAAAAGATAACTCTCAAACAGCTTCATTCATGCTATAAGGATAACTCTCAAACAGCTTCCATTTCATTATTTCAAAAGCAAGGACAACTGTAGAAATTAATTTAGAAAAAAAATTTTAATTTTCGCATGGGTTGGAGCACTTGTAATTACACTATCTCTATTTTCACACTTTGTTTTGCTCTTGCAGCCATATATACAAATAATTAATAAGATACTAAGTTAAAAAAATGAAAAATTAGAATCTGTTTTAGTTCTCAAGATAAAATGTATGCATGACTACTCATTAGTGATTGTCTAACCAAACAAGATGTCATCCAACCCGACCCCAAACTCTTTGTTCCCAATCTATTTGGCTTTCAGACTACCCAAAAACAAAAAAGAAACTTCAGCAAATCAGCACTTCCCAACCCAGTTTGAATTCATCCAGAGTGCCCATTCGAGAGCTCGTTCCCAATGTTGCTGGAATTCCCAGTATCATCGATACAAAAACCACCCAAAAGTACATGTAACGTGCGGCGGCAATTCAATTCGCCAAACACAAATGCAAGCTAACCCTCAAATCACCTCAATGTACTACAATCGACACAGAGAACGCATTGTAAAAGCATGACCACGGGCATCGGAAATCACTACATAACAAGCACACTGCGAATCATTTTCGACATGGAATGACTCGACTCGAGGAAGAGACGGAGAGAATCACTACATAACAAGCACACTACGAATCATTTTCGACGTGGAATGACTCGACTCGAGAAAGAGACGGAGAGAGTACCTGCAAATCTACAAGTGATCAAGGCTTCTCACTCGAAATTTGATCAAGACTCGTTCGAAGCTACGAGCGATCGAGAAACCCTAGTTTTTGCAAGAGAAAAGGGGGAAAAGTGACGAAGGGGTGCACGAAAATACGGGAGATACGAAAAAGGGCAGGAGGGTTCTGCCCTCATTCTCGCGATCGTTTACCTGGCTGAAGATTGGATGCAAAGGCCATTCTCTCTGCTGCTCTGCGATTGATTTCTTCACACTCCCAAAGAGCTGGACGAGAACGATGATCGAGGAGAAGAAGAAGAGCAAGTTTGAAGGGATGGGGACTCTTGGTGGGCTCGCCCTCGTGGACACTTTTAGAAGGGAATTTTTCATTGACTGGAAAAAAATTTCTTTGACCACTTATTTTCCACCCTCTGAACATCGAAAAATTTGGAAAATATTTTTCCGGTTGGCACCATTGAATTTTGGATTATCCTGGTGAGGGTTTTCGAAGCTGTATTTTCTGATTGCTTTGTTCGTATCATTTTCCCACTGGCGTAGGTAAGACGATAAAACACGATTTGCGACTCGAGACACATGTGAGGCATATAGAGAGATAGCTCTCACTTTTGTCACTATTCGTCCATATATTTTAGTACGTTTTTTTCCTAATCAAGTTCATGACTAGCTTTTAATTTGTCTAATCCAGTCTCTCCACTTTTAGGAACTCTCTAATTGAGCATTTATGATGTTAAATCCAACCAAAATTAAGCTATCTAGAGAAAGAAAAACATAAGTTGCAAGAAGAATTGAATTCATCCACGCCATTTAGAAAAGTAGTGCAGGATTTTTTCCCCTTGCCGATTGGCGGGAAGTCGATGCAAAGCACGTCCACATTCTGCTAACTTTGCACTGACAATGACGTGCAGACTAATTCTCACATGACGGGCTACAAGTGCAACAACTTGGTCTTACCCAAAACATGAGCATGTGATTTAATTATATGTCTACTTCAAAGGTTTTAGGAAATGTGAAACGAGCATTGATATTTTTCTTCTTCCACGAGGTAGGAATATCCTCACGTTTTACATGTCAGAGTTCAAATGAAGCATTTTTAAACAGACATAATCAACGATATTCTTATCCACTTTATTTTTATTTGTCTCTTCTTTTTTGTTCCTTTTTTTAATTAATTTCTTATTTTTTTCTTTCTTCCTCTTTCATCATTCTCTAATAATTTTTTTATTAAATAGTAAAATGTACTAATATGCCCAAAATACAAAAATACCAAAAATTTTAAATAATAATAATAAATATGTATTTGCATATTGAATTTATATTATAAGATATAATTAAATTCGAATATATAAATAAAAATAAGATAAAAAATAAAAAAAATAATTTTTATTTTTTATTATTTTGAATTTTTATATTAAGAATTCAGATATTATTTATATTGAAATATAAATATAATTTTGTCCATTTAAGAAGTTTGTTATATGAGAAAAAAATTTCTATTATGGATATTAGAAATCATATCCATCATTATCCCATTTCCCCATGGGATAATTTTATCCGGGGTGTGGCACGAGAAAAAACAAGTCGAAACACTAGTGGTGGATGACCATCTCAAAGCTCATCAATTCTTATACGACGCTGGATACCGGTATTAATATATACTGCAGTTCGTTTGCTAGATCTTTCCCGTCGAGTCCACAATTTATTTCTTTTTTTTGCTACCTATGTGAGGCCAGAATGGCAAGATGAGTGTTTTTCTATTTAAGTGGATTGGTCAAGTCTGGAATAGCCGCTCCATTGGAAGTAATGTATGTTAAAAGGTCAGCTATTCTTCATCGATCTGTCGTTGGCATTATGGCAATTGTTACCGGCTCGGTCTCTTTGGTTACATTTTACATAAAGATGGTGAGGAATCAATGAGACCTAAGACAAGGGCAGTACTTGGAGAAGGGTCGCTTTGACCATTTGGATCCGATAAATCTAAGAATCGTCACTGAAGTATTTCTTTTTAATCACTCGACTAGTATCCTTTTAACTACATAAAAGGTCACACCCATGTACTTACAGCCAGGCTTCATCAAAGCGTGATGTGGAACGAATACTCCGACATTACTTTGAGTGGAAAACGAGGTAATCTAAACAAATGATTTGCAAGAATTTAAATCAAGACTCATAATTGCTTAGTTAATTATTTGAGGCTGGCTCTATTGCCTCCTTTGCAACCGAAAAAGCTAATTGAGTTTCAAGATTGCATGCCAATACATGATCTGGAGTAAAGTTAAAGGGACAAGACTTGCAAAACGTTGATTTTTAATGATATGTAAAGTGCAAATTATTTCTTCAACAGTATATTGAGGATTCAAAATATTCGGAGAGTATACAATTTCAAAAGAAGTATTACATAAACCAACAACAACAGCTAAAACAAAAAGTCCTCAGCATATGAAGTAATAGGCTAGAAAAAGAAAGTCCTAAAACTTATCAATAAAGTACAATTTACTCCTAAAACTTTTAAAATGTGCAATTAAATCCTAAAACTTATCATAAAAGTATAATGGAGTTTTAAAATTATCAAAAAGTACAATCAAGTCATAAAACTTATCGAATTAGTCAACTCAAGTCATTTCATTATGGCATTTTTTGAAATTTTTATAACTTGATTATACTTTTATAATAAGTTTTAGAATTTGATTGCATTTTTAAAAAGTTTTAGGACAATTGCACTTTCGCAATAAATTTTAAGATTTAATTTCTCTTTTTAAAAATTTTAAGATTCAATTATATTTTCGTGATAAATTTTAAAACTTCTAATATATTCATTCTTTAAAATAAAAATAAAAAGCCTCCCAAGTGAAAAGCGCCTGCTGAATCAAAACAGGCCACGCGCTGACGCAAACGGGCCAAGCATGCGCTCTTGCTCAAGCAGGGGGAGCACCGCTGCACCAGGCCAGGCACTCGCCGAGCCACATTCTCGTCAACATCAAATACTTCTACTCTAGCCATACCGGGCGGCAAGCACGGATTGTAGGGGCTGCGTTCCTCTTCTTCGACGAGGCCAGAGAACTCTAGACTGGCACGACTCGTCCGGACATCACCACCACAACCAGGTGGTGATGGCTCGGAGGAGTTGGTTATACTGAGCATCGACAGCTTCTCATTTCTTTCATTCTGTTCATCCACTTCATTGGCGACCACAAACAGCTGCCACGATAACAGAAATACGAAACTATGTGGGAACTAGTAACTTTGCTTCCCAGAGTTGAGGGATGATGTCGAGTGAGCAGCCGAGGGTGCCTCCGAGGATCATCCAATCACCGCGGTCCCTGCTGTCAGAGGGAGCTGTGAAGTGCAAGCCCGTGAACGAGACGTCCACGTCAAACTCAGCCACACACCACGGACCCAACTGCAGCCTCCGCTCAGCTCTCGCCGCCACGTCAACGGTCACCTCCCCACCGCTCAACGTGCTCACCAGGCCGTTCACGCCCAAGTCAGTGACGATCGTCAAAGTTGACTGGGCCTTCGCTTGGACTGAGGTTGCCCAGTCGGGGCCCTGAGTGAAGGGGGACACGGGGGAGGCACGAGAGAGAGCGAGCTGGCCGTCGAAACTCAAGAGGAGCTTAATGGGATGGTACTCGACGATGGTGACGAGCTTGCTATAGGAGACGGAGATGTTGAGGGACCAAAGGGAAGAGCCCAGGTTAAGCCCGAGCCCCAGCGGCGTTCCGGTGGGTATTGCCAGGAAAATGACCATGAGGAGGCCGAGAACAGCAGGCCCAGCAAATGCAATACAGCAGCAGATGATCAACTTGTACCGGTCAGACTGCGGCTGCGGCGGTGCCGGATTATGATTCGCAGGGGGTGGGATGACGTGGGTTGGTCTCATTTGGAATTCTCGTGTCGAGTGTTCTTGTTTTGGCGGGTGTTTTTGAGTAGGTGAGACCCACGAGGGTGAACCGTTGTTCCGTCCGAGGGTTTCTCCTTTATAGCTAGCAATCGTGTGTGGGGCTAGGCCATTCCGAGAAAACAAACTTCAAAAGAATCGCATTTCTGTCTTAGTTAAGTTATGCTATTGACCGAATGAAATAGCATTTGTTTCAAATTGTGCTTGTTTTGCGAACAAGCACAATTTGAAAGGGGATAAGGTCGGCAGACTTGCAAAAGAGAATTTCCCCTAAGACTTTTTCAACGTTCGGTGAGGTGCAAATGCAGAATTCAAAGGGGCCTGACTTGCTAATCGCCGTGCAGCCTTTGGATGGGGATTGGCGCTTCCGTTCTCCTTTTGTCTTGGAAGTAGCACGAAGACAAAGCACGCTATTACCACACTAATAAGAGAAATTCTTTTCATAAGTCAACATAAAGTGCCACGCACTCTTGAAATTTCTCCGAAATTCTTAATTCACTTTTAAAATTTATACATTTTAATCTTAGACTCCATTTATTTCATAAAAATAAATATTTTTTCTAAAAATGATTACTTGAAATAATTTAATTAATAGAAAATAATTTTATTGTCAATAATAATTTATACCAAATGAGAACATTTTTTTTCTTTCTAGCAATTGTTTTAGGAATGCGTAGCTCAATTTCCAAAGGTATTTACTTAAAAGAGAGTTAATTATGAGATAGTGCTTGTGGTAAGAAGTTTATGAGATGATTTGACATTTATTTTTAACTTACTCTAACTTAATAGTCTACTTGCCTGCTATGTATATTCCAAACACAAATAAGAAGAATGATGCAAATTATTATGATTCATCTAGATGTTTTGAATTGTCATTTTTGGCCTCAGAGGTTGTTCATGTAGAGTAATTATTTGAGTATAGATATGGTAAAGAGAAAACGATTGTAATTTACTAAAAAGCAAGAATTGGTCCCGCCTTTATAGCTACAAGAGTGCAAAACGGACTTTTTTTTCCCTGAAAAGCACCATCCTTGGATATAAAAAAAACAATCTTTTGCAACCGATCAATTGATATTGTCCCCTATCGTTTTAAAATTATCTTAGACTCTTGACCAATTCTAATATTTTGATTTGTCTTGATTATATTTCAATACTTTCATCTCACGCTACTTTCCATTCTAATCTTTTACCTAATAGATTCAGAATTCGGTGACATCATCCACATAAAATCCTGATCTTATTAGTAGAACTGTCAAAATGTGCTATTTTTCAATGAAAGTGGCCATCAATGAGAACTCAAAATAATTCATGTAATGCCACATCTTTTAATTCAACTGCATTTCAATTTTTGGATATATTAGAATATGTTCTCTATAATCCAAAATAGGTTATTATTTTCATAGTAAATTTAAGATTGTCACATTATTATTTCTCCAAAAATTTCATGCGCACATGAGGTCCATGCTGATAGTGGTGGGGTCCATGGACGCACGGCCCCTCAGAAGGTGGGCGCGTGGAGGGGAGCGTTGTCGTGTATGTGACGCAGGACCTTTTAAGATTTGATGGGCCAACCTTCACAAATAACTTTCTGTGGCCCCCACAGCTTTTGATTCCAACCCAATTTTCTCCCATGCACCTTAATCGTGTTTGACTTTGGACCATTGGACGTTTGGCAAATCTTTTGTCGCGTCTGTAGGAGACGCCGCTCGTAGCCGAGCTCCATCCATATGGAGAAGCACACTGGCAATAAAGAAATGCCAAAAAAAAAAAAAACCTAACACGAAAAATATTAGCAAATAAGAAATCACTACAAATTTGACCTAATTAAACGGAAAGAATGAATATGAGATGTAAACTTTGACTCGCAAGCACAAAAAAGGCGAAAGGTATACTTAGAGAATAGATTGAATGGGTTCATATTAGAGCAAGCCACGAAAAAGAGGGAGTTTTCACATTTGAAGAGCGGGTGGAAGAAAGATAATTTCCAGGTTGTTTAGAATATGAATTTTCGCAATGCAAACTATGATGTGAGAGGCGTTGATGGGACTTTTTTTTATACCAATGCATTATGTAAAGTTGGAGGATCTATTAAATGAATTGAATTTTTCAAAAAAGGTGAGCAAAATTTCGTGGAACGTAAGACCAACGGTACGAGCTCTCTTCACAATCAACAAACATGAATATTTTGTCTTTGTTTGTTTGGCATTTTGCCAGTGCGAAAGATACATGTTTTGTCGAAAGACAAGGTACCGGTTGCAAGGTTTAGCAATTGAATTATCACCTTTGACTCCATTGACTTGCTTAAGGTTGTGCTTTGGGTTCATTGAACTTGGACGGTACCACTTCCGATTAGTTAAATATAAAAATATAAAGGAGATCTGTATATTTCTATATATCATAATAAAGTACATTAGCTTATTTATAAGCTTTATAAAAGATTATTAAAGGTAATAAATATCAATCAAGATATGCACAATCATAGAAGATATTGCATGATCTTGAGAAATATAAAATGAGTTTGAATATAGGTCGTAACAGTGTCCAACGGCTGAGTTGTGGCAAATGAAGTAAGTCTAAGAGTTGTCGAAAACTTCTTGTTTTAGCTGGTTTGAGAGCAACAAGTCTAATGGTAATGTTGTTTTTTGAAACGACACGCGAAACATTGAGAATTGGATAGAAATAGAAAGCGACCAATGTGGTTGGCTTGCACAATAGCAATTGAGCGGCGCATTATATCCGGCTGGTGTCATTGCATCAAGCGACCTATCTAGCTAACTTAGGAAAGTAGTTACTGAGTGATGTGACCTATGCGGCTGGCATCGAAAGAAAAGCCACCTCTGTGAAAGGCTCGACTAGGAGATGCGATCATTGTGATTGGCATTAAAACATGACCATCATGGAATGGACTCGATGAAGCGCTTCCTCACATGAGAGGGCTTTGTAGACTATGCGGCAAAAGTATGTTGGTTATTAGACAAGGTGGATCTATTAAAAACACTGGAGGATATTAGGACTTATTGGAAAAGAAATGACAAGAAGCGAGATTGCACTTGGGTGTGCACTCGTGCACTTCAAGATCAACTTGCTCTGATACCAAGTTCAATATAAAAATATAAAAAAAAAGAATTGAGGAATTCTCTATATATTTTGATATATGATAATAAAGTACATCAACCTATTTATAGGTAAGAGATTATCAAATATAACAAATATCAATCAAGATATGCACAATTATAAAAGATATTATACATCTTAAGAGACACAGAAAACCAACCAAAACATTCTAATTATCTCTAGTATAAGAAAATATCCAAGAGAATGATCCTAATTATCTCTAACATGGTTCATTCGTGGAGATAACTCGAGCCAAGAAGAAAAGAATAGCAATAAATCTTAATGAAACCTATAGCTTACAAGAAAAAGCCAAACGACAAACTGCATCATACCCTAGTTTCGGTATATAACATGAATATATGCATTCTCCCTCCAACTATTAATTGAACATTTTTTTTTTGGACATTTCAACATGGTGCTGGAATTGAGGTCCACCAGCACCTTTTGTGTACGCTTCCACTTCTTTAGTCAAATTTCACGTGTTACTTGTGATCCCTTTTTCATGTATGTGCGATTTCCGTACACCCATCAATTTAAGCTTTTTGAAATGCAATTAGTTTTGAGGCTTTCTTACCGACGATACGACTAGTGATAGAGAACACTTTCACATTGGCAGCCACATGCTAGCGACGTTTTAGAGAACAATTGACCCGCTTGGCCTCCTCACAAGAGAAATGATAGACATTGCACATTTAATATTCTCTAATACTTGAACATAAAATTGTGATAAGAATTGCCACACAGCAGTACTTTAGATCGGGACATCAAATTGGCCGCAATTTCAAATTGGAATTTAGAGATTCCACCAAGAAAATGGAACCTACCAATTGAAACATGTTCCCTAAGTTTTGAAACATGGAATTTACATTACATACTTATTAACCTATGATAGATTATCTGTCACAGGTTTTGGGGTTAGTTTTAGGGTTCCTTTTGTATTTTAATTGAACGATTATAATAAATTACAATTTCTAATGACTATCAATTGCTACCATCAAATAATTATAACTCATATTTATACACATAAAAATTATGAAATATTAATAAAATAAAAGTCTCAGTTATGGATTTTCTCGGAAATGAAATCTCAAATTAGTGATTTCATATTACATATTCATTATTAAACGCTATGGAACGCCCGTGAAGAATTGGAGTAAGAAATACATAAAGATTAGTTTCATATTTCTCAATTTTTGAAATTTAAAACTTATCTTACATATTTTAGAACTTTGAATCGGACCGATTTTCACGGGTCCAATTCTCAAGTTTCCAGTTTACTAACAGAGAAATCAGCCAAATTTGATATTTAAGATATTTAAGCAAGAAAAGTTGATCCCGGTGATGAGTCACCGGAAGATTACATCCATCCCTTGGAAGGTCTCGGGAAAAGTGACGTCATGGCTCCACTCGCTCGTGACTTGGTTTCCGATCATGCATTGGTATGCAATCCAGAAGTTCGTATTGCTTTTGTGGTTGCAAAGGAGGCAACAGGGAGTGAGTAGTTAAGCGCTTTGATTTGAATGTTCGCAAGTTTTGTGTTTAGATTACGGCGTTTTTCACTCGAAGCAATTTAGGGATTCATGCACATCCAATATGGTGAAGCTACCGGACTGGAACTTTTATGTGTCTAATGGAGATAAAGGTGAGCCATGCAGAATAGCCAACTTTTGAACGTACTTCACTTCCAAAGGAGCCGCTATTCCAGACTTACACCAAGCAATTCCCTGTATAGTCATGTTCACATGTAATTCCCTAAAGAAAAGATAACACAAATAGTTCTTAAACTTCAAAATTAGTGGCTGAAATGTCAGGAAATGATGGTTCCCTCGGCATACGGACATACAGTTTAGTTACTAATAGAGTTTCCAAGATGGGTTGCCTGTCTTTTGCGTCTGGTCTGATGGACGATGCCATAGCCAACATTCCTGACAATTTTACTTTCAATCCATTGGTTGATGGCTTTTTGCAATCAATTGATGTGGACTAGATGAGAAAAAAGCCTGCGAACGAACTGCCGTATATACTAGTGCTGGTGCCATCGTATAAGAAAGATGAGTTGTAAGGTTTTCTTGCCAACGATACAAACACTGACAGACCACTATACAATCGACGCTACATGCTGATGACATTCGGCTCCATCTTTAAAAGGCAATCCCCTGCTCACTGATTTCCCATGCCAAGACTTCCCATTTGAGGTCATTTCCAGATGGTCATCAACTATAAAATGTCTCAACTCGTTTCTGTCGTGCTGCATACTCCCGGGAATTTCCAAGCAAATTCGCTCTTGCGACTCTTGTACGGCACTTTAGCCTTATCCGTCTTCTTCGAGGGGCATGGATCTATAAGAATTCCAAGGGTTGGGTCCAGTCTTTTTCTGTTTCACTTCCCTTTCGCCCGAAGGCTTTAATATGCTACCCCTCGGTTCCATTTCTGAAGCTTCATCTTCATTGAAGAGGACCTGCACACATTCCACATCATGCTAGCCTGAAACGGCTAATGGGAAAAGAATTGAACATCCGTGAATGATGACTATAAGCAGTTAAAAGAATATGTAGGAAGCTTTCCCTCTAATCACTGGAAAGTAGTGATCATTAATTTTGCTTTGTAGCTAATTTTCAGTGCACCTGAGACGCATTACTAAACTCACCATCAGAATTTCACCAATACCAGCTGCCAGCCATCAAGACGGAAAGCCACAAAATGAGAGTGTCGTGCTAAATTTCTAAAAAGCAAGAGTACAGCAATCTGAAGGGCTCTCACTATGTGTTTGTGCTGCTGTGTAACCAGGAAACAATAGCGTATGCATAGTAAAATCAGACGTGCTCACTCGTTTTTCTGTTGTCTTTTCTTTTTTTTTCTAGATGAGGAAGTCGGCAAGATTAAAGTCGTGTGGAATTAGCCAGATTCATTAAACTTCCTGAAAAGAATGTACTCACCTTGCGACCAACCAAGTCAAAGATCATGATCACTTCGCTTGGTTTGATCAGCTCAGCTTCCTCGATCTTCTCTTTCTTCTTTATCACGAGCTCCTTCTCCTGTGAGGATGAGAACATTTCAGACAAGGCCTCAAGTATCGAAGTAAATCTCTCAACTCATCAAGATCCCTTGAGACGAAAATACTTCCTTTGATAACCAGCTGTTGCCCTCCATTTCGAAGAACAAATCATTCACAAACTAGTTGTTCAACCCACCGTAGATATCCAATCGCTTCCTACAAATAAAACAAGTGCTTATGCGTAGATGCTCCATATGATATTCGATCGAGAAAACAAAAAGCGAGAATCCCAATCAACGATAACACCGTACAATCGTGAGCAATTGAAAAAAGGTGAAGAAAACACAAGAAAGATGAGAGATTTATGTCGAGGTACTCATTGGTGTCAGAGGGTTGAGCGAGGTCGCAACACGAAACGAGACCCGAGGTTACATCTTGAGACCCTGAGATTGCGTCTTTGTCCAAGTCCAGACCCAACTCTGCTCGCTTGCAGAGATCTGAAAACGCCTTCACCAACCACTGCCCAGGCAACTCCATGGCTTTGCAATGTCGAAGATAATCAAAGGTAAAAAGCTATCAAAAACCTTAAATTATTATTATTGCCACACATTTGTTTCAAACTTTTTTTATGAGACCATCAAGGATCTAAGCACAAGTACCAAGGTCTCAGGCCCAACCTCAATAGACCTAGGCCCTGTTAATCAGAAACCTTGGGCCTCGTACCTATTTCCCCTGACTATCTATACCCAAGTTATTGAAACCCGTACAATGCATGTCTATTTTGGGAAAAAAAAGACTTAAGTTTCTTACCAAACGACGAAAAACATTTTCGTTCAGCCTCCGGGCTCCGTTATGGAAGATCAGTCCTTGAACCCACTGTGTCGCATGTCCAGCTTCGGCCACCGCAGTCTCTCCTCTGTCCGAGCCCCCAAACCTAGTCACCACGTGCCCCCACTCTCTATCTCCCTGTCATGATTTGGGATCTGAGGTCGCGAGCCTAGATCGGACGTCACTCATCGCTATGGTTGCGGCCTCCCGACGACTCGAGGCCCCTCTGTCTTGACAGAGGGCGTAACAGAGATTGTCGGCATAGTCAAGCCTCCATGCTTCATAGGCGACGGACACTGATGGGCCAGACTCGACAGAGGATGAGATACGATGCCGTGCGAGAGGCGATGGCACCGTTGGCTTGCTTGGAGGTGGCCTTTGTGGAGGACGAAAAAGAAGGAAGTCGTGTGAAAGGCCAGACTTCTTTGGACGTAAATGGGAATTCTACAAACCCATTTTCGACTCAATTAGGACTTAAATGGGAATTCTACAAACCCATTTTCGACCCAATCTAATTTAGCTTTAAATTTTTTAACCCACTTTCATTTGCCCATAAAAGTTTAAATAAATCATAATTTTTTTTTTGTTAGTCCTACTCTACGTCCTACCCTATTCTTACTCTAACGTTCAAACTTTTGCCTTACTTTTAAAGCGTGGGAGTCGAAACCCACTTCTGAAACTATAGTGTCCCCACCCCAACACTTCTTGAGAAGATGGGGATTCTAACCCCTCACCTTCCTCTTCTTACATGAGAAGGGTGGCTATAGGGATAAACTCCAATAGTTAATAAATCATAAATAATTTGTTTTAAAAAAAATACCAGTCATGACCATTTTGATACCTCTACATTTGAAGCCATTTTCACATGGTCATCAATTTTGAAATTGTTTTAACTTTGCTTGTCATGGTGCACCCTCTATGATTTCCAAGCATGATTTGCTCTTGAGACTCTTGCTCTGCACTTTAGCCTTATCTGGCTTCTTCATCGGGCTAGTATCTATAAAATTTGGTTGAATCCTAAGGGTTGGGTTTGGTTTTATTCGGGTCACTTCCCTTTCGTCTGTAGCATTCCACGATTCCATTTCCAAAGCTTCATCTTCATTTAAGAGGACTTGCACCCATTCTACATCATGCTGGCTTATTAAGAAGGGTTAATATCACAAAAAACTCCTAAACTGGTACAACCATGATAAATTTACCTCCGATGACCATAAAAAAAAAAAACTCCAAACTGATCTGCTTGTAACAAATTTATCCAAAATTTGTAAAGAGTTGCTATGGCTAAAGAAATTCTTAGAAGAACTTGGGTTCATGCAAAAGAGGTGTATTGTTTTGTGACAATCAAAGTGCAATTCATCTTGTAAGATAACATCTTTTCATTTTAGATCAAAATACATTGATATAAGATATTATTGGATAAGAGACGTTTGAGATGAGAAGTTGTTAGAACTTTTGAGAAAATTTATACAAACCATAGTGGTTCCGATATGATGACAAAGACTATTAAGAGAAGCTTAAATATTGTTGATTGACAACAGGGATGGTGATAGACCACATCCACTAGTGTAATCAAATCCCTGATTTTAGATTTCAGGTTGTGTACCAGTAAGTGAGAAATTCTCTCATGTGATGAAGTTTTCCTAGGCTAATCCATTGAAATGAAAATCTCATCGTTGTTCGAGAAAAGAGTTTGGAAAAACTCTCGTCATTCATGGGACTGTAGGTCTCCAACTCGACATTACCACTCAGCTTGTCTTTATCGGACTGCGCCGGGAGAGTCGCGACATGGAGGATTGGGGCTGTTGAGCCTTTGGACATTGGGATTAGTTTTTTGGTTTTCTTTGGGCGGATTTGTCTATTGGCTAGCACCGTCCACATCTCAATGAAGCGCAAGTGCATTGGACTATGTGCTATGATTTGATCTTAAGTTAAGATCATCTTCATTCGAAATTTTGTGAAAGAAAAAGCCAGGCCTTATTCCCATTCATGTGGGAGGTCAAAATACGACGACGAGTTTCTACATATCCCGTACAGAAAATGTTAAAGAAGTGGTGGGCTTTTCGGGAAAATTGGCTAAAAAATTCTAGACCTATTACATAATTACTAATTCAATCATAAATTTTTCAATTTTGTTAATTAAGTTGAGAACATTTTCCCTTTTTGTCAATTGAGTGAATTCTGTCAATTTTGGTCAAAAATCACTAATATGGACATTGGCAATTTTACGTGGAACGACTAATATTAATGTAAACAAATTTAATAATATTGTACTATTTTTCAAATTTTCTATAATTTTTTTTTATTTTTTTCTCTTCTCCATCTTTGTTTTTCTTCTCGTTGTGGTCGGCAAGGGTCGCAATGCCCTTGTCCGGATTTGGATGAGGCCATTGCGGCCATAGGCAAAGGCAACCTCTCCTACAGCTAGCAAGGTTGGACTTGCCTATTGTTGTGCGGAAGAACACCCTAACTAGATGAGAAAAGAAACCAGAATAATCAAGAACACGGAGATTTATGTGGTTCGGCGAAAAGTACGCCTACATCCACGAGAGTGAGATAATTCTTATTTGAGCGTATCACCAAGTACAAGGTACAATGCTGAAATATATAGATCTTCGAATCTCCACTTTCCTAATCTAAATAGGAAAGAAATTTCACTCTAAAGATATTATCAAATTTGAAACTTACTAATAATATATTCAATGATTATTCCCTATATATTAGAGATATCATGATATATTCCATTTACATTGAATCAGGATTATTTCCCATGAAAACCTCTTATAGATAGGTCCAAATCTAGGAAATATATTTGGAAACAAATAGCTTGTAATCTTCAAGATTTCTAGATTTTCCGATTGACTTTTAATTTTGAATTTCCAATCGATCGAATTTGTGAAATTCAAGACAACATCAGCACCCATGATTGCTTAAGCTCAACTTATGGCCATGGTTGCCAAGTCTCAACCTTGCAATTACCATGGCCGTTTGAGCTTGAGCTCTAGATTTGCGGCCACCACAACCACTAGAGCTTTATGCTCATGCTCAAGCTATTTTGTTAGAATCGGTAGTCAATTTTTTGAATCTGAGACTTACTTTGTTTATCTTATAATCGGTTCTGCAATGTATCCTATTTTTTTGGTCCAGTTCCAAGTTCTACTTGAAAACATGTTTTTCTATTGTTCCTTTTTCTGGTTTCATCTTTTAAGTATATGCTTATGTGTACCCTCAAAGCGGGTTAACTCTTTTACTGTAGGAAAAATTTGGTATGTCAATCTTATCAGGTCAACTTAGTAAATGAGGAACAAGCATGTACCTGTAGAAGAGGCACGTATCGCAGCGCGAGCCACTGTTAGGCTCGCATATCACCTCGTCCCTGAGTTAGTTGGGTATCTCATGGGCTGTAGGTTCCGATAATTGTACTTTGGAGAGCTTTCTCATCATTAAGAAACAAATGATCTGGCAAAGTCTTTGCGAATGAGTGCAAAATGAAGGCTTTGCAGATCCCAACTTACTGTGTAGAAGCGAAGCTTCACTTGAAGCCCATTGGGCCAGGCCCATAATGGGATCAAACTTGCGAACCAGCAAATTTTTCAAAGCTTCTCTCTCTTCGTGAAGTCGCACTTCATAGAGCTGTGCAACTCGAGCATGGCGGAGAAGAAAAAGATTCAAGAGAAGTTAGGGTCTCCATCTTTTGCGAAACCGGTTCCAAAAATTAACCCAGTCAGTCTGGTTCCCGAGTGGTTCTTCACTTGGAACCGGGAACCGGACTTATTTTTAGGGCAGTCTGATCCCATTCCCAAGTAGAACAGTTATAATTACACACCCCTACCAAATATGACTAACCTACTATACTATATCCGCAAAGCATCCATAGTGTACTTCTTATTAAGGGTGTATCAATAATATTTCAAACCTTCTCCTATTTCATATGGCAGTTTATGACTTGCGATAAATAGTGTACTACACATGGGAGATTGATTATTGGTTCTTCACTAGGGGCCGCGACCCTCGTTGGCAACCTCACCCAGACCTAGGGGAGCCCTGGGGGCTGCGAGCGAAGGCAGCCTCGCCCGTGGCTGGCGAAGCCATGGTGGGCCTGGGCGAAGGTCGCCCCACTGTGGCCTCCAAATTTGGGTGAAGTCGCCTCGCCGCGGCCCCCAAGCCTCACCCTCGTTTGGGCGAGGCTGTTGGTGAGGGTGGTCGGTTTGATGAGGGCCGCAACCCTTGTTAGCCATCGGCGAAGGCTTTGCGGCCCTCGTGCAATGGTCGGCAAGCATCATCGGAGTTGGCCGGCCACTGCCATCAGTGGGGGTTGGCGAGGGACAAAAAAGAAAAGGAAAAAATAATAAAAAATTCGGGAAATAATAAAAAAGTTCCAAAAATAATAAAAATATTATTAAAATATTGTCATAGGTGTCCACGTCAGCTCTGGTCGGCCAAATTTGACTGGATTGACTAAATTGACACAATTGCAAAAGGTTTAGGACTGAATCAGTAAAAAAAAAGTTTAAGATTGAATTGACACAATTACAATAGATTTAAGAATTTGTCGGCAATTCTCCCCATGTCGAACATAAAACTCCATGCAAAAAGTGACTCTGGTTGGAAGCTCGCGGTGGCCGGAAGAAGCTTGCCAGAGAAACCAAAAGTGCGTATGGTCTTGAAGGACGATGAGAGGGAAGCCGTCCCTGAAACAGTTTCACTGCCCATCCCCGTGCTGCAAGAATTGGAGGCCCGTTGTTGAGGCCCATCTAAATTTGTACAGACCAGCACTAATTAATACATATCTTTTGCCCTAGTCCTTTGCCTCATAAAATGCGACTGAAGAAGCTGAGTAGGGAGTGGTTTGGAATGAAAGGAAAGAGAGCAGAAAGCAGCTTTCAGTCCTAAACTTTTTTATTACACCTATAACTAAAACTTTGTGCGAGATTTTAATATAATCATTCCGGTCAATTTTTGCTCGGAATCGCTCATGTAATAGTATGCGCATGTAGAATAGCCAGGATGACTAGACTGCCATGTCTTTGTAACACTCATTTTGTTTACCTTTCAAATGGATGGAATTTGGGATTAAATTGATATAATTGAAAGATTTTGTATTGAATCAACTCAAAGGTAATAGATTTATGATTTTTTGGGTAATTTTTCCAATGCTCTCCCTGAAAATGCTTAGTTCCCCAGGAACATATGATTACAGAACCTTTAACATAGGGATAGTAAGGCTCCATTTGGCAACACTCTTGTTTCTTTGTTTTTCTATTCTTTTGTTCCATGGAATAGAAAAAGAACAGAAACGTGTTTGGTAACGCAAACTGATTTTTCTATTCCCGGAAATAGAAAGTTGTTTCCGAGAATAGAAATAAGAAGTAAAAAAAACTAGCTTCTTATTTCTGGGAACAATTTCTAGAAACTATTTCTTATGGACTACTCACCCCTATAGCATGCCACCACCGCCCACCACCCATTGCCTGTCACCGACCGCTGGCCACCACCGCCGGTCGTTGGCCGCCCCCTACCCGCTGGCCGCAGGTCACTGGTCTCTGCCCGCCCCCACCTGCTCGCCGGTGGCCGGCCGCCAGCCGCCACCACTCGCTCGCCACCAGTTGACCGCCAGTCACTGGCCTTCGCCCACCGGCCGGCGACCTGGCATGAGTGGAGGGGACCGGCGACCAGCAATGGCGACCGGCGGTGGCGACCGGCGGTGGCGACCGGCGGTGGCGACCAGCGGGCGGCGACCTAGTGTGACTGGAGGGGACCGGCAACCAGCGGGCGGCGACCGGCGGGCCGCGGCGACATCTGGCGGCCGGTGGACTGTGGGCGGTCACCGGCAACCGGCGGCAGTGGTGATGGCTGGCCACTGGCGGGCGGGGCGGCTAGCCACCGGTGACTGTCAGTCGTTCCGCCGAACGTCGGTTGGCGGCCGACGGTCGCCGGTGGCCACCCCGCCCGCCGGTGGCCGGCCGTCACCACTACCGCCAGTCACCGGTGATCACCCATAGCCCATCGGTCGCGGCCGTCATCGGGGAAAAAAGAAATAAAAATTTTGTGTCGATTCCAAACGCATTTCTATTCCTTTTCTATTCCGAGAACAAGAAATTTGTGTGGTTACCAAACACCCTATTTTACCCAGAAATTGTTCCAAGGAGTAGAAATAGAAAAGAACTATTTCTCAAAAGAAACTGTTCCCAGGAGTAGAAATGTTACCAAACGCACCCTTTGGTAACCAGCAACTTCTTACCAACTCTTTCAGGAATCTAGCAGCATCGACAAAAGAAAGAAACAGTAGAACTGTCCGGTTATTTCTGTGTGCTTGACCTCGAGGGAACAATGGAAACAGTGATGAGGACCTGTGCGCGAATCATTTGACTGGGAATGCTTCCTTAAGTNCACCGGTGACTGTCAGTCGTTCCGCCGAACGTCGGTTGGCGGCCGACGGTCGCCGGTGGCCACCCCGCCCGCCGGTGGCCGGCCGTCACCACTACCGCCAGTCACCGGTGATCACCCATAGCCCATCGGTCGCGGCCGTCATCGGGGAAAAAAGAAATAAAAATTTTGTGTCGATTCCAAACGCATTTCTATTCCTTTTCTATTCCGAGAACAAGAAATTTGTGTGGTTACCAAACGCCCTATTTTACCCAGAAATTGTTCCAAGGAGTAGAAATAAAAAAGAACTATTTCTCAAAAGAAACTGTTCTCAGGAGTAGAAATGTTACCAAACGCACCCTAATTGGACTGAAACTTTAAGGAAGCTCTTCTAGATAATATTGTCATATTTGTTCAACCTATGCATGAATCTCGCCAACATATAGACGAAGATATATCTTAGACACAAGAATACCGTAGGATCCCATCCCACGCCCTGTGCAACTTCTCTGTGGACAGGATGTGGAAAGGATCGAACGCGTATAACTCGTATAGGATTCTTCATTAAGCTTGTCGTCCCCGAAGGTGGCTTTCTAGAGAGCTTTAATCAAAAAACGAAGCACGAGATAAGGCTAAAATGCACCTCAAAAAGCATTGGTTTGTGAATGATGAAAAAATCAAAACGCAGCACGAAGAGGGGAGAAAACCAACAAAAAAAAAAACATTGCATGAAATCATGCGTTGGCGTTTCCTGGTCACGTTCGTATGTGTTGCATCAAAATTTGCGTAGAAAAATCACTAGTCTTTCCCAATGTATCAGTTGCCCTAATATCCCGCTCTTGCTTTCCCGGTTAAGTTAGGCCCATGAATTGACTCAGAGAAAACGTCACTTTTACCCATCCCCGCTTTGCAACCATAGAAGATTTGACATAAAGCTCGATCTGCCCTCTGAAATTTCCATTGATCGTAAGGGAACGCCGTGTTGTTCATCTCGAGCAATTTTAAGAGGCCATACCTCCGAAACGGTGTCCAAAGACAAGGACATTTTTATATAATATTTTAATAGCTTTTATTTATTAATTTTTCTGGTTTTTATTTTATTTCTTTTGTTTTCTCCTTTCTTTTTGTTTTATGGCCTAACCCAGATTTGGTGAGGTTGTCGGCACTCACCATATTTGGCTAAAGGCTCACGCGCCCTCGATTTGACCGGTAAGGATGTCGCAATACTTATAAAATATACATGTACCAACATCCGTCATCTCTTCTTTCCATAAAGTTTTTCAAAGGTTCAAATAATATGAATATCGACATGTCCCCTGATACTTTAGGTTTTGGGACAATGGGCGTGCCGTTCAATTACATGCATCCTCATTAATAATTTTATCAAATGTATGGAGTGACATCCACCAAAATAATTTATGGAATGAACTTTTTAATATGATAAATTTAATTATGACCAAAAGAAAACAAGCGGCATGTGAAAGTGACTAAACCTGCTACTCATATTAGACAAAGTACATTGTTTGACTACTAATGATGTGAAATGTGACGGTTCTCATGAATGGCGCAATAATGAGAGACCTCGTTGGCTTTCTTGATTAGTAATCATTTCATTATACCCACTTTAATTTTAAAGGAAAACGCCGCCTTTACTTCTCTATTAAGGAAATAAGCCATCTTTATCATGATTGGAATTTCCTCATCTTTATAGATTTTTCTCAACCTTCTTTTTGGAGTTTTTAGGTGTTCAAATTAGGGACGTGCAATGAGAATCATCAATCTGAGAATTGCCTGGATCATACTAGACCGGCCGATTTTGGGTGGTTCCCATAGCTGGCGATCTGGTTTCCAGTTCCTATTCTTGGAATAGGTGGCTGATTAGTTTGGTTCCCTGTTCTAAGTTGGGAACCAGACCAAACTGGTACCTTTTTCATATATATAAAATAAATATATTTTTAAATTTCTTAAGAATTCGAAAAAAAGACGCAAAAATTCTTAAGAGTCTTAAAGGAAACTCTTGCTCTTTTATACGGATAAATTAGTGTATGAAAGAAGTGAATTATCTTTGAGAATATGTACAATATTAACTAATTTTTGGCTAAAAAAGCAAAGTTATTGGTTCCACTGGACTAGTTGGTCGATCCAATTCCCAATTCTAGGATCGCTCGATCCAGTCCATGGTCCTAGAATTGGGGAATCGGTCCTTTTGGTCCGGTTCTCGAATCTACCTTAGAATTGAATCAGATTGAGAAACAATCACTTCTAGTTCAAATGGTTCAAACCCTTTTCACTTTTGAGTAGATGTCGAGATAGGGCACGGCTTTTTTGTGTTGCTTTTCACGTGACGGTCAAGCAATTTATCTGATAGAATATAAAGTAAGGAGAAAAACTAATTTCATCTCTTAAACCATATAGGAAGGACTTTGATTTTGAAATTGCCTTTGGAGCTGCGTAACGGCAATGCGATCTTACAACCCCAGGGGAGCGACGACTCCGGCCAGTTTAACAGGGTGAAGGCGCGATTAGCATCAGTCCGTGCCAAGCATGACTGTCACATCACGTACTCTTACCATATGAATGCAGGGAATTGTAACAATGAAGGTCCATTAGAAAAGGAAATCTGAAAGTTTTTTGAACTTCTTTTCTCTAACAATCTTCTCAAAGACTTCTACTCCAATTCCAAGGCATGTTTAGAAAATAAGGGAGATTCCTTCAAGCTTTTCTATGAATAAAGAGTTGCAAGTAGGGATGATTGGTTTCCAGTCTAGTTTCAATCCAGTACAATGAAATGAGTCACTTTTTTTTTTCATTAGAAAAAAAATTGGTCACTTTTATTTTTTAAAGATATTTTAGAAAAAAAGAGTATGTATAGTCGATCCGATTTGATCCAGTTCAGTTTTTCCTTAGAACCGAGAACTAGACAACCCGAACATTGATTCCACTTTTAAGAACTAGAAAGTAGACTGACATTCTTGAGAACTGGACCAAACGTGGGGGCAAGTCCTTGCGACTCTTTGGCCTATTGGAAATTCCTCCCTATGGGGTGCGGGTGTAGAAAAGAACCACCTGAACCAAACCCAACCTGAATAGTTTCTCGGGTCGGGTTTTATATGATTTGGGTCACAAAATACATATGGATCTTTGTTGACACCTAAATTTGGACTAAATATTTATATTTAATTTGCATAGAAAATTAGGGACTAATTTGGCCCTAACAAAAAGGATTTTTGCATCACCTAAGTACTAATATTATTTATATTTACTAATTTATATTTTCCTATTTATTTTCCCTTTTTTCGAGTAAAAAAAAAAAAGAGATGGAGGCCCACGTGAGCTGGGCCTTTGCGCCCAGCCCCCCTTTTTTTTCTCTCGTGGGTTTGGGCCCATTCAGCCCTTCTCCTTCATGGCCCGGCCCTCTCCATCATCTTCTTCATCTTCCCTTCTTCTTCCCCTGTACGCGAGAAGCAGGAGAACAGCGCGGAGGACGAAGGCCGGCGACGGATGGGGACGTCTCGCGGCGCCATTAATGCCGCCCGATGGAGCAGCGCGAAGACCGGCGGATGACCCGGATGGATGGGACTCGTCTTCAATGCGAAGCAAGTGGCGGAGCACGCGGGCGGCTGAGGTCACGTCGGTTCGGCCGAGGGAGAGCCCGGCTGGCACGCCAAGGACTGCCGGTCGGAGCACCTCCGTCGACCGGTCTCCTCGCCTATAAATAGAGGCCAGCAGGCGGTGAAGAAAACACAACAGAACAAAGCAACGAAAAAGAAGGAGTTAGAGAGAGAGATCTGCAGAGAGAGATCTGTGAGGGAGAGGAAAAATCGAGAGAGACCCGAGAGAGTAGAAGGCGG
>CM026414.1:38623091-38633890 GCA_014858505.1 Corymbia citriodora subsp. variegata
TTCTTCATAGATTTGAGACCATTGCTAGACACTAGCCAAGAGCCGATGACCCCATCGACTCATGGGTGAGGGTTGTGAAGCCCTGATTAGCTTTTGGCAAGGGCTCATGAACCTTCATTATGGTTGGTGAGAGCCATGACGCCCTCGTTGGATTTGGCCAAGTGAGGGGTAGTGACCCTTGCAAAGGCTTGCCAGCCACAATGAGGAGGGGGCAAGGGTTGTGACACCCTTGTTGTGAGCCACGAATGCCTAGGCTACTGCTCGAGATGTCCCTATCAGATTTGGCTAGATGAGGATGTCCAAGCTCCCTCATAGGCCTTTGCTAGCCACAAAGATTATCTTTAAGAGTGACACTTAGAACTTTAAATTTCAAGGAATTGATCATTTTCCTTGCGAAGGGTAGTACTCTCGTCTTATTTTGCTTTCTACTAGCATTTGTGCTTGCCTCATACAATATTATGAGTTTTGTTGAACAATAGAAAAACATTAGTTTTAACGAGCTTTATGTTTCAAATTAGCAATTATACAAAATTCAAAAAAATTATTCATAAAATCATAAACCTATTGTACCATAGTTAATTTAGTTCTAAATCTCATGACAATTTGTCAATTTAGTATTTGACTTTTCAACTGTGCTAATTTAATCTTAAATCTATTTAGGTTTTGCTAATTTAGTTCTAAATTTTCAAAGAATTACAAATGTAGTCCTTTTAGCTAATTTTGAAAGAGAATTGTTGACGTGATGGTCTAGTCACTACCAGCCTTTGTATGCGGTGCCGGCGATGTAGACATAGTCAATTTTTTAATTTTCAAAAAAAAAAATTCCAAATGTTTATAATGATATTTTATTTTTCATTTATTTTCTTTTTTTCTCTTCAATGTGCTGGCGGCCCCATTGGCTGAAGGTAGGCAACCACCATCGGCCTCGGGTGAGGGCTTGCAAGCCCTCGTTGTGCCAGTGTAGGGCCCTTATTGTGGCTAGCAAGGGCCTATGCAAGGTCGGTCATGGCCCTTGCTAGTCACAATAAGGGCTGCCACGGCTTCACCTGCCCTCAGCTAATAGGTTGCCGACACATTGAAATAAAAAATGAAAAAGACAATTTTTTAAATTAAAATAACATCAAATAAGAGAGTTAGTACTAACTGGACCATTACGTTGCAAATTAATTAGCAAAATTAGTTGGAATGACTACATTAGTAATTCATTACAAGATTAATGATTAAATTAGCACAATTATAAGGACTAGATTAGTATATTTTTCGAAATATTTAGGACTAAATTGGTGCAATTGAAAAGTTCATGATTGAATTAGCCATTTAAATTGGGTTTAGAATTTTTTGGACCATTTTCCTAATTTTTTTAATTGCTAATTTACAACATTAAAGCTCGTTAAAACTAATGCTTTTCTATTGTTCAACAACCCTCATTAGCATAAATACTAGTTGAAAGCAAAATAAGACGTGTGTACAAGAACAGTACTCTTGTAAGGAAAATGATCAATCCCTTGTAATTTAGAGTTCTATGTGCCACTCTTAAAGATAAGACTTGAAGAAGTATTTGTTATTATATATTTAAATAGATATCTAGATTGCATCATAGGTGTCAAGCGCCCTCACATGTCGATCCATCGACCATTTATTGATTTTATTAAGTATCCCAATAGAATAAAGATAAAGAAGAAAAATGTCACATTATAGCAAGAGGAATCATTATATACTCTAGCAATTGATTTGATCGACTTCCAGAATTTCAAATTCGAGATCTCTGCACAGGTTTTAAGGACGTCATTCATTATTTGTCAAGGATCTTGATTGGATTGGCTTAATTCAATGAGATACTTGAGCGTTTCTTTTTATGGATAAAATAGCGGAGGCGGACGACCATTATCGAAGCAGCTATTCCTTTCGGTTATGATAATTGTCTCATACTAGTTACAGAATATCTTGTTTAAGAGAAACTACTCGGTCTGCATGTAAGTGCAAAAGCATGCACCGCGACCTATTGAAGTGCTATAAGTAAATAAATCTCTCCATATTAGATACCAAACACCCCGACACAAGTTGATTGGAAATTTGCTCACACCGTGTCTCGAAACTTATGACATTGTCGAACCCATTGTGATCTTTTTACCACTGGGTTACTTCACTCTGAGTCAATAGCAAGTTTAGGGTTTTGTATTGTTTTCACAAGCCATTTTGATGAGAATGAAGACATTTTGGAAGTGATGACAACCCTGAACTCTCATGCTAAACTAGATGCACGGGTTAGAACTTTGTATGATTTTTCCATATTTCTGAAGAGAAATGCTCATGTGAATGTCTTCAATTTATTGTGAGAATAATAGTTGTTTTAGATCACAAAGCAAATGACAATGAATTCACTCATTCAAAATTTGTGGCTTACAACATACTCCTTAATTTTAAAACTTCATACCCATTGCTATCAGAAAGATAAACTCAATGGAGAGCAATTAGACATCACTGAAACATTTTGTTGTTGAGGATGACGCTCTTGCTCAACCAAGTCAAAGATCAATACAAGAAATTCCAGCTCGTCAAGAATGAGATATTTACATGGTTTACTCTCTATTTATAGAAATGGAGATGATGTCTTCAAAATTATCTTTTCATGACGCGTGCATTTGTACGCGCTGCTTCATAAAAAAACGATGAAATATCTTTCAGAGTATTAATGGATCAATGAGTGATTGATAAAGATTGTGAATGATCATTTATTAATTTTGGCTAGGAAAGAAAATGACAAGAAATTTAAAGGTATGAAAGCTGATGACAATTGTGTTCAACCATATAGATTGCACAAAAGTAAAGATATAATATATTTGTGGAATAATGTTGAGTTCTGTAATTGATTGGGGATTTACAAAGAGCATACTTAGGGTATTTATAATCCTCTATCGATACTTATATACAATGGCTATTGAATTTGAATAAAGAAATGTCTTTTGAATTTTATTAGTAGTTAGAAGAAGTTACACAATTTGGGTGGCGATTATTAATATGTTATTTTATGGATACAAATATGATCACGTAAGAATTTCGGCATTCTTAGGATGATACTTACAACTTGCAAGTTACAACAATCATCTGGGCGGCAGCGATTATTGTAAAGTTCATGAAGTTAGTGAGAAGTTTCCGAGCTTTCATGCCTGACGTTATGTTCAATGGAGAATATGATGTACATCTGGGTATATGTTCAGCAAGAAATAGTTATGGGATAAGTTAAAGAACATGATACAAAGTCCACTAATGATTGCATCAACGCACAAAGGTTAAATGGCAGAGTCACGTCAAGTAGTTCTGTCGGGTGCTTACTGATAGAATAAGTAAATAGAGAGAGAGAGAGAGAGAGAGTGATAGCGTCATGGTTTGATGTTCGTGCCCTCCAACAGGTGTTTGACAAATTCAATAAGAGAGTAACAGCGTCATGGTTGATTGGTTTGATGTTCGTGCCCTCCTGCAGGTGTTTGACAATTCAATAAGAGAGCGACAGCGTCATGGTTTGATGTTCGCGCCCTCTGTGCCATCCGGCAATGGATTATTCGTTTCATGGCGAGGTGTTTGACAAATTCAATAGCAAGCTGCACGAGCAGATTGCGTACGATGAACCCGGAGAAGATAATCCTGGCGGTGGCCTTGTCTGTTCTTGTGCTTAGTTTCGCAGCAAACCAATTTGCTAATGCTACAGAACCACCTCCTCGGAGTCTGACCTGGTCAGGCTGTCCGGACACATGTGGCAACCTGAGAAACATTCCGTGCCCTTTTGGAATTGGACCTGGTTGCTTCTTGGAACCCCGGTACTAAATCGATTGCAAGAAGACCCGCGGCATCTCTACTCCCATGCTTAAGAATTTGAGCGTGGTGGTGTTAGATATCCGGCTACCGCGAAGTTCATCCTCCCGAGGCCTCATTAAGATCAACCAGCCGATATTGTATTCCCATCTTTATTGTACAACCAACCAACAAAACATTGCCCCAGTGGACTTAAGGGGAAGCTCTTACAGGTACTCCCAGCATGACAACCAATTCGTTGCGGGAGGTGGTGACACCCGAGCCTTGATGGACATCCAAGATGCCCCAGGGGTGGTCATAGAATGCAAGTCTTCCCGTGGTGGAAACAGGACTCTTGGATTTTACCAGTGCCGTACTGGTATCGGTTGTTGTACGACTTCGATCACTGATGATATTGCCAAATATCGTGTGGAATTCAAGACTCTCAAGGGCAAAGCGATAGCACCTGGGGATGCAGAATGCAGGTCCGCCTTCTTGGTGGAGGGTTTATGGTGGCATCGGGCTAAATTGAACAGTTTACCTCCGCATGTTCCGGTGATGCTCGAATGGGCGATCACCCCATATGAGGAAGACCTGCTGATCAAACAAAGCAATAGGCGCGGCAATGATAATTCCGGCTCCTGCCAGCCGTACTTGATGCACAAGTTGGAGGTATTAGTATGTTCTTGCAATCAAGGCTACAGAGGGAATTATTTTCTTCCCCAGGGATGCCAAGGTGAGCTTAGAACGTCCGCTTTTACTTTTTATCTTAGCCTTATTCTTTATCCAAAGAAAGATAGTAATACATGCTAGTTCAAAACCTATGAAAAGCCTACGAATATAGTTGGAATGATTAGATTGTTTGGGTACTCACTAATTAGTAATGTAGGAGAATGGAAAAATTACCAAAAAGTCATAAATTTATTGTAATTTTATAAATTCAATTTAAAATTTTTTAATTGCATCAATTAAGTCTTAAACATCTTTATATTTTACAAATTGAATTCAACCGGCTTCTGTTGGCCGGAAATCACTAACATGGCTAGTCGTCCTGCATGGCATGTCTGGTGTTGATGTGAACATGATTTTAATTATATTTGAATTTTTTAATTATTTTTTTTACTTTTTATTTTATTCTTCCTTTGATTTCTTTTCTTTTCTTCTCTTTTCCTTCATTTTTTTTCTCTACTATGGCTGGCAAGGGTCAAGAGGGCTTGCCAGCCACTGCATGAGGGGCGCAAAGCCCTCGCTAGCTATCGACAAGGATGGCCCACATCTGGCCTCGTTGGCCGCAAGCAAAGGCGGCCATGCATTGCGATGGTCTTGGCAACGTAGTGGAGGGCAAGGTTGGCCTCAAGGTCCTTCAACTGGCTCAACAAGTCAGCCTTCACACTTTTGCCATAGCTTGTGTGCCTTGATCCTCACTATCAGGATCCAATTTCAAGGATGAAATTGACAGATAGATGGGTGGAATGAGTGTCCTCTCTCACCCATGGTCTGGCAAGGCACGCACGGCCACGGCCATAGCCTCACCAATTACGGGCAAGGCTGCCTTCACCCATGGTCATGATGACCTCACCTAGTAACCAAAAACCCTCGCTGGCCATAGTGAGGGAAAAATAAAGAAGGAAGGAAAAGAGAATAAAAGAAAAAAGAAAAGGAAAATAAAAAATATATAAAAAATAATACAAAATTTGAAAAAATAAAAAATTATAAAAAATTATCCACATTCGCGCCGTTCGTCCTATGTAAAATAGCCAGCATCTACGTCAGTGATTTTCAGTTAAAATTGACTAAATGAATTCAATTGACAAAAATGAAAATGTTTAGGAGTTCATTGCTACAATTAAAAGGTCTTGGACTATTTTGATAATTTTCTCTAGGAGAATCCAAAAGAGAATTTTTTTTAAATAGTCCTAAATCTATTGCAATCCAAGAGAGAATTTGACTGCTGAATGTTCGGTCATGTATCTTGAAACTACCTCTAGTTTTTCCTTCTTTCCTTGACCCATCCATCATTTAATATTGGTCAGATGTTGATGAGTTTAAAGAAGATCCGAACATCACCTGTCGAGGGAAGTGCGTGAATCGACTGGGGTCATACTACTGCAAAGACAATAAGACCATCACCATTATAGGTACGTTATTGCCTGCTTGTTTTTATCCTGCTTGCGGAACATGACTGTCTGTGCATACACCAATTTCATCTGCATGAAGGCGACGTATATTTCCATATCTGCTAAACTTAACTGTGCTTTCACAATCTGTGCATCCAACAATGCTTTTAACTCAATTATTTTTTCCAAATTTATGCATTTAACAATTTGATTGCATCTTTGTTTCTCATCCATAAAAGACGCATAGTATTCAAGGGTCTTCTAAATTATTTTGTTAAGTGAATCCTCATTTCTATCAACCACTGGGGTTTGCCTCTCTAACTATTCTTCCTACATGAGAAGGAGGAGGTGGGAGGTTTGAATCCCCACCTTCTTAAGAGATTGAGGTGAAGATAATTTAACTATAGATTTCGACTCTCACGCCTTGCAATGAGGTAGGGTAAAAGAATGAGAGTAAGGATTAGAGTAAGAGTAAAATAAGACTGATAAAAAAAATCTTCCTTTCTATTTTTTTTCTTCGAAGCAAGAAGGCACTTGTTCAAATTGGTGGAAGCTAATTTGTTGACGATGAGGGTGAAATTGGTTATGTAAATCCTAGAATGAAGAGAAACTCTTTGAATATTGTTTGTTAGGTTCCTAGAGCAATTGCAGTTGACTTGTCTTTTTACGCAGGTACGAGCGCCAGTGTTGGAGCCATAGTATTACTTTTGCTTTCTTGGTGGTCGTACAAGTTCATCAAAAGAAGGCATGCCGCAAAGCTCAAGCAAAAGTTCTTTAAACGTAATGGCGGGCTTGTGTTGCAACAACGCCTATCTTATGTTGAAAACAATCACATGGCGAAAGGCAACTTATTCACCTCAACAGAGTTAGACATGGCCGCAGACCATTACAATGAGAGCCGGATATTGGGTCAAGGTGGTCAAGGAACAGTTTATAAGGGAATGTTGACAGATGGAACGATCGTTGCGGTCAAAAAATCCAAAGTTGTCAATGCATGACAAGTTGAACAGTTCATTAATGAGGTCGTTATTCTTTCCGAAATCAATCATAAAAATGTGGTCAAGCTATTGGGATTATGTCTAGAGAGTGAAGTTCCTCTTTTGGTATATGAATTTGTCTCCAATGGAACTCTCTACCAATATCTTCATGATCCATGTGGAGGATTTCCCATGTCATGGGAAACGCGGTTGAGAATCGCCAATGAAATTGCTGGGGCTCTTTCATATTTGCACTTTGCTGCAGCTATCCCCATTTATCATTGTGATATCAAGTTGTTGAATATACTTTTGGACAAAAATTATCAAGCCAAAGTGGCTGATTTTGGTGCATCTAGATCAATTACCATCGACCAAACTCACTTGACCACAAAGGTGCAAGGAACCGTTGGATACTTGGACCCAGAATACTTCCAGACAAGTCAATTTATGGACAAGAGCGATGTTTATAGTTTCGCGGTTGTCCTTGTCGAGCTACTAACCGGAGAAAAACCAATTTCCCAACTAAGGGCGGAAGAGGGCAGAAGTCTAGCCACGTATTTCATCATTGTGATGGAGGAGAATCACTTGTTTGATGTTCTTGATAAGGAGGTATTGAACAATGGTGAGAAAGAAGACATTATTGTGGTGTCTAACTTGGTGAAAAGATGCTTAAACCTTAGTGGAAGGTACAGGCTCACAATAAAGGAAGTGGCGATGGAATTGGAGCGAGTACGATCCCTCCGAAATCACGTGGTCGTCTGGCAAAATGATGAAGAGATCGACTGCATTATAACCAGATCCATCTGTCCTTTGGGTGCGGTCTCCACATTGACACGATCGGAAGCAGATGTGGAGTTGACTTTGTTGGAGGACGATTGGTCGCTCTTTAACGATTTGCCAAGATGAAGATGCATTTCTTTGTTTATGTCCAGTTTTCTACAACGTGAAACATCACCATCTCTCTATTTGCCCTTTATAAGTGAGTTACAGAGTAATGATATACTAAATTCATGCTCCCTTTAATATACTCTCTGTATATCTTCCATCATTGGAGATTATATTATCTCTTTTTGATTTCTTGTCAGTCTGCTTTAGCTTTTCAATGGGGTTTTTTTACGTAATTATGAACTCTTGATGTCTCTTATAATCATAAAAATTATCGATGGTATCTAAAATTTAACATTTCTGCATAAAAATATTTTCTTGAACTTTGCTGATTTCTATATTTTGTTGATTTTTTTTTTATATGTTCTTCATATTTTAAACATTCTTTTTACTTGGAAGTCGCCACTGGAAGGGTGGCACAAGCTCGACACGGATGGAGCAATCATGGGTTTTTAAAGTGTGTGCAGCTGGTACTGAAGGAACATTACGGGATGACATTGAAAACTGGGTGGTGGTTATTGTCGAGGTTTCGGCTATAAGTGAGAGATTCAAACTAGCCGGTTAAAAGAGGAGTGACTGGTCCTGAAATAAAACTAGATGCTGCTCTCTTAGTTATTATCTCGCATAATGAGAAGAGCATGAAAAGAAACTTGCATTCACTATTGCATCAATGCAAGGGGTTGCAAAAGCCGATGGTGGAGGAGGAGGAGGAGGACAGCAGCAGCAGAATCGCCAATGAAATTGCCGGGGCTCTTTCATATTTGCACTTTTCTATAGCTATCCCCATTTATCATCATGATATCAAGTTGTCGAAAATACTTTTGGACGAAAATTATCAAGCCAAATTGGTTGATTTTGGAGCTTCCAGATCAATTACCATCAACCAAACTCACTTGACCGCAAAGATACGAGGAACCTTTGGATACTTGGACCCGAAATACTTCCAAACAAGTCAATTTATGGACAAGAGTGATGTCTATAGTTTCGGGGTTATCCTTGTCGAGCTACTAAATGGAGAAAAGCCAATTTCCAAATTGAGGGCGGAAGAAGGCAGAAGTCTAGCCGTGTATTTAATCATTTCGCTAAAGGAGAACCATTTATTTGATGTTCTTGACAAGGAGGTATTAGACCATGGCAAGAAAGAAGAAATAATTGCAGTGTCCAACATGGCAAAAAGATGCTTAAACCTTCAGGGAAGATATAGGTCTACGATGAAGGAAGTAGCGATGGAATTGGAGCGAGTACGGTTCTTCCAATATCCCAAGGTGTCTGGCAAAATGATGAAGAGACCGATCACATTGGAGCTAGATCTATCTGTCCTTTGGGTGTAGTCTCCACATTGACGCAATCGGAAGCAGATGTGGAGCCAATTTTGTTAACGGACAATCAATCGCTCTTTTGCTTGTAACCATTCGGGAAAATGACTATCTGTCATTGTAATGCTCGATCGAAGCTTTGTCCTTGATTTCTCCTCAAAGTTTGTTTCAAGGCGATTTAAATAATTGCGTGAAATTTTGTGTATTTGCCATTCTTTCAACAACAAAAATTTAAGGATTATTATATATAATTTTACATATCAAATATAAGTAGGAAAATGAAAAAAAAATTGCCATCAAATTTGACTTTTCCCCCTTATAATTACATCCACTAATATTTTTGGTTGGCAAAAATGAAGAACAAATAATACTTAGTGACCGCTATATTGCAATTCATTCATATGTCAATTAACTTTTAATAAGGTAATATCATTTTATGGATACAAATAGTATAATGCAAGAGTTTCGGCATTCTTAGGATAATACTTACGAGAAACATCTGGGCAGCGATTCTGGCGGGGCTCATGAAGTTATTGGGAAGTTTCCAAGATTTCATATGTCAATTAACTTTTAATAAGGTAATGTTATTTTATGGATACAAATAGTATAATACAAGAGTTTCGACATTCTTAGGATGATACTTACGAGAAACATCTGGGCGGCGATTCTTGCGGGGCTCGTGAAGTTATTGGGAAGTTTCCAAGATTTCATGCCTGACGTTATGTTCAATGGAGAATAAGACATACAATTGGGAACATGTTCGGCAAGAAATAGCCACGGGAGAATTAAAAGGATACGCAGACAAACTCCACCAATCTTTGCATCGACGGACAGAAGTCAAATGGAAGACCACTAAATTTAGGGAAAAATGAAGAACAAATAATATTTAGGGACCACTATATCGTGATATCCATATGTCAATGGACTTTTAGTAAGTCAATGTTATTTCATTAAAACAAATATGATGATACAAGAGTTTTGGCATTCTTAGGATGATTCTTGCTTGAAACATCTGGGCGACGATTATTGTCGGGTTCAAGAAGTTATTGGGAAGTTTCCAACATTTCATGCCTGACGTTATGTTTGATGGAGAATATGGCATACGTTTGGGAATATGTTCCCCAAATGTTCAGCAAGAAATAGTCATGGGATAAGTTAAAGGATATGCATCCAAACTCCACTAACGATTGCATCGACGGACAAAAGTTACATAGCAGAGTCCAGTCAAGCAGTTCTGTCGGGTGCTAACTCCAAGGGTAACTAACTAGGGGGGAGAGGGAGAAAGGGAGAGCATCATCAATCAACGACAGAGAGGAAGACAATGGTTGGGGCTGAACAAGCAATGGCAGCGTCATAGTTTTATATGTTTCATGGAGAGAGAGTTCGACAATTCAATAGCCAGATGTAGGAGCGAACTGTGGAGGATGAACCAGGAGAAGATGATTCTGGCGATGGCCTTCCTCGTTCTTGTGTTTTTTTTCCCGGTGAACCGGCCAGCTGATGCTGCGGATTCACCTCCTCAGAGTCTGGCCTGGCAAGGCTGTCCGGACACATGTGGCAATTTGACAAACATTCCGTATCCTTTTGGAATCGGACCCAACTGCTTCTTGGATCCCCTGTACGAGATCGATTGCCAGCAGAATCGCGGCATCTCTACTCCGGTACTTAAGAATTATAGCGTAGTAGTGTTAGATATCCAGCTACCGCAAAGTTCA
>CM026414.1:38633990-38667965 GCA_014858505.1 Corymbia citriodora subsp. variegata
TGACCAATTCTTTTGAATCTCAATCTTCATCCTATCTCTCCTCTATGGACAACTTTTCAGTGTGATTTTTTTCTTGTTACTATACATTTTGTTATAATAAAATGTCATAACGTTTATAAAATAGAAATATTCACATCGAATGATGTTGTACTTTTGGCAAATGTCGAAATATCTATATCTCATAAAAAGAACTAGAAATCTAATGATTTGAATAAAAAAAACCCACATTTTATGAAGTTTTGCACTTATAACATAATGTTAGAAACTCTTTGTATACTATCATAATAAAAACATTAAAAAACTTATATTTTCACATACTTTATAATATGATGCACTCGGTTACAGTAAAAACATTGCCAATAGTGATGCAAAGTTGCAAAATTAAACAAAAATGTATTTTATGATATCATGTATATTTGATTACGATCAAGCATAGCAAATCTTAAAGAATATCAAAATGAAGAAAAGTATATTATATGGTGCGAAAATCTGCAAAATTTGATTTTCTTTTTGCTTTACGATCAATGTTAATCGAGTTTAAGTGGAAAATGTTCCAATAAAAAGAGAAGAGGACTGGCAAAAAATAAAAAGAACAAGAGAAAAGGAAGAGAAAGCCAACATACTTTTACCTTTTCTTCTCATCTTGGAAGGATATTGGTGGGCCCGATGGATTCTTTTCCACACCCTCTCTCCCGTCCTCCTAAACTAGTGTAAGAGTTCGACATGCGGACCTCTGGAGTGCCAAAAGTTGGCACAAAGGGACACTTAAGTGCCAAAAGTTACACTTAAGTGCCAAAATCAAAGCAAAAGGGATCACTTAAGTGCCAACGGCGAAAAATTCTGGCCAAATTGCCACGTGTCCAATTTCCGGCGAGCCACATAGGCAATAAAAGTAATAAAAAATTGCCACGTCAGATTTCCGGCAGGGTTCCGGCGACTTGGCACTTAAGTGATCCAATTTTTTTTAAAAGTGGCACTTAAGTGTACCTTTTATAACTTTTGGCACTTAAGTGTCCCTTTATGCCAAGTTTTGGCACTTGCGCTGTACTTTCCCCGTAAGAGTTCCGACTTTCCCACCAAGGCAAAACGGCAGATATATATCAATTTGTCCAATCCATTCTGAAACTACAATCATTCGAGCACGCGACATCACCTCACCTTTGCTTTCTGTGACGTCACGGTCCACTTACTATGGTGACGTCATTCCTACGCTTAATCACGTCATTTTCATTTCCTCCAACTTCCCCGCATGCCTCTATTTTTTTAATTTTTTTTTCGGTCGAAAAGGGATTTTCATTACTAATTTTGCGATTGATTACAACTAGAACCGAACTCAAGACATAAAATAGATAGTAGGGCTTGTGGGGGGCAAGACACCCAGTTCGGCAGGAGGGTACCATTGAGGTGGGCTTTTGCCACCCAATCAGCCACTTTATTCTTACTCCTGGGCTCGTACAGCAGCTAGATGTTTGGCAATTGGCCCAGCAACTTGTAGCAGTCTTGGACCAGCGGCTTCAAGGCCCACGGCGGCTCTTCCAAGCCCATGACAGACTAAACTACAGCTGAGTTATCAATGGAGATCATCACATGTGGAACTGAAGTGGATAGTCATGGAGTTCCAGTTTTGTTCTCCAGAACCCACAGCAAAGCCGCACGCAATGCTAGGGTTTCAGCAACAAACACCGAGGGAGCGTGAATCAAACTCGAGAAGCCGGCGATTATGGTGCCCTCGTCATCTCGGCAAACACCGACAATCGATCCCTCCGTTGACGAACTTCTCCAGGCAGCGTCAATGTTCACTTTCACGGAGCCCACATCTGGCGGTTCCCAGATCTCCAACTGAGGTAAGGGCATTCGGTTACTCTGGGTGCTCCATTTTTCAGTTAAACGTTGCTGTGATACAAATTCTTCGACGGTTTGCAGTGGATTTGGTGGCTGACCAGCGAAGGTTGCTCTGTTTCTGGACTTCCAAATACACCATAGGAGAGTTGCGAAGAGGGCTTTGGTCCTCGACGAGCCGTCTGAGGTAAGGAAATTACTGATGTCCTTATCTATTCTTGTTATGCTCGTCGGGGCTGTGTTGAAAGCTAAGCCGAAGTCTGTCCAAACTTGTTTTGTCTAGGGGCACAGGAAGAACAAGTGTTCTGAGGTTTTTGGGGCTGATTCACACACGGGGCATATCGGCTCAGGTACTAATTTCCTTCGGTGGAGATTTGTTTTTGTGGGAAGGGCCTCTTGACAAACACTCCATAGAAAAAACTTGATTTTGGGGGATGTGCATAATTTCCAGATTTCAATCAATAAGCGCTTAGGGTTCTGATATGATGTTGATGCTTGGGAGACAGGGTGTACGTTTTTCTGTGCTCGTAGCTTGTTGTAGCCACTCTTCACTTGGTATGTTCCCGATTTATTTGCTATCCATAGTAGTTTATCGAGTCCAAGATTGATACTAAGAGGCGTTGCCAGAATTTCGCATACGAAATTTTCACAAAAAGTCTCCTTCAGTAGATCCGAGTTCCACGCCCTCGAGTCCTGGTCAATGAAATCAGCTACAAGCTATGGCTTGTTAAGATTAGCCGGGCCACCAATTTTCCCCGAAACCAACCATCGATCCTCTCTAACTTGTATGCTTTCCTCGTTCCCCACTTCCTATTTCAACTCCGATTCAATAGCATCTCTTCCTACTAGAATACTTTGCCAGCCCCAAGATGGTTGAGATCCTCTTTTTGCATTCCATAGGTTATCACTAGGGAAGTAGAGACCTTGAAAGAGTCTAGACCATAAAGCCTCTTTTGCTGTACTGAGTCTCCATGCTTGTTTCCCCAAGAGAGCTTTATTAAAATCCATGAAGTCTCTGAAGCCAAGTCCTCCCTTGTCTTTCTATCCTTTAACAGGTCCAACTCTTCCAATGAATACCTTTTCGATGCATATTTTGCTTCCACCAAAAAGCTAAGATTTTCTTTTCAATTGCTCTACATATGGAAATAGGGATTTTAAACATCGACATAGCATATTGTGGAAGTGCCTGAATAACTGATTTGAGTAAAACCTCTTTCCCTACTTTTGAGATAAGGTGTTATTTCCATCCCTCTAGTTTCCTATCCACCTTAGCTAGCATCCATGAAAACATCTCTTTTTTTGTATTACCCCAATCCGAAGGTATCCCCAAGTATTTCCTTGTTTTCTCCATAACTAGCACCCGTAACTCAACTGCGAGATTAGCTTGTAGGCCTTGTGGGTAGCCTTTCCCAAAGAAAATTCCCAATTTAATCAAGTTTATGGCCTGTCTGGACGCGTAACAATACTGATTTAGGACATTGGACAGATTTTGGGCTTCTTTGATACTGCCTTCTAGGAAGAAAAAAGCATTATCCACAAATAGAAGGTGAGAGAGAGTGGGACAATGAGGATAGAGCTTGATGCCTTTAATAGATCCTTCCAAAACCGCTTTTGTGATAAGGGTAGACAATGCATTTGCCATGATGATAAACAAATAGGGGGATAAAGGGTCACCTTGTGTCACGCCCCGACCCTCGAGCACACGACGATCCCCAGTTTCTCTTTCGGTCATTTGAATGCGACGTCCCAGGACGCGTCGCCGACCATTCTTTTTATCTTTCAATTAAGCACATGCGGAAGCTATAATCAATCCCCGTACAATTTAACGAATTGGGATAGTCAGGAAAGTCAATCAGAAACACAATCAATGATGCCAGTTTATTAATCTTCTGATTAACCTTAGGAAGTCTATACAAACAGGCCCTTATCACGGGCTACTTCCTGCAGAGCCAACCAAACAAATAGGCCAGGGTTAATCTACTTTTTCCAAGACGTACCACCTATCGAATCTGCCTCTAACAAACCTGAAAATGGTTATTCAATAACCAGTGAAATATAAATCTCAACGAGTTCTTGCCCTAATCCCCGGCTAAGACACCAACTCGCCTCGGGGTACCTATGGCGTAGTCTAATACCTCAAGCAGATCAATAGCAGAACAATCATACATCTTAGGCAATGACTTAATACAATCAATACTATCATGAGCACATCGACAAGCAATCGACTCACAAGCGATCTTACTTGGTCATGCCATACCCTGTATGGTAAATACACATGCAATTCACCAGTAATGCATCTTGCACTCTCAGCATTACATTAATCAATCACACTCGAGTCGTATTACAGGCGATCTCACCTGATCATTGCCACACCCTGCACAGTATTAACTTAGGCATATCATAAACAGTGCAACAAGCACAAATATAATCTAAACACAATATCATTTGTCTCTCATACACTCTTGCATTCATGTGTGTTCCAATTATACACCGCCCCGCGTACACACGCATCAAGGCACGATCACTCTACCTCCCCGTGTAAACACACATCAGGGCTCTATCTTTTCCCCGCGTCAACACGCATCAGGGCACAATCTTCTCTGCCTCCCCGTGCAAACAAATACACCTCAGGGCTCTACCTTTTCCCCGTGTAAACACACCTCAGGGCTCTACCTTTTCCCCATGTAAACACACATTAGGGCACGATCTCCTCTGTCTCCCCGTGTAAACACACCTCAGGGCTCAAGTGGACTCACAAGCACACGTCATAATCCGCACACAACATACATACGAAGCAGTAAGTATTCCACATATTGTTCATGAATCGCCGCATTGCGATAATCCAATAATCAACCAATTTCATAAGGGAATACCACATAATTCCTGGAGTACACGTGCTTCAATCAATAAGGCATAAATAAGCAATCAGCAAATCAATCAATTATTGCCTCAGACAATATTAGTCTCACAATGATATGACGACCGGTAACTCTCATAAATCACTAATTATCACAATTACTTATCGCAAAGTAATTAATCCAAACAGCACTCCAACATGCTTTCATCATAACGACGAGTCAAATAATTCCCACAATTTAATTATAAATAAACCGCATTATTCATAATTAAACTATATTCGATTATTATTAAAATAAATAATAATAATTCCGAATTTCAATAAATACTAATAATTCCGAATTCCCACAAATAATATTAATTCCGAATTTCCACAAATACCAATAATTCCGAATTTCAGTAAATAATAATAATTTCGGAATTTAATAAATAATAAATATTTTCGAAATTAAATAAATAATATTAAAAAGAGATTATTTCTTTTTAATCAAATAATACTAATACGGATTATCCACTAATCCGTAATTACCTAATTAATCACCGATAAATATCCTTAAACACGTTTAACGACATAAACAACAATTTATCGCGATTAACTCTAATCCACCTCCTAACTACGATTAATGATAATCTAATCTCCCCCTAAACAAGTTTAACGGACTAATCGAGGGTTTAGAACTTAAACTCACCCGGTAACGAAACCGACGATACCGGCGCGACGGCAACGACGAGGCGAACGCACGGGAACTCCCCGGCGCGTCGGGACGAGGCGGCCCGGGACCGGATCTCAGCGGCCGAGGGCGGCTGTCCTCGCAACGAGAAGCTGCGAAACAGAGGAACCGGCGGCCCGGCGACTCCGGACGGCGGCCAACAGCTCCGGCGAGGCGGCAACAGCTCCGACGATGGCTGGACAGCACCGGGAGAGGGAGAGAAGAGGCGGTCCAGCTGTCTCAGGGGAGGGCAGCAGGTCGGGGGTGGCTCCGGTGCGGCGGAGGAGGCTCGGGGACGATCCTCCGGCGGCCTACGGCGGTGACCGGCGGCGGCGGGCAGCGGCGAAGCTGCTGGCCGCTTCTCCTGGTCACGGCTAGAGGAGCCGAAAGGGGGAGAGGGGGAGCTCGATGGCGACGGCGATGGCGGAGGACGGCAGCTAGGCGGTGGAGCTCGGGCGGTGCTGGGCTGGCTCGGTCCGAACCGGGATCGAGAAGAAAAAGAAGAATAGGAGGCGGCAGGGCGGCGTTCCGCAGTGCCGGGTGAAGGGACGACGACGGCCGAGCGACGGCGAGGCGGCAGCTCGCTGCTCCGGCGCCTAGGTGGCCGGCTAGCGTCGCTGCGACGGCGGACAAAGGAGGAGGAGAGAAGGAGACGGAGGAGAGGCGCGGTGCTCGCGAGGCCGGCGAACGACGAGACCGGCGGACGGTGGCGAGCTGGCGGAACGGCGGGGGTGCGGCGGTGACGGGTGGTCGCTGGTCTCGCCGGCGGAGAAGCAGATCAGCAGCAGCAGCTCCGGCCGGAGAAGACAGCAGAAAGAAGAAGGAGAAGAAGAAGTTGCAGGGGAGAGAGGGGCGACCGTGCAGGAGAAGAAAAGGAGGAGAGAGAGAGAGAGAGAGAGAGAGAGAGAGAGGGAGGAGTTTGAAAAGTCAAACTAGGAGAGAGAGGGGAAGGGACAGGAGGGCAGCGGATAAAGAGGGAGGGGATGGGTGCGCAGAACGGGAAGAAAGAGAAAGGGAGAGAGGAGAGAGAAAAAGGAAGAGAGAGAGAGACGCACGTGGGAGAGAGAGAAAGATAAGACAAAAGGAAAAACAACGGAGTCTCAGGTCCAAAATTTGGCGTGGCAATCCTACGTCCTACGTCTATGAGAACCCGAAAAATTGGAAAATAACGAGGCCAAGTCCAATAATTAATTACGATGTCCGAAAAGTTCAATATCCTAATTTAAAAAGAAATCGTGGCCAAGTCAATTAATCGCAGCTCTAACGTGTCTCATACTAACGGGTGGCTTTTTCAAGAATCGCACGTCCGCGAAGTCTTTAATAGTCTTTCCCCTTCGGTTAGTAGCTCTTGAGTGATCAATTTAGAGCGAGACCGACTAGTAGTGCATTTATGACTACGCACTCATAAAATCCTCACGGGTCGGAAAATCCAGGACGTCACACCTTGTCTAATCCCTCGGAATGGCTGAAATTGTTCTATGGCTTCACAATTAACTTTCACACTAAAGGATACGGAAGATATGCACCATTTAATGAGAGAGGCCCATTTTTCACAGAAACCAATGCGTAGCATGTAGTCGCCTAGGAAATCTCACTCCACCCTATCATAAGCTTTTTGCATGTCTAGTTTCAGCACCGCCTGGAATTTCTTTTTCCTTTTACGAACCCAAAGCTAGTGGAGGACTTCTTGCACAATGAAAATGTTGTCTTGAATTTGTCTTCCACTTATGAAGGCACTTTGTTCTGGGAGAATAAGCTGTGGAAGCCATGGTTTTAACCTATTTGCCAACACTTTAGCAATGATTTTTTAATTGAAATTACACAGGCTGATGGGTCGATACTAGGAGATATGTTCAGGATTAGGGATTTTGGGAATGAGGGTGAGTTGTGTTTTGTTTATAACGGGGTTAAAAGTGCCTAGGTCAAAGAATGACTATACCATTTTAAAGATATCCTCTTGAATTACCGGCCAATTGCTGTGGTAGAATAACCCATTTAGTCCATCTAGCCCAAGCGCCTTAGTAGGTCCCATTTGAAATACAGCAACTTTCACTTCTTCCTTAGTTACAGGCTTCATCAAGGCTGTATTTATATCTTCTGTGACAATCTGAGGACATTGTTCCAAAATTGGACCATAGTTTCTCTCCACTACCGACGTGTACAAAGACTTGTAAAAGGCTGAGATGTGGTTCTTGAGAACACTAGGATCTTGGCTCTAGTTCTAGTCATCAATCCTTAGAATAGTGATTATGTTTCGTATTCTCTGTTGAATCGTAGTGGTGTGGAAGAATTTTGTATTCCTATCCCCCCATTTCAACCAATTAACTCTGGACCTCATACTCCAATACATCTCCTCTTGTCTCCATAAGTCTTCTATTTGCCCCACGAGCTATTTATACTCCTCCCCCATTGATGCCCCGTCATCAGTATTAGTCAGAACGATTAATTTCTTTTGTAAGGCATCTATTTGATGAAAACCATTTTTAAAAGTCCTACTGCTCCAGCGCCTAAGCACCAGAACGACTTTTTTAAACTTATCTATCATATCCCCTGTATTTCCAGCATCATCTTCCCAAGCTTTCCTAACCACTTCTAAATATTATGGCTTTTCTAGCCAAAATGCTTCAAATTTGAAAGGCTTCTGTATGCAAGAAACAGTAGGGTGCAGAGAGAGGAGGATCGGGCTATGATCTGACTCAATTGTAGGGAGAGAGTATACTTCAGCATTTGGGAAAGCGGTTCTCCATTCTAGGTTACAAAAAGCCCTATCTAGTCTTTTTTTTAACAAGCTGTTCCCCCACCCTTCTATTTGTCCATGTATATGTACAGCCCTTACTCTCCATATCGATTAGAGCACAAGTGTCCACGAACTACCTGAAGTCTACCATTCGATATCGATCAGCCTCTCTCATGCCACATTTCTCCTAATGGTATAAAACTTCATTAAAGTCACCGATGCATAGCCACGAGAAAGAACTGGGATGGTTGTAATTCCTTAATACTTGCCAAAGAGCAAGTCTGTCTTGAAAGACGTTGGGTGCATGTAAAAAGGCTATTCTCATCAGAAAGTTGCTGCCCTGTTCTCGACACAGCACTCCCATCCACTCCTCTGAGCTAGCCTCTACTTCCACTGATACCTCCTCACTCCATAATAAAGCCAAGCCACCCGCAATGCCAACTGGGTCTATAGTCTTTAAGTATTTAAGCTGAAGACACTAAGCTAAGCGCTGAAGCACCACCTCTTTGTTTTTGGTTTCCATGAAGAAAACCAAATTGGGCCTTTCATGAGCCACTAAGGCTCGAAGGTGCTGGACTGTCAAGGGGTTACCCAGCCCTTGATAGTTCCAGCTTATGATTTTCATGTTTTATTTGGTGGCTTATTAGGGCTAGCCACCAAAGCCCGGGTATACTCCCCTTCCCACATCTGGATAGGAGTTTCTAAAAGGTGCCTTTCATCAATGAGGCAATCTTGGTTACCACGTATAGCATAAAGGTTGAACCTCTTTTGTTTTTTGGTCACTGGCGATTTCATTGAAGCTTTGCCTTTCTTATTGGAACTTAGGCTATGTTTCTGGTCAGTATTAGATAATAACGACTGTTGAGTTTGCTGGACTCTTTTCCCTCTTGAGGGGGATATAAGGTTCAAACTGTTGCCTTTATGGGTGTCTTCGTGCTGTGCTGGATTGTAAATTGCAAGTGCTATTTCATTTGGTGTCACCATAACTGTGTTGATATTTGCTGCTGTCGTGTAGATGGGGGTCTCGAGCACCATTTCTTCATTGCCTTCAGCAGCCTCTAGTTCCCCGAAAAAGGTTTTCTAGCACAGGCTTGACTCTTTCACCTCCGCTTTAAGCCACGATCCATACTTGGGAGGAGCTCCCGAGTCTTCATATGGGAATATTGGGCATGAAGTTGCATAATGACCTATACACCCACATGAATAGCAGTAATGAGGTAATCTTTCATACTTAAAGTCAATCCACCATTTCATCCCTCCCAGGTCAATAACCGTGCCTGTTTTAAGGGGTTTTTGCAGGTCTAGAACCACTTTAGCTCTGCCCATTCTGCTCGAGCTGTTGTATTTTGCTTCAATTTTGACTTTCTCTATTATGCCAAGTTTCCCTGCGATTTTGCTAATAGCTTCTTCGGTTATTGCAACTCTAGGAAGACCAACTAAATGAACCCAGAAGGCATATTGGGAGAAATCATAACGGTGCTCTGGGATATTGGGGTCCTCCTCCTTTAGGATCAGTAAATTACTCGCAAAGAACCATGGGCCCGTTTCTAGCACTCTCTCCTTTTCTTCAACAGAGTTAAAGGTAAACAAAAAGAACCCATGTTCTATCATGTCACATTTTACTGACTTAATCCTTCAGGCTCTCTTCATGGTGCTCAAGAAAGCCGGAAAATTAACATTAGGTTTAGATAGTAGTTTGCCATAGAGAAGAAGCTTACTTTCCTGATGTATCGATTCAGGGATCACTGCATTCAACTTTGTAATGTTTTCTTCAGCCCATAAGTCCCCCATTCTTTTACAAAGAGTGGCCATTCGCAGTTGATTCTCTTGTTCACCCTCCATATTCGTAGCTTGGAGGACTGGTCGATATGGGTTTACAAATGATACGATGTTCCAGTGGATGGGTATGTGGCGTTTTAGGGTTGGGAATGAAGGGAGCTCGGCTAAGGTCGAGAAATTTGACTATTTGCGAACTTGCAGGTGAAAGAGAGGTGGTATGCGGTTGGGACCAAGAAGCTTAATCCGGTGGGTATTGTGGGGCATTAGCCATGGTTTCTGTCTAGGGTTGAGAAAACCAGGAGGTTGAAGAAGAAGATGGGGAAAGGAAATGGGGGGTAGCACCTGTTACTCTAGTTGCTGAGAAGAATCTGCCATGAAAAACTGCTGTCTTTTGTAGGGAAGGGGCCTTAGGGTTTCAACTATCCCCAGCTGGGATAGGGAGAAAGCTCACCCAGGGTGAGAGAAAATTAATCTCCGATTTACCGAAATGCACGCCTCTAGTTGGTGAGTCTCGAGAAAGAAAGTATGGCTGAAGGTCCCTCCTCCGGGCCAAAATTAAAGGAAAATATTGACTTTTTCTTTTTTTCATTTTACACTAAAGGACTTCCTCCTTATTTAGGCATACTATATAACACATGTAAGGTCCAAATCAAAATTTGATGGTCACCTTCAAAAATTCAAAAAACCACTCTAACATCAATGTAGCATCGTACTAGACAATTCAATAAAAGATTGAATATGAGATTTTTTTCAGGATCATATTTAACACTAATCATTACTATAAAAAATGGATTTACATAACATACTCTATCAAATATCTAACTAGACTTTGTTAATATAACAATGTTTGAGATATAGTGAGAGTAATAGCACATTGTGAGTTATAAATTCTTGAAGGAGCAAAACCCATAATAATTTAATGATTTTTTTTTTGCCTAAATCAGATTTATTCTCATAATAGATTAAATATGATCATATAAGCATTTCTCTATCTAACTAAGCATGAGAGAGAATGAATGATTTAATGCTATAGAAGAAGAGTTAAAATCCATGCATCAAAATCAAGTTTAGGATCTTGTTGAATTGCCTAAAAGATGTAAGAAGGTCGGGTGTAAATGGGTTTTTAAGACCAAGCGTGACTTAAAAGGCAATATTGAACGACATAAAACCAGACTTGTTGCAAATGGTTTTACGCAAAAAGAAGGTATTGATTATAAAGATACATTTTCACCAGTCTCGAAGAATGACTCACTTAGAATCATTATGGCTTTGGTGGCTCATTATGACTTGGAGTTACACCAAATGGATGTAAAAACCATCTTTCTTAATGGGAATTTAGAAGAAGAAGTTTATATAGACCAACTCGAAGGCTTTCAATTAAAAGAAATGAACACATGGTATGTAAATTAAAGAAGTCAATATATGGACTTAAACAAGCTTCCCGACAATGGTGTCTTAAGTTTAATGATACCATAACTTCATTTGAATTTAAGGAAAACACCGTTGATCGGTGTATATATATGAAGATTAGTAGGAGCAAGTTTATTTTTCTAGTGCTGTATGTTGATGACATTTTGCTTGTTACTAATGATCTTGATTTGTTACATGAAACCAAGAAATTTCTCTCTAAGAATTTTGAAATGAAGGATATGAGAGAGACAACGTATGTGATAAGAATAGAAATATTCCGTGCTTCATTTGAATTTAAGGAAAACACCGTTGATCGGTGTATATATATGAAGATCAGTGGGAGCAAGTTTATTTTTCTAGTGCTGTATGTTGATGACATTTTGCTTGTTACCAATGATCTTGATTTGTTACATGAAACCAAGAAATTTCTCTCTAAGAATTTTGAAATGAAAGATATGAGAGAGACAACATATGTGATAAGAATAGAAATATTCCGTGATAGACCACAAGAATTGTTGGGGTTGTCTCAAAAAGCCTATATTGAGAAAATTTTAGAGAGATTCAATATGAGTAAATGTTTAGCAGGAATAGTTCCAATTTAGAAAGATGACAAATTTAGCCTTATGCAATGTCCGAAAAGTGAATTGGAATGAGAACAAATGAAAAATATTCCTTATGCATCTATTGTGGGGAGCTTAATGTATACACAAACTTGCATCAGACCAGACATCAGTTTTGCTGTCAAAATGCTGGGTAGGTATCAAAGTAATCCTGGAATGGATCATTGGAAAACTGCAAAGAAAGTTTCTTAGATACTTGCAAGAAACGAAGAATCATATACTCACTTATAAAAGATTCGATCATCTCGAGGTGATTGGATATTCAAATTCAGACTTAGCTGGATATGCCAATACAAGAAAATCAACATTTGGTTACTTGTTTCTTCTGACTAGAGGGGCAATTTCATGGAAGAATGCGAAGCAATCGGTTATTGCTGCATCCACTATGAAGGCCAAATTTGTGGCATGCTTTGAGGCCACTACTCATAGATTATGGTTGCGGAATTTTATTTCAGGGTTTGTGATCGTCGATAGTATTGTCAAGCCGTTAAAAATTTATTGTGATAACTCTACAGCAGTTTTCTTCTCTAAGAACGACAAGTATTCTAAGGGTGCTAAGCATATGGAAATCAAATACTTGTCAGTTAAAGAAAAAGTTCAGATATAAAGAATGTTGATTGAGCACATTAGCACCAATCTTATGATAGCAGATCATTTAATAAAATGATTGCCGCCCAAAATATTTAATGAGCATGTTGAAAAGATGAGCATTATTGAACATCATTAATGTTTGTATTATGATTGTATTAAGTTTATGTATTTGACACTCTGAGCTCATTTATGCGTTTATGATATTTTCTGTTTTCTATTTAGTACATATTATGAAAATAGATGAATGTTAACATGATAGTCTCTAAAGAGACATTATAGTTGGATTATTATTGTACTTCTCATTTATGAATCATGTTAAGTAGATAGCTATAGTTGTAGTATATGGAAGGGACTATACGATTAATGACATACAACCGCTATGACTCGCATTAGTTTTGTTTGCTTAATTGTGATTATTATGTAATTGCCAGTTTAATGAAAATTTATAGCATAATGTTGTCGTGCACATTACAGTCTTTATTAAACCATGAAAGGAAGATCATATGGGCAAAGTGGGAGAATGTAAGAAATTATTGTGGCTCACATGATATGATTTATTATATGGTTTAATAATTATTGAAATGCTATAAAATAAATATTGGTTACAAAAAGTTGCAATTCTAATCAAACGAAAGGGTATAATCCTCAAGGGAAGTTATTGCTTTTTCTGAAAAAGTGCAACTCTTATTGGAGTTAAAATGCGCTTTGATGGAAGGCACCTGTTAATAGAACGTATAAATAAAGTCTGGTCCTCTCTCCACCTACATGAACAACAATAAAAAAAAAAAACTCAATATTCTTTCCTCCATCGATAGAATGCATTAAAAAATAGTGAGTTAAGGGAGAGAAATCGGATTTCTTTATTTGGTTTGAGTTTTTCGGTTTTCCACAACGATTATCTTCAAGGGTAATGCTATGGATAAATGTACATCTTCATCTATTTGTGAAAATCATAAAGATCAAAGATCACTGTTTTCAAATTTCCGCATCAAAAAATTACATATATTTTTCTAACAATTCTTTGCTTAGTATCGAGAGACTAATAATGTATGAACACAAATAGCTTGGGTAGTAGCTCCTACGCAAGTTGCTTCGTCGAAATGTCTATTTCGTTTTCGTCCACATCTTCGTACTACTAGCGAAGTCATTGAACCTTCTTCTCTTTCTTTGCCAGAAAAACCAGTAATAGTGATTGATTGACAGAATGCAGCTCGAGGAAAATATTACGTAGTCCCGCACGATTCAACGGCCAACACGTGTTGCCATGTGGCATGGATGCGTCCCCGCGCAACTTTTTAGTGGCGGTGAAACACTAATCAGATCCTGGGAAATAGGGAGGAAAAGAAAATGGAAATCAGGAGCTAGGGTCGACTTTAGATTAGACGGCAGAAAGGAATCAGGCCATGGCTGCGACCGGTTCTGGCCGCCCTGCCGAGATGCGGCCGGTCGCCGGTGCCTGCCCGGTTTCATCTTCTCTCTCCTCTGTACAAAGTGCGATTGATCACCGCCTCTTTTAGTTTTTATGCACTCTCGTTCTGGAAAGCTGATGATTTCAAGATGACATGGAGAGTCGTCTTTTACTTTCCTTATTTATTTATTTATTTTGCTTTTGTTTGGGTTGGAGGAGAACATGTCCTTAGATGTATAAATACATAATATATGCGCATTCCATCGTTCGGTGAGAAGTCGGGCCTGCCATTGACTGGAGAGGGTCCATCAATAATTTTTAGGATAATATTAAAAAATTGAAAATTTATGCTTTGCGATGTCCAACAAAAATTGCAACAGATGGTCAATCAATAATATTTTAGGATAATTAAGACAATATGTAATGCATTCCAAACTAATATGCTAATAATATTAAAAATTTGATTGGACATAGCTACACCGCGTCGGTGACTCGCCCAAGCAAACCGCATGCTCATTTTGATGGTAATTGTGCTCTTTGCATCACACAAATGCCATGTCCCATTGCTAATACTGTTTACACACTGCATATAAACCCCGGTCTCAGATTTCTTTAATCTTGAACAAGTCTTATATTCCGATGTCTTTTCGTCTCGGTCAACTATCCGAAAATCAGGTAATTGATGCTCAAAGGGGCCATATGTTGTCTGGTTGGATTGGTGATGTGAAGTGTAAGAGTTTCTGAAGTTGCAAATGCCAATTTACAAGAGGTTTGCGAATTGTGATTTCTGAATGCCTCATACAGAATTAGTGCTCCACTTAAAGGCCTCCGCCTCACTAGATTGGCAAGCTCAAGTCTCACTATATCAGTGAGGATCGAGCTTGACCACACATTAGTGAGGTCTCAACCTCGACAACGCTAGACCTTGGCGAGGTCAAGCTTCGCCGGCAATTACTATGGCTAGCCGAGGAAGATGGAAGAAGGAAGAAAAAAAGAAAAAAAAGGAAAGAAAAAAGGATAAAAAAGAAAAAGAAAAAAGAAATAATTTCGATTGTTTTAATATTTTTTATAGGTTGAAGAGGGAGAGAAGATGTGGGAGAGTCTAGTGGGTTGAAAATGGGTTTTAAACTCAAACTATTTAAACCCATTGATTTTAGCATTTAAGTTTAAAATCCATTTAAGATAGGCTCTTCAAAATTAAGGTGACCTATATGACCATTTTATGTTTTAAATGGGTCATATATGGGCTTAAGACCCATTTTGACAAGTCTAATTGTATGCAAATTGTTTTGGATCAGGACTAATCGCATCGATTAAAAACTTGAGCTTAAGTAGTACCTAGGGTTTACAGGGAGTTTCATGATTCTCCAAGTAATCAGATCTCCACACTAGTACCCTAGCTTCTAAAAAACAATCAAGATCCAATTTCTCAAATCAAAGAGAATGCCTAATTTATTTGGTGTATTAAACAGTATGTCCCTCACTATGATTCAATGATGAAATGTCATGGTACTCTTCGTTGCCCGTTGCATTGGGCATGTACACTAGATTAATTTTTTGCTAATGCAAACATTTGTTTTTACATTATTCATAGTTAAGCCATACCTATTGTCTTTCATTATCTGTTGTCTAGTATCAAACATGAATTCCGATAGGTCTATAGACCTCGTGGAGAGTGAGTCACAATGTGACATATGGATTTTATCCATAATCGATAATATTCTTTAAGATTAATTTCCTCGACTAGATTGCTAGGAGACCAAGGCTTTAGAATTAAATTGATAGATTTTGACATCTGTATTGGTTGTGTGAGGCAACGATGTTGAATTCGCCACCAACTTATCGATAGAATAGGGTCACTATATTCTAAATTTTGTATATCTGAGATATTGAAGTTTTAAATCTATTATCTTAAGATTTCCTAATTCTGATATCTTTTATAAATTATTTTAGTTGATTTAAAATGTTTTCAAACTCATTGATGTTCAAAATTAGATGTTTAGAACAAAAATAATATCGGACTAATGAATATTTAAAATTAGATGCTCCGAACGAATATGTTTGAGATTTACAAATATTCAAAATCAAATGCTCTGAAGGAGAATGTTTTCAGACTTACAAACATTTAAAATTAATGTTTATAATGAAAATCCGATTGCCTAAATCACTATTTTTTCTCTATTTACAAATTACTTCTCATTCTTCTGTCAAAATTTTAAGCATATGCTTCAATTTGATACATAGCAACTGGTAACCATGACATTATGTATGAGGTCATCAATCTTAATCTTTGTTCATTAATGCATAAATGATTCTTGTACTTGCTTGGCCCAATGAAAAGAGGCCTAATCTCATCCCTTCCAAAATATCTTCTTATGTCAACATTTTATTAGACCATTTGTACTCTACCTAGTCCACGGGGAAACTTGAATTTCATTGGACCACTTAGCATTTTATCCCTAAATTCATCATGATTTTTAATAGTGATTAATACTTTTTATCTTTTACAACTCCTTGGCTGAATGGAAGAATCCTTGAGAATACTAAAAAATCCAAAATCAAAAGCTTTTCCTCCAACCACCGCCGATCATCAGCTCCCTCTTCAATCTTTTACTTTCAAAAAGACAAATAAAGGTCTTATTTTAGAGATATCAAGATTTTATCTTGATTTTTAGTTTGGGCAAAGTAAATCATAAATTTTTACTACTTTCTACCAAAGGACTATGTCATTTTTGAAATCAAGTTTTGTTAATTTCGGTTGTGTTTGTTTTGCTTGAAGGTGACTTAGATTCTAAACACAAAGTTGCTTTTAATTAAGTGAAAGCTCTAGGCCTTAAGTTGGCCTAATCTACTAAGCACTTTTGACTTGGTTGGTTGTTTATGATGTGTAATTTTGATATGCAATAATGTGTGGATATGGTAATTGTCAAATTTGCATTATTGATCTTGTGTATGTTTAAAAGGTAAGTGTTAGTTCCCTTAAAGGGTGGTACAATTCATAATATCCAAAAATCCATTCATATGTTCTATTAGAGTTTTCTTGGTCAAACTCTATTCATTAGTTTTATTAGAGTATACTTGGTCAAAATTTGTTCATTCATTCTACTAGATTTTATTTAGCTAGAATTTACTTATTTGTTCAANTAATACTTTTTATCTTTTACAACTCCTTGGCTAAATGGAAGAATCCTTGAGAATACTCAAAAATCCAAAATCAAAAGCTTTTCCTCCAACCACCGCCGATCATCAGCTCCCTCTTCAATCTTTTACTTTCAAAAAGACAAATAAAGATCTTATTTTAGAGATATCAAGATTTTATCTTGATTTTTAGTTTGGGCAAAGTAAATCATAAATTTTTACTACTTTCTACCAAAGGACTATGTCATTTTTGAAATCAAGTTTTGTTAATTTCGGTTGTGTTTGTTTTGCTTGAAGGTGACTTAGATTCTAAACACAAAGTTGCTTTTAATTAAGTGAAAGCTCTAGGCCTTAAGTTGGCCTAATCTACTAAGCACTTTTGACTTGATTGGTTGTTTATGATGTGTAATTTTGATATGTAATAATGTGTGGATATGGTAATTGTCAAATTTGCATTATTGATCTTGTGTATGTTTAAAAGGTAAGTGTTAGTTCCCTTAAAGGGTGGTACAATTCATAATATCCAAAAATCCATTCATATGTTCTTTCTTGGTCAAACTCTATTCATTAGTTTTATTAGAGTATACTTGGTCAAAATTTGTTCATTCATTCTACTAGATTTTATTTAGCTAGAATTTACTTATTTGTTCAATTGGATTTACAATCTAATTTGTTTCAAAGTCCGATTCGCTTTGAGTCTAATATACTCTCCGAGTCTAACTTGCTTTGAGTCTAATTCACTTTTAAGCCTAATATGCTCTCTATCTAATTCACTTTTAAGTGTGATATGCTTTATGAATATGATTCACTTTGGTTTGATATATTCTCTAAATTTGGTATTCTTTCAGTCTGACATGTTTTCAAAATCTAATTTACTTTTGAGTCTAATGTACTCTCTAACTCTAATTTCGTTGTCAAATTTTGATTTGCTCCGAGTCTAATTCGCTTTCAAAATATGATTTCACCTTTTGAGTCTAATGTATTCTCAAGGTTTGCTTCGCTTTTGAGTTTGATGTACCTTCTGACTCTAATTTGCTATTAGAACCATTTATTTATGTTTAAACTCACCTAATAAGAACTATTTCTTTATGATTCAGAATTTCCAGTTCAGAATCACTTCTGTGTCTTTTAGACTTTCTACTCCAAATCATTTCCTCGTGTTTCAAACTTTCCCGTTTAGAATTACTTCTGTGAGTTTTAGACTTTCCATTGTGAATCATGTCATTATGTTTCAGATTTTTCATCCAAAATCACTCCCATGATTTCATAATCATTGTCGAGCATATTGTTTGTTGAATGTTAAATGTATTTGCATGAGAAATGGAAAAAAATGGAAACTGTGAGTATTACTATTGACATATTAATCATTGAAAGAATAAGCTAAGGATGTGCAAAAGAATGTATTATGAATTGGATGCTGATTGTTAAAAAAAGTATTGGCTTCTTGATTAATGGAACATGTGACATTAACGTGTCCATAACATCATGTAATTAATTATGAAGCGTGATGTGATTCCATCACCCATATAGTGGTGTGTGGCGATGTCTTGAGATGTCAAGTTGTCCTGCTGTATACCCTGGAGAGTTTTGGAGATATCTCGAGAGTCAAGATGCCCCATGAGATGAGATGGGATGTCCTGTGGGTAGATGACGCACGATGCCTTGGAGTGGAGATATCCTGTTATGTGATCGGGATACCTCAAGGAGTGCCACTCCTTAGGAGGAGAAGTAATGATGCATGCTCATCAACATACATATTTGCATATTGATGAGGCACCAAATGGTACTGATGCATTAATAAATTACATACTATACATGGTAGATTATACCATGTATTTGTGTGAGGCATACAACAAAAGGTAAGGTGTGTGCTCATACATCATGTTGCTTTCAATTTTCGTGATTGTTATATCAAGTTGAGTGATAAGCCGATTTACTAACTTTAACCTGGAGCATTCACCTACTAGGCTTTGGCTCACTCTTTTATTTTTTAGACATGTAGAATGAATAGTTTACCACCTATGCTTTTAGAAGTGCCTAACATCATGAGTGTGATTATGAGACTATATCTAGACTTGGTTTAAAAGGCTTTTATACAAAGTGTACATCTATTATATGGATTAATGAAGGACTCCTAGAGTGGGTTCTCCATTGTATTGTTGCTTGGAACCTCGATTGGCAACTTAATTGGACCATTGAGGGGCTTTGATGGAGAAGGTGATGAATCATTGGGTGAAGAAGTTGACTCGTAGTGGATGGTTTACTACTGTATAGGCAAGCTTTTGGACATGAATAGTTGGGAGATATGCAACCCTAATCCTTCCTAAGTCTTTTGCATTTTGGTGTATTGTTTAGAATGCTATTATGGGCTTATAAATATGATGATAATATGATATGATATATGTATAATATTATAACTTGTGCAATGGTTTCCTTGTGTAATGTATGGCGATGCATCATGGTGCTTCCGCTTGCCATTAATAAAATAAAAGAAATTAGTAATGCCATGAGTGGCACATGACGAACTTGGAGCATCACACACAAGCCATGGTGGAAAGAATTGAGGAACACAAGGCTCTGCTCTACCACACCTTAAATCTCGATATTTACTTCTTAGACTCTTTGAATGTATTTGGAGTGGTTAATTATCAAACACATCTCGATTTTATTTATACATGAAGATGAAGAGCTAGCAAAGGCTGGTGGGAATTCTTCATTTTTGAAACGATAACCATACAAATTTCCAAGAATTACTCATTTTTACGTCTTTTACATGAAATTTCATGCTTTTTTACTATCGTCTAATATATGATGGTGCCCCTTTGGGATTTAATTTGTTTGGATCCATGCTGATGGGTCTTTTGTTTAAGAACTCTTAAGTATTAATATAATCATCATGTTTTCGATCAAAAAAATAATGTGACAGTGCCAACATTACTTTAAAACGAGTGATGTTTCCCAAGTTTTGTTTGGTTTTTTAGAAGTCGCTAAAGTTATAGGTAATATATATCATAACAACATATGATTGAACGTAAGCATAGACTTGAAAAAAAGAATAGTTACAAATATGAGGAATGAAAATGAACACATTATAAGAGTAATATAATTGTAACAAATTATTTTTATTGTTAATATATTGTTGCGATAATGAAAATGAGTTATGGCCGACACCAACCTCGCCAAGACCCCAACCACCAGCATAGAAGAAAATAAATAGTTGAATAGGGGAAAAAAGGAAGAAGGAAAAAGAAAGGAAAGAAGAGGAGAAAAATATATAAAAAATATAAAAAAAAACAAAATGATATTGTTGCAAGCCCTATTGAATAGATTAGATTGTGGGCCATTTATGTAGGACAATTGGCGCTCACTTGATCAACACATCTACAATTTTCAAGCTAAATTGGCTAAAATGATTACATTAGAAAATCGTTATAAGATTTGGGATTACATTAGTCAAATTGGGAAGTTTATGACTGAATTATTTGCTGTACAATAGATTTAAGACTTTTTAGATAATTTTCTCTCTTTTTCACTCCTACCATACAATTAACAATTATTTTTTACTTGAAATATCATGCACGCATACATAAAAAAGCATATCACATTGCTTATTTATGGGGTTTTCATGTTTTATATATATATATATATATATATATATATATATGCAATCTCTCTCCACTTATCAATTTATGTTTTTTGAATTAGATATTTTAATATGGTGTTAGAATTAGTCGGTAACTCTCATTATCGATACCTTGTAGATCACTGACTATTGTTAGTGAGGGTTTTGTGAAACCCATTGCCAAAAATGTTAGGGATGGCTTTACTGCCGTCTCAAAGGATAACAATTTGATGCTCATCTCTAGGGGTGATTGGGTCCAAGGTGGGTAGGGTCTAGACCTAGACCCTATACCCGACCCTGTTATAACCAGTTCTTCTTTTTTGGACCCTATACCCTACCTTATTTTTATTTGACCCTGTTTTGGAACCAATTATGTTTTTCCGGTCCAAGAATAGGGTTAACCCTGTTTTCATTGAACCTGTTTTTCAATATCCTATACGGCTTTGACTTTTACATTAATTAGTAAAAAAACAACAACGTAATTCTCCTAATATTATAAGATAAAGCAAAAATCCTAAGAATGCATAAACATTAGCAACAAATATGAATCTAATATTAGTCTCATTTCCATAAATACTTCTAATATGATCTAATATGCTTATTTATGTATATGTAATAGAGCTCTTATTAAGAGGATCTCTTTTTTGAGTTGGACTGAGAATGCTTTAATTAGTGCTATAATAATTAGTAGCAATATGTCATGCAACTATAGTAATAATTGAAAGTGTGACCATCAAAAAAGAAAAACAATGCATGTGAACAGTTTTTTTTTTTAATAATTCTTTAAAAACAATTCTCTTTTAACTTGATTCAGAGAGAATCTTTCTTTTTTTAACATTTCTTTGAAGATAAAGAGACTCAAAAGCATTATACAGAGAGACAATTTTTTTTAACAGGATAAAAACCGGTTCCAAAACCGGTCTGGTTCTGGGTGGGTCTTTGCTTGGACCTTGTTTCCGGACCAGTTTCAACCAATTCCCAAAAACTGGAACCGGTTTTCGGACCAGTTTTACTGGGAACCGGTTCCCGACCCTATTTTTTGGGTGGTCCAGTCAAGGTTCTGGGTAAACCCGGTCTAGTTGCACACCCCTACTCATCTCGTCGAATTTGTGACAAGATATTGATAGAGCTATTCTAATCTAATTACCATGATAGCTAAATAAAAACTTACATCAATCAATCAAAGAACTAAGAAGACATTATTACAACAAATTTAGTATTGATTTTGCAAGATGAAGTGCATTCACAAAACAAATAGATAATCTTTGTTTCGAGGTATAAATGTTGTCAAAGAACACAAAGACTTTCTCTTATTTTTTTTAATAAAGCAGATCACTTTAAGCTTAACTAGTTTCACAAGTGAAGAAATGTATAGTCTAGTTGTTTAATTAATGAGCACTTCAATTTGAATATTTAGTCTAGATAAGAAAAGTAGTATTGAGCCTTATAGAAGCATAATAATATACAAATAGACCAAATTACAGTGGATCGATGTATGATTTAGCTTCAAATAGTAACAAAATCTTAGAAAAATCATAACAAATATGATGGATAATATGTGTAGAATCTTCATTTAAATGCTTATAACCTCATTTGAGCAATTAACAATTTATTCTCCAAATGCATAGGTTTTTGCTTGCGATTCATAAAAAAATCATAGTGGAAGGCCAAGCAATCTCACCATGAGATTGTCCATGAAGAAAGATTTTGCTCCCATAACCATTCATCAGGGGTTGAATTTGGTAACTGAAATATCAATGGTTGACAAAGGCATAATCCCATTAGTGCATTGGCCAAATTCAAGCTCCTTCATGGGGATGCTCGGTCCATGATCTGCTTCGGATGAAAAAGGCTGAATGTTGAGACGATGGTGAGTTAGAATTATTGTTTCTAAGCATGAAAACTATGGTTGCCATGATGATTCTAATAGCCAAATCTTTCTCTAAATGTATAATAAGCAAATGTGCACATATCATAGTACTTGATCTCTTGAATATGAATCCACGATAAGTAGCTTAAGTTTGATTGACTCCAAAAATCCTTGCCATGCTAAAATTTGAAATCTTCAAGTTCATTTCACTATTTAACAAGATATTGCCACACTTTAGGTCATAGTGAATGATCTGGAGACAAAAATCTTCATGTGGATAGAGTATTCCTCAAATAATCCAAGATACTATTCGATAATGTAATGGCCAATCCAATGTCCCATTTTTTTGGGATCTACATCATTGAACCAAAATTCATTAACGTGCCAGGATGTGGCACCTATACAAAAACTCAAGGTCAAGTTCATCATACAACAACGAAATATATTTATTCTCATCAATCAAAGATAGATTAACAAAAAACTATAATTAGTCAAAAGAGCGGAGAACCTTTTAATTTCAAGGCTTCCACAGCTAGTGGAAGATTGAGCATTTGATTTCAAACAAATTATACATTCTAAACATAAGAAGGTTAACGACAACATACCAAATAAGAAGTAATCAAGGCTTTATATAGCACAAACTCGTAGGTCAATAGCTTTTCGTCTCCCTCAAAGCAAAATCTGAGCAGCCATACAAGATTTCTGCATTGAAGCTTCGCAAATAATAGAACTTCATTCATAAATTCTCCATCACCCTATCTTGAGCTTTGAGATAGCCTCTTCACAACAATTTGTTGTCCACTAAGAAGTTTACCCAAAAGCGTTTTGTATCTTTGTTTAATTCCGTATCACAACTTCTTAGAGTCTAACATAGAAAAGCTTTACATGTTTCTTTTTATTCAACATCATTATGTTCAATTCAATTCATATGTAAAGAATTCTGAATTGTTTCTAATTAATATGTAATACGTATACGTAAAACTTCACCAAATCCACCTTCACCCAACTCTTTTTTCATGAAAGAAATCATTTATTGTAGCTTGTATTGTAGCTAGGTGAAATTGCAAGGCCTTCATGGTGGTAAGTTCATTTGCACAAACATTACAAAATAATAGGAAAAGTATATTAAGAGTGTTATAACTTTCGTATGGTACTCACTTGAGTACTACACTTTTTTTTTCGCTCATTTGAGTGTCACAAATTTGAGAAATTGATTACTTAAGTATCATCGGTGAATTGTGTGGCCAAAAAATCCGATGTGGACATTGGTTATCCTACGTGACGTCATTAACATTGACGTGAACAATTATTAAAAAATTCAAAGTGGAAAAATCCACGTTGAAAAGGAAAAATGATAAAAAAGAAAAAAACCACATAGCATGATTTGTCGAGAGTGGCACTTAAACAATTGATGTTTCTCAGATGTGACACTTAATTGAGCGAGAATAAAAGTTATGGTATTTAAGTGGGCTTCATACAAAATTTATGGTACTCTTACTGTCTTTATTCTAGCTTGATAAATCCTTTTTATTTATAAGTGAAAAAGTTGGAGAGAGCTAATGTAGCTATCTCTATGAACCCCCGTAGACAATTGCCTTGCATTAATTAATTTTTTATAAGACTTATTTATAGAAGGTGGTACCATATACATAAAACTAGATACTTCTCATGAATGAGGGCCATCACATGTAAAATCCAAAATATTTTAAATTTAACTTTCAACAAAGATCAAAATTAAATCGTCATCAAAACAATTATTATGTATTAATAAATAAGAAATATTAATTATAAATTACTTCCTTGCCTCTCCTTTTTTCCAACCACCATATGGTCCTTAACTCTAGAAATCCATCATACTCTCTTCATATTTTACTCACATCAAATCAAATATAAGTTAGTAGGTTAGGTTTAATATTTAAATGAGCAGTTATGTGAGCTCACGCTTTTTCCACCCATTTTTTGAATTCCGATGGTCCTTTTTACCTTTTTTTGTCAATCCTACTTTACTCTTACTCTAAAATCTCACTCTCAAACTTTTTTTTTTGCCTCTTTGTAGGGTATGGGAGTCAGAATCCAACCTAAAGTTAAATCATTCTTGCCTCAACCCTTTTTAAGAAGATGAAGATTTAAACCCCTCACCTCCCCCTTCCCATAGGGAAGGGTGGCCATTAGGCAAATCCTAGTGGTTTTCCTTTTACAGGTTCCAAATTTAAAATTATTTTTTATCTTTTTTCTTCTTTTTCTTTGGAAATTCTAATGCATTTAGAATTGAAAAAAAATATGTATTTGCCAAAGGTTTGATTGGATTGTCTTGTAATGCAATTACAATTTTTGTAATTTTTTTTGTCAACAGTTAATTGTTCACTTTATTAGCCATACTTTTCAGTTTTGTTAATGTAGTCCTAAATTTTTGGGCCATATTTAAATATGGCCTTTCTCGCTAATTGCCACTGAAAATTATTGATATGGTGTCTAGTCATTGTCGGCCATCCTAAGTAGCATGCTGACATGGGCAATTAGTTTATTTCCATATTGCAATTTGCGACGAAAATTGGCAGGAAAGACTGCTTTTAAATATTGCACAAATGTGTAGGGCTATATTAATAAAATTAAAAAGTTAAAGCTGAATTGACATCCATTTATATGCATAAGACCAAATTGATAATTTTCCAAAATATTTAAAAGATCACTCTTTCAATTGGCATATGTATAAGCATTTTTGGGATAAGTACACTAAGAGTAATGTTGACACCTAAATTTTGATTGATTATTCGTAATTTAATGCACAAAAATTTAGGGATTAATTTTAACCCCTAAACAAAAAATATTAGGATTAAATTGCATAGCATATAGTTTTAGGAGCATTTATTATTGCATTTACATTGGATTTGTGACAGATGAGATTCAATTAATGGTTCTAAGCTTTAATTTAACAAGTTGAAATAAGCCCACAAGGAAAAAGAATTTGACTAGGCCCATTAAGGGGTGACGAGTTGGAATATGAGAATGTTCCCGAGAATATTCGTATTATTCTTTCAATATTCAAGGAATGTGTCAGATGAAATATTGAAAAAATATTTCATGTGAGATACAAGAGTTAAATATGCAACATGCAAATTTATTATCTTTCCTTAAATAACATAGTCATCTCACCTATAAAAAGGGGCCACACACACTGAAGGGGAGGGACACAAAAAATACAGGAAAAAGAGAGATAGGGGAGAGAAAGAAAAGGGAGATTCTTCTTCGGCAATCTCGTCTGAAGACCCACGACGCTGCTGCAACACGCTCGCCATTTGCAGCTATTCCCACCTTGATCTTCCTCTCTCGAAGAGCCTGCTACTCAACCGACACCAACAACGCTGCCTTTTCGTTCCTGCAGCGATCGACCAAGCTTGCCTGTCTGATCATTGCCGCGAGCCATGTCAAGTCTTGTTCGTGACAAGCTGCTGTCCTTTGAGCCCGACGCCAACGACCTGTCGTTACTCGCCGTGGAACTCCGACGTCAAGCCGCTGCACTAGCATCCCCAGCTGCGTTGTGATTCCTCCCGACGAAACATATACGAGCCACGAGTGCCAGCTTGTTCTGAGTCCAATCCTTACGCTACTTCTGGCATTGTTTACTTTGTGACAACGTTTTTGGCGTTGTTCTAGGTGTTCCCTGCACGGCCAACCGTGTTGCATTCTCTTATTGGCGTTGAGACCACCTCAAGCAACATATATAATTCTTTCAGTGCAGGGACTTATCCATGCGCAGGTTACTCGCCGTTTGAGAAGAGGTCCACATTATCTCTTTGCTCTTGCCGCCGATTTGCCTTTGCTGGAAAATTTTCTCGCCATCAGAACCTCCACACGTGAGAGCACCACCACAACTTGCCGCCCCACCGCTGCAACGAGCACTATTGCCGTCGACTAAGCCCTTCCATCATTGATCGTGAGCTAGCTGTCGAGAAGCATCATTGATTGCTGTTGAGAAGCATCGTTGATTGCGATTTCTGCAATCTGCTATCATCCAAACTTGGAAAGAACAAACAAGGTAGGTAAAGTTTCTATTTAAATTAATTCTTGAAATATTTTTTTTCCTCGTTTGAAGTATTGCATGCCTGATTGAATTCCAATTGAGTGAGGTCGTTGTGTTGTGTTAAAAAATCTCAATAATAAAAAATATTGAGCCGTGAGACGTCGAATCAGGTTTTTGATTGTTTTGATTTTATATCTTGGGTCGGGGCTAAATTATATGCTTTACATGATCGGTTGCATTATATGTGTTGATTTTTTTTAGTAAACTTACAAAAATGCATAAAAAATCTGTTATATAATAAGGTAGATTAATGCACTTCATGTCAGACTAGTCTTATAGTTCACATTGCATATGACGTAGAAGCTTAGGAAATTTCATTAGTTAAATAGTTTTTTTTTTAAAAAGGACATAAAAATAAAAAAAATGAAAAATGAAAAAGATCATGCATATGCATATAGCATTATTACATCATTCATCTTACATCATGTAGCACATGCATATTTAGGGGTCATTTGAATGCGTGACATACTAGAATAGTTGCATTAAATATTTTCTAGCATTAGATTAAGTTATTGTCACGTGACATATAGTTTGCACATTGCATGCTATTATAGTTAGATACTTTTGTACATCATTACATGCATTGCACGTAGTTTTAGGCTTCATTAAATAAGTGAAAACCTAAAAAAATATTTGAATGAGTGCGTGTTAATTAGAAATTATATCTAGGATTATTGATGTAATTTTTAAGCTAACATCGCAAGCGCTTTCGTAGCTTCAAGGTAAGTAACTTCCTTCTTTTCCTTGCAATTTATTTATTTGCTTTATCGAGTGTTAGATAATAGTTGCGCACTCACATGATCGCATTGCATGTTAGAGAGTAAATTAAAATCAACCAAGATTGCTTGCAAAAAAATATTTTTGAAACTTAAAGAGAAAGGGTACCGAAAAGGTGTTAGTTTAACTTAGCGTAACCATATCCCTGAACCTATTGAATCTCTAGTTCACAGAATTAAAGTATTCTCCCATACTTTACTTGGGTTTCTAATCAACCCTAATTGATTAGTGGCGGCTCTTAATTGAATAAAATTACATGTTTAAATAAGTCAAATTTTGAGTACCAAGTTGCGATTGGTAGGGCTTGGGAGAGTCCACACTAAGTCTTCGGACTTAGTAATCCATTAGTCTTCTCATGGTGATTCACCTTCGGGGAAGTCACGACAAGTACCATCATTTTCATTTGGCACTAACTTGAGTGTCACAAATTTGAAAATGAAATCACTTAAATGCCATCAGCAATTTATCTCACCCAAAAATCAAAGGTGGATGCCAATTATTTTACATGGCATCATCGACGCTAACATGGGCAATTAATAAAAAATTAAAAAATTAAAAAATTAAAAAAAATCCATGTCGGAATGGGAAATTAATAAAAAAAATCCGCGTAGGATAATTTGCCAAAAGTAACACTCAAATAATCGATTTACATTAATGTGACACTTAAGTAAGTAAAAATAAAAAAAGTTATGGCACTCCTGCTGTTATTACCTCAATTTGATTAAAAATATTAAATTGATAGTGTTGATTTTGATCAATAGTAATGGATATAGGGTTGCTAGAGCTTCTAGACTTCATCACCATGAAGAGCACTAGTCAAATTGACATGCTGTGTCTCCCGGGGTTAGGACACTAGGAGTGCCATAGCTTTCGTACGGCGCTCACTTTGGTGCCAAAACTTTTTTTTCGCTCACTTGAGTGCCACATCGGAGTAAAATTGTTCAGTTAAGTGCCACTTCCGGCCAAAAATCGTTTAGTTAAGTGCCAAAATGCATACGTGGAATTTTTTAATGATTTTTCTTCTTCTTTTTAATAAATTTCAATGCTAACGTAGACTTTCCAAACAAAACGACGCCGTTTCTACTCTTTTTAAAAAAAAATTCGCTTTTTTTTTCTTTTTTTATTTTTTTGTTTTAGGGACGGCGAGGGCCACCAGTGACCCTCACCAGCCTTAAAGAAAAAAAATAAAAAAAATTCAAAAAAATTCAAAAAAATTCAAAAAAAATTAATAAATATATTAAAATATATTAAAATATTGTTCACCGGCGCCACGTAACACGTAAGCTTTTCCAGCGGCCAAGTCAGCTTTTCCGGCGGCCACATCAGCTTTTCTGGTAGCCACGTCAGAATTGGCACTCAAGTGAAACGTTTTTTAAAACTTATGGCACTCAAGTGAGCGAAAAAAAAAAAATTGGTACTAAAGTGAGCGCCGTATGAAAGTTATGACACTTCTAGTGTACTTATCCCGTGTCTCCCTACCCTAAAGCAATCTTTGACCTCTTGATCGATTATGAAGAAAAGAAAAAGAAACAAAATCATCAATACTATAGGAAACAAATGGGATGAATGTTGTATCATGATTGCTTCTTCATGCTGGGGATGGTGTTCATTGCAGTGCAGACACTACCCATTCTTGAAGAGAATCCTTAAAGTTAGGAGTATTTTAAGGCTTCATTATGTGGTTAGTAATGGTGAATTTATATTAATCTGGCATTTCGGGGTGTTGACACCTAAATTTTTATTAATAAATTAGTAATTTAATGCACATAAATTAAGAAATTAATTTTAACCCCTTAACAAAATATTAGAATTAAATTGCATAGCATATATTTTTAGGAGCATTTATTATTATTATATTTGCATTGGACTGGTAATTGATGGAGTTCAAATTATTGGTTCTGAGTTTTAAATTAGTGAATTGGACTAACCCTACAATGATGAAAACCTAGCCCAACCCATCATGAGACCAAAATTGGCATACGCTCTACACATGTGACATTCAAGTCGGGAAACATGGGCTGGGCCCATCAATAACAAATATATATTCAATCAGGTTGATTTTGATTTATGTGATAACACATTCAGTTTTATCTAAGACCAATCCACTAAGATTTCGTTATTACTTCAAACAATTGGTACCGTGGTATAGATGCTGGGAAGAGGACTGTATAATATTATCTTATAAATGATGATAGAGATCGGAGTAGATAAGCCCAATAGGGGAAAGAAAAAAATGAAGTGTTCGAAGTTAGTGTTTTCTCCCAACATGGAATGGCCCAGGTCAAAGGGCTTTTCGTGACAAGCCTATTAAACTAAGAATATAACGTGTGACTTTACAACAAGTCGGAGTTGAATTTTTATTTTTTTTTAATCACGTCCTATGCATATATGTAACTTTATGATATTTTGAAAAAAAAAATTCATTTTAAAAAATCGATTTTTTATTAATTTTCTTAAAAATTGAATTTTTAAATTTTTTGATTTTATTATTTAATTTTTTTGTTTCCCTTTGCCGATCGCACAGGCCTTGGCAACTGCCAATCCACAAGCATTGGTTGGCATGGCTTGAGGTCGTCAGAAATGGCAAGGCTTGAGCCTCAAGCTCACTGGAAATGGCAAAGCTCGATCTTGTTGGAAATGGCATGGCTTGAGCTTGCTGGAAATGGCGTGGCTCGAGCTTGCCATACGTCAGCGAGCTCGGGCTCACCTCTAGCTGGTCAATGGCCTTTGCCAAGGCCAGTGATTGTCCAAAGAAGAAGAAAAAGAAAAAGAAAAAAGAAAAGAAAAGAAAAGAAAATAATATCAAAAATCGAGTTGAGTAATTCCGGAAAGTGTTTTCACATTTTTAGATTAAGGAATCCACTTTTTTGAATTTATGCACGACTATTTTCATTGATTGGAAAGTGTTTTCAATTGACTAATCATTTATTGTGAATTAAACAAATAAAAGTCTGAAAAATGAATTCCCAAAAAATGCTTTCCCCCAAATAAATGGAACCTTAACTTGACTTGATTTCATAGTTTGCCTTATCTTAATCGAGATTTCCCAAATAAGAGATTGGCTATCTCCCCGCCGATGGAAGCATGAGCCTTGGCGTTAATGATCAGGTCATTGAAGCAAGTCAATCACGTTATCTCACGTTCCTCCAAAGCAAGTCAAGAATGTTGACGAGAGAATACAATGTCTTCAATTGCTCGCAATGCGTGTGAATGTTGGAAAAAAAATCCAAGTATTTCCAATTCCTTTTTCCAGCAAAAGACATGTCTCTATTCTGGAAACATAGTCGGTGGCTTTGGATTATATGAGAAGACAAAGCATATTCACATTTCAACTAATAGCATAAGCATATTCACATTACTTTGTCCAAACGCAGATGATCAGAGACGGGTCAGCAGTGTCAAATAAGAGATTGGCCATCTCCCCACCAATGGAAGCATGAGCCTCCGCATTCATGGTCGTGTCACTGAATCAAGTCAATTACGGAACTTGTGTTCCTCCAAAGCTGATTAATGTTGAGTGAGTTGGGACTATTTTGTCGTCAACCTGCCATGGAGATTTGAGAAAGAAAAGTCAAGGATGTAAACTTAATTGCTTGAGAGAGAGAGAGAGAGAGAGAGTAGTCTTTGTCGTAAAGAAATTCTAAGAAAATTTGAGTGTTTACGATATCTCGAATATTTTCCATAAAAAATAAAGCATATTCATATTTCACCCAATAGCAATACTTAGCCCAAACTCAGATGGTTAATCACATTAATTTTAAATCCTTATAGTTTCAGCAATCATCCATATGTAGTTCTTTTTATGGAGATGAGAATTTTCATGTAGATACAATATTATTTGATCGATTCCATATACTATTTTATAATGTAATGGCTAACCCAATCATATTCTTTTTTAATTACGGAACATGTGCTCCCTTGAGCTGAATAATGTCAAGTGAGTTGGACCATTTTGTCATCAACCTCACGCGGAGATTGAGATTCAAGAGAAGTAATCAAGGACTAACAAAAAATAGCTTTTAATTTCTATTTTCTTCAAGGGAATTGTTTTAGTTTTTATGAGAAGCAATCAAACAACCTATAAACAACAAAGAAGCCAATTCTTCTTGAAATGAAATTGTGGTCAACATAGCACTGTCAGAAACTCAGTCTAACGGCGTGGTTAGGCTAGTAAAACCCTTCTATAAAATATGCAATTACTTCATGGCTAAGCTCCCTCTAAGTCAAATGTTATCATCCACATGGCAACATAAGTAGAGAGAGAGAGGTCTTTGTTGGAAATGTTGCAAAAAGACGAGCGACCAAATAATAAAATAGATAGAATAAAAAAAAATAGATTTGACACTAGATTTACATGGCTTGGTCGTAAGACCTACGTCAACGAGGAGAGTAAGAAAAATTTGTACTATAGATTAAATGATACAAGGAGATTACAACCACACTCAAGTCACTTAAATACTCTTGGTGTTTTTCAAACGCCAGTTACACCTAATAACCTGACTGCGTTTAGCCTCACAATTCATTGCGAAATAATTGCTCAATCTTACAAAGAAATTATACACACAAATATTACCACAAGATTTAATCGATTTCAATACTAAACTTCTTAGTGTAATTGCAATAACAAAACCAACGGAACTTGAAAGCCCACGATGAAGTCTCCTCTGCACATCAATAGCGGCATGCCAAGCACTCACACAAAAAATGGTGCTTCAAGCTCTAGTCGTCACATACGGAGCAACCCACAAATATACATGTACGTGCACCGTCTGGAAGGTGCAACAAATCTTCAGAGATAACTCAGGTGCCTACTGGATAAGGCAAACCAAATCAAACTAGGCGTAGGTCAAACCAAGTCCAACTGGACTTTTCTTTTTTTAGTTCTTTGGCCGACTGCACTAACAGGGAAATATGATGTTGTGTGCACGTACGTAAAATATCTAATTCGGAATATTTAGACTTTTGCTTTAAGAAACTTGAGACCTATTATAACGATAAACATGATTTTCTACGTAATATGTCTCTTGTGCAAATTCACATCAACACATATTTGGCCTCCAGGGTCATTTACAAGTTCTGTGAACCTTCAAACTCTGAACACTCACCAAAATCAAATATCGATGGCGTGAGATCCTATATCCTCGTTACACCAGAAATTATTTGAGGTTACAAGCTAAGTAGAATCTATACAAGACTCATATAATCTAATTACATTCATATGAAATCAATCTCCATTATCTGACTTCATTGAATTATACATTATTCTGTACATCAACCCTTCCTAGGCTATTACAACGTTAACGCATGCCTAGTCAATCTACACTTTTCTGGTCGTCGGCCTTTGATCTCACAATCTCCATCCCTCCCTCCCTCATCACTGTTGACCTGATGTCACGGAAAGCGAAGCGAGGTGATGTCACGTACTCGAATGATGGTGGTGGGAAAGTCGGAGTTCCTTCCCGTGTTTAGGAGGACGGATGTGGAAAAAGAACCCATCCAATATCCTCCCAAAATGAGAAGAAAACGTAAAAAACTTATTGGCTTTCCCTTCTTTTCTCCTGTAAAAAGCATACTCACATTTCACCCAATACTTTATCCAAACTCAGATGATTAATCACAATAATTACTAATCCTTACCGTTTCACCAGCCATCCATATGAGCTGTCAAGTAAAGAAAATAATTGTCTGAATTCATTCTACCCAGTTATATCTCAATTTTTTTTTCTTTTTTCTTTTCCTTCAAATTCTTCTTTTCCTTTTCTCATCTTTCGCTTGATCCTCGATTCCACGAGTAATGTTTCCACCCTCCTCCTTATATGATAAAGAGGCGAGCTCAAGCAAAGATAGGCTGATGCAATGCAGAACTGAAATGCCGATAATGGTGAGGCACAGAGAAATAAGGCGAGGGCCATGGTGAGCCGCGTGGAAAGAGAGAGGATCCCAAAAACTTTTAATAAGTTGCTGTTGATTAGGCCAACATTCAGGTGTGAAAGAGAATAAGATAAATGTGACTGGGGAGTATGGTTCCCCGTTGGCCTCGTGCAGGGGTCATTTATATGGTAAATTGCGAAAGTCGCCTTCTCTGGCTTAGCGATGGCGTTGGTCAGAGACAGCACTCCGTGGCCCTTCGAACTTTGAACTTTCCGTGGCCCTTTGAAGATCAAGGGATTAAGGAAATATGCGTGTGAAGTCACTTGCCTTACCATCATAATCAACCACCAATTATAGTCGAGTAAAGAGGTAGGAGATGCGAAGGAATATATATAGAGATGGCGTTCATGACCTCAAATTCTATATGTGATGGAAATAAAACGGTGCAGATTATATTATCACATATCGTGAAAAGTACTGAGAAAATCATGACAATTAAGTGGAACTCTAATCCTTTTCAATTAGTTATTGCTTTACACAAGGAATAACTTGTATTCGTCTATCCAATAAAACTACACCATGTCGAATGGATGAAAACATAATTAGCCTCAAAGACAAGACATTTGTACTTTTAGATGCACAAGACAAATGTATTTGCTCATTGTT
>CM026414.1:38669327-38744236 GCA_014858505.1 Corymbia citriodora subsp. variegata
TAAAGATCTTTCAAGTGCAATAGCTAATCATACCAGGAAAACTTCACCAAATCCGCCCTCACCCAACCTGTTTTGACGAGAGAAGTTGTTTGTGGCAGCTAGTATGGTGGCTAAATTGTACATCATGGACTCGGAGTTTGTAATTTCAGTTTGGCCTACATGATGAAACAATACTTGGTGGTCATTTCACTAAAACCATAGAACAATACATCGTGCGGTTCATCATAAGTAGACGGCAGCAGTGCATACTTCGTACCTTTTTTATCTCCTTGGACGACTGCACGTGTCTTGGTCGCATTTATCCAACTCAAACACTGTGTGACGAAGAGAAACACCGTACTGATGACAGAAAGGGTGGCCACGATGATTATCACTGTAAATATATTGCTTTTGCCTACATATGAGCAACCATATCTCAGTAACATCGGTTTATAGGATTATGACAGGATGGGATTCTATAATTGCCATAAGCCAGAGCAAACTTAAAAGATGGAGAAAAACAAAAAAGAGTATGCTTTAACTCAAATGTCCACAACAAATGATGTCGTATAAGAATAACCATTGATCGACTAAAACCGAACTTTTACCAGCTGTGATCTAAATAATCAAATCTCACAAGCGGATGTGAGACCCACAAAGTTGAACGGGACGAAATATTAAATATTTCCATCGTCAATGCCCTAACAATTTTTTTCCCAAAAAAAAAAGATTTCGAAAAAAATGTGTAAGAACAAGATCGAAATCTATATTATTCGTGGAGAAAGATTTGAGGAAGGATATTCACAAAATTCAGAATCATAATTTCAATTTTTTTTTTTACCTTCTACATTTTATTTTATGCGTTGATAATTTACATTTTAAAGGATATTTCACTTGTCAGTGTTATTTAATAATACTCTATACTTGTTTTGTGGGTGTCCTTGTTCGGATTTTAAGAGAGAGAGGAAGACGAAAGGAGAGTATCTAAATAACATGATGATCTTCAATTAGGATAAAGTTAGATTTTCCTATGGAGTAAAAGAAAACTAAATTCCATTGATGCTTCATTTGTTTCGAAGAAATTGAAAAATTCAGAAAATATTTTTCTAAAAGCGGTTGCTTGCATCTCTTGAAATGATTAATTAATGAAAATTGCTTTCCACTTTCATGGATAATTACATTATTTTCATTCGTTAATTTTTGTAAAGGACATAAGGGATTACCTTTAGCCAAAATGTATTTTGGAAATAAATGGAGCTTAAAGTAAAGGTGTTTTTTCTATTAAAGGAAGATAAAAGGAAAAGAAGAAGGAATGAAAAGAAAGAAGACGAGAAATGGACTCGATGGGTACACGTCATGGGCATTGTGTGATCCCTCGAATATTACCTCAAAATTTTATGATGGTTGACCCTCTGACTAGTTTGGTGGATAACGTCCGAGGTCAACATCTTGATTCGAACGAAAGCAAAAAGAGTTATGTGAAAACAAAAGTCAACTCGCAAAGTGATTTTGACCCAAAAAACAAAAAACTCGACAGGCTATATACACACATGTAACTTCCGGTCCAGTCACCGAAGCGGGAGGCGGAGGTGCCGGAACGGGAGGTGGAGGGGCCGACGGGGGCAGGGCCGGGGCATTATAAAAGGGATGGAGCTCGTATCTCAGGTTGCAGCTTGGAGTAAGAAACCTCCCGCCTTGCTTCCCCTGAGGCATATTAGCGATCCCAAACTGGACGCACTTGACACAGTCTGACGCCGTCAAGTCTGGCGTACACTGCGCGAGTGCGTACAACTTCTGTGAGCTTGTGAAGTTTGCCTCTGCTGCAGCAACCTTCTTCCCCGACCCGCCAGTTGAAGCCCTTGTGGCAATGTCGTTCAAGGTTTCTTTAAGAAGATCCATGAACTGGGTTGGGTCCGTGACGTTCCCAATGACGTAAAAAACCCAATTCGGCGATCTCTCCATGGCAGAGAGGATGGACCAGTTTGAGTACCGCAACATGCACTGGTCGTACCATATTGTGGAGGCTTGCTGGTTCGGGCATATTTGGAGGATGTCCCGTTCTCCAGTGGCCACGCAGCGGCTACACGAGGTGCTGTTGAGGTCGCCATGGCAGAGGAAGAACCCGTAGGCCTGGTCGGGAGGGTTTTGGCCAGCAGTGGCATTGGCAAAGCCGTCAGTGCTGCCAATGGCGGTGGAGGAGAGGGAAGATAGGAGGGTGTGGAGGTTGGATTGGTAGGTGGAGTTGGGAGTGAAGAAGGCGGTGTTTGGGCAATCGTGAAATAGATATTCGGGTGCAGCCTCCGGACTGAAAATGTGGATGAAGAAGAAAAAGGAGGAGGAGACACCGAGGGAGATGATGAAGCGAGAATTCATTATTGGCTAGAATGATGAACGGAATAGACTTTCATTTCCATGTATATTTATATCCCAATTTTGGTATGACCCACCAAGCGACATGACGTTATGTGCCATTCATTGAATGTCGCAAGCTATCTGACGTCAGGGGGCAAAATCATCAGATGTTGTAAGAATAATTAATATAAATTACAAACTATTTACCTTTTATATAAGATCAAATCGGATATGATGCCCCTTCCCTATTTATCAATATAAAATTCACGAAAAGAGCTGGCCAGATTTCCTCGTCAGCAGCGCGGAATCCACTACAATTCTAAGCCCTCCCAGCACGCAAATCTCACGAAGACAAACAGGAATGTCGGTCTTGCCGTACCCTAGGATTGCTCGAGTCGGACTTTCGTCTTTTCAGACCAGATATGGTATATTTTGTTTGCATGACTTCCATCGCCAACCCTGAGAATAAGCATACTTTTCCAGCCAGATAAAAATATGGATTTGTGCACTAGGAGACGGTGAAGTTTCTGGCATGTCGTCCACTTAGGTTTCGTGACAGTAGATTCATGTGACGGCGCTGTGAGAGAAAAGTAATACTAAGACTCGGAGCTTTTACTATTAACTCCTGTATATTTAAAGCAATAATTTTTATAGTTGCAAACTTGTAATTTCGATACTAATGCTGATATTGAAGCGATTAACGAGTTGTGACATCATTGTTTTTCATCCTTTCTGATTTTGAAATGTCTTATTTCTATTTTTCACTTCGAAAATTTGCATTTCCAAGAATATATTAGTGAGGACAGCCAGATATTAAGTTTGTGATATTTGCAAGGGACCTTTCATATAAAAAAGAATACTTTATGCATCGGTTGTAAAATTAACATGATGTAGTTAATTGGTTATGTTCTTCATGTGATAAATTTATCAATCAATTTTCATCTTATTTAGTTTTGTAGCATCCCTTTTCTTGTCGATAAACCAAAACCTCTCCGATTTTAACCCACCACCCCTAAAAAAAAACGCAATTCCCGTCCGTTGTAGACACGGTACTTAGCCAAAGTCCGATTTTTCATCTTGTCTGGTCAAACTTTAAGATGAGAACACTGTCCTATCACTCGATGGAAAGCGCCAGCCAACTCCTGAACACGGAACTTACTCTATTGGGAGTTAAAGAAATATCGTTTCGCTTAATATTTGTTAGATTAGAATTCCCGAGATTTGTCCCGGTTATGTATTATCGCTGTAACTGTATATTACATAAAACAACATATAATCATAAACATGGCTATCATTATAATAAAGTGTGTAAATTTCCTCACTCGAGCATGTTGCTAGCACAAAATTTTTCACTATAGTCATGATCACCTAATACACAGTTCAAAAATATGTGCTATTAGTTTGAGATTTTGGAGAGACGAGCTACGACAACCTAAATTAAACATGAAAAGTTGGGTTAACATTAACTTGTTTTCCCTATAGTGTTTAATATTGGGCTAAATGATAAGATTCTGTTTTTCAATATTCTTTTAAAGGGTTTAACTTTTTGTGGTTTTACAGCATTAGTGCCAATTTTGGTAATTAAATTTGGAACCTTTATGTTCCGATTGCCAAATATGAGTCCCTTAACAGCACCGTTACAAATATAGCATGACAGTACCGCTAGGCTGGCTAGACTCTTATTAGAAAGATTTCTCCTCTCTAATTTTCATCCTTAGAAAAAAATCTCAATGCGATGTAAATAGTTTGGATTTTCATTCACAACAACAAAACGAAGGTTTCGGTGGTCGTATTGGTACTTACCACAATGGGGTCTTCGACTAGGGTGAGCTTGTAACAAGGTACTGTAGGTGAACCTATAGCCAGATTGAATCATTCAAAACGAAAATGCCCTCTTTCCCCCGCAAGTGCCTACTCCTAACAAAATGAAAAAAGGCTAGCTCTGCAAATGAATCCATAGCTGGCTGGTTTCCTTGAAATGTGTTGACGTGTAACTATTGACTAGATAACAGGGTGTAAAGCACTGTTTCGGTAACGGGTTGGAATTGTATAAATAAGGTTTGCTTGGGGAGTGGGGGTTGTATACAGTACGGTGGTTTTGATAGTTTTTTTTTTGTTAGTCCTACTCTACGTCCTACCCTATTCCTACTCTAGTGCTTAGAATTTTGCTCTGCCTCCGTATAAGATGTAGGAATCGAAACCCATTCCTGAAACTTTAGCATCCCCACCCTAACTCTTCTGAGAATATGAAGATTCGAAACCCCACCTCCTCCTTCTCATATGAGAAGGGTAGCCAATGGGGTAAACTCCAATAGTTATGGTTTTGATAGTTTGGTAGAGCTGTTCTCTTTGACTGACTAACTAACGCCATTGGATAATGCTGAATGAAGGATTGACGGACTAAAGGAAAGACTTTCTATCAACGTCAGTTCCAACTTCTCAAATGCTGGCCCAAAATAAAAAGCGAGGACAAAACTTACCAAGGAAGGCTCTTGGCAGGAAACTCGTGGTCCGACAATGACAACAAATTTTCAAACCATTGTCCGTGTTGATTTAACAAAACTGTTTATCAATCAAAAGATAAATATATGTTGAAAAGTTAAAACCTTAAACCATAGATTTGGATCTATTAAAACTAGTCTAGAATGTTGTTTTACGAGGAGATATATTAGATTGCAAGTGATCCTCTAAATAATCTGTTATATACCAAAATCAAATATAGCCCCATGCATCATTTAAGAAGTTGATTGTATAAATTAAATCATAGTAAGTATAGTATTTTTGTAAAACAGAACTACATGACGTTATCTTAGCAGTCTGGAATGTGGCTTGTGCGTGAGAATTAGATGGATAGAGCCAACTCGGCAAGGGTTGTTGATTCCCATAATATAAATTGATCTTTTCGATGTTAAAGAAAATCTTAAAACCAAAGAAATAAGGATTCAAGAGTGTTACTAACTCTGGATAGAATCGGATCTATTTCAGAAGGAAGTCGTATATAATTTTCTATGCGGAGATCATGGAAAGGAAAAGGCGGTAATGTGAGAGGTCATGTTACTCCTGCATTCTTTTATCCAAACGGTATCAAGCTAAACACATTGTAGAGATGCAAAGTTGGCAATGTACGACTCGTTGAATAAATTTATCCATGTCTTTTGTCTTTAAGCTAATTTTCTTTTGGAATAATTCCACTTCAAGTAACCGACCAAAAAAAAAAAAACATCCGACTTCTAGTAAAATATGTATTCTGAAGCCGAGTTAGGTCAGGTGATGCTGATTCGAGTATATGCCTTTCTAACTTTAGCCACGTCATTGATGACAATCTTCTTTTGTGATGACAGCAGTTGTTGTACTTCAATGTGTAAGCCCATAGATGCTGTTTATTGACTCCACAATGGACCCGAATGAGGGAGGGTTTTCTACAATTTCACAAAATGATCAGAAGATCATCAAGTTGGAAGAAAGAGGAAACGAGTTTTTGATGTTCATTTCCACTCAGTTGACTAGTGGGAGTCAAGCCAAAAGGATGAGTTTTAGAAGTCGCACAAGTTTCGTGAGGAGACATCCATTAGCTAAGTTCTATGAAGTCTTTTTTTTTTTTTTATCGGTCCTAATTTAACTCTCACTCTTAAACTTTTGTCATACTTCCTTATAAGATGTAGGAGTTGAAACCCACATTTAAAATTAAATGATCATCACCCCAACATTTTTAAGAAAGTAGGGATTTGAACCCTTCATCTCTCCCTTTTTTCATATATAAAAAGTGCCCAGAGGCAAACCCTAATGATTTCTTACAATATTGTTTTTTTATTTGGTATGTTTTAGAAGGTCAACCAAAGCCATGCGCACGTCAATGGTTTTGTCCCTGAAATTTAGGCAAGCAATCGTCTTTTGAATATATGTAGCAGTTTAATCTTGTGATGTCAAATCACATTTCCTGCTAACTTCTCACATCAACGAGTCACTCAAATGAGATGAACCCATGTGCATCCTCTTGCGGAATACGCAAAGACAAAGTTCAAGATGAGAAATCAGCCGATAAGGATGAACAAAAAAGTCATCGCTTGTGAATTGATAGCTTCCGATTCTCGTTTTCAACAAGGAAATAGAAAGTCGAGACCAGCTTTTCAAATGCTGGCCCCAAAATAAAATAAAATAAAATAACAAACCAAGACAAAATTTTCCACCCGAGGTTCTTGGCGGGAGACTCTTGCAAACTTGCTATATCAAGTCGAAATGTCATACTCAGAATTCGTGGTCCAACTGGATAAAGGGAGTCCAGAAGTCTTGGATTGAGACTAAGATAATGATTCTGGGCTAAGAAAATACAGGCCTAATCAAGGAAAATCATAAACCAAATTCCCGACGTCACCCGAAAACTGTGGACTGTATTTTCAATTACGAACAGAATTCTACACATAGAAAAGAAGAAAATTCACGTATGAGCACACCGCGGAAAAGAAGAGGCAAATTTCATGTGCTGGTGATTTTTGGTGCTTTGAATGGTTTTGGAGAATAAGTAGCTCGTCTTTTCATGTGCCTTCATCTGTTTTGTTTTGTTTTTTTTTTTCTCTATCATTTTAGAAAAAGAAAATTGTATTACTAGTTGATATGTCAGACGATTAAAATAAGGTTTGGACTTAGAATCGAAGCTATTTCGCCTTTCTATTATGATAAGGTTCCCGAGTTTAGGAACTAGAATGATAACCTTTTTTGTGAATAGCAAGAATGCAAACCATTAAAATACAGAGACGAAAATGTGTCTAACTCTATATAAAATCTTATGTAATTTTCTATGTGGATATTCCATGAAGCAAAAGAAGGTAACGTGAGAGATCATACTACTCTTGCATTCTTTAATCCAAAACAACACTGAATATGAGACGTTGCCTAGAGATGCAAAGCTGGCAATGTACCACTCGTTGATTAATTGAATTGATCGACTTCAGTCGTCTTTCAGCTATTGTACTCTCTCCAAAATAATTTTTCATTTAGGCTCTATTTGCTTCACGAAAGAAGAATGATTTGCAAAATATTTTGTTAAACATGATCCACTGTATTACTTGAAATAATTAGTCAATAGGAAATATTTTCATCATTGATAATAATTTATGTCTAATATTTTCATAAACAATGAAATTTTTTTTATCATTCATTTATTATTGTAAGTAATATAAGCAATTGTTTTCAAAAAAAAAATTAAATCATTCATATTTGCAAAATAAACAGATTTTTTTAATATTAGGATAATTTGAGTCCCTAGGCATATTCTAAAGTTTACTAAAAGGAAAATTGTCTAAAAAGTCCTAAAGCTACTTAGTCTTAAACCTTTCAATGTGTCACAACTTAGCCGTAGATATTTTAATAATTTTCCAATTTAGTTATAAATTTTTGACATTTGTCAATATAGTCTTTTCCGTTAAATATTCAAAGAATAGGTTTATGATTAAATTGGAAAATCATCTAAATATTTAGCATAATTGAAATATTTAGAACTGAATTGGTCACCATTTAATAAGTTTATAATTTTTTAGATAATTTTTTTGCTTTTTAGATGAAGTAAAATGAGTATTTTGAAGCAGAGGCAGGGTGTGCGACGTTGTGGGGGCGTCACGTGGTGATACTAATTGTAGAAATAAAGATTCCGTAATGCCTAAATAAGTAATGCCAATCATGTTTAATTGATTGTCACTTTGACTCAGTCAAATACTCTGAGCTTTTGGCTGATTGCTGCTGTGATGAAAAAGTGAGAACCACGACATCTGCTTTGATATAAAGGCTCTAAAAGTTTATTTCTACAAATAGCCAAGTTGCATTAATTTTCTAAAAAATATTTTCTCATATATATATATATATATATTTAAAGTTAGCAAGGGTCGCGAAAGAGAGCTGTATGGCATGCTCAAATAGGAGCTTCACGCAAAAATTTACTTTACTAATAACTTTAGCAAATCCTAATTCTAGCAAATTTTTAATTTTGCATCTCTAATTCTTTTTGATAATATATCTTTAATTGATGTGCAAGAAATAATATTTTGTTAGTAAATATTTAAAAATAATCATCCATTTACAAATGGATTCTGTTGTGTATTATGATGTGTCTATGAAAGAGATTAACAATGTTGGGTACCTATTATGATATAATACATAATTTTTTTACTCATATTCGACAAATAATAATATTAAGAGATCAATAAAAAAATCCATTATCGTGAAAAACAAGATTATGCAACATAATTATCAAATGAATATAATAAAGTTTTTCATCAGTACATATAGAAGGAAAGAACATATGTTCAGAGGGTTTTGTCACATGACTACACATAATAAAAAAAATGTGATGACTTTTGTAATTGAGAAGTATTGCACTACCCATTATGACATAATATTTGGTCGTATTTCATGAGTTTGCAACAAAAAGTAGTATATGATGACAAGTTAAAACCCTAAACCACAGAGCTAATTTTATTAACACTAGTTTAGAAAACTATTTTACTAGGAGATATATCAGATTTTGAACGATCATCTTAATAATTGGTTATAAAAAAAAATCACCAATAGCCTGACATATCATTTAATAAATTAATTGCATTAAATAGTCTTGATAAATCTATTATTTTCCTAAAGCAAACCCCCATGATGTTGACTTTCGGTTTAGGCTTGTACATATACATTAGATGTATAAAACAAACTTGATTCCCTCCACACACCTTTGATTCACTTTTTTTTTGGTCAAACCACTTCTCAATATTATTGAAATTCAAATGTCTTTAAACAAAAAGGTATCCAAAAATAAAAGTTCCCATAAAGATTGAGGAGGGACCGGTCAGTCATGAAGAGGGAAGAGAATTCAAAAGATGGGCCTTAACTATCCAAACGGTCACTTTGTTTGTGAACCAGTAGTCGTGGGCTAAAGAAAGATTGTGAAACTGGGCCAACCAGAGCTGGACTTCCTCAAACAAAGCTTGAAGCTCCCACCTCATATTATTAAAACAGATCATTTCGTACTTGAAAAAGAAAATATCAAAACTGAAGAGATAATATGAATTTCCTTTTATTATCTTCAAATAGAAAGACCCGCGCTTAATTTTTTTTTTCTAATTGATTGGGTATATTGTGGTCTAAGTGGACATATGTATGAAGAGGTGGATCACGCAAGTTCAATAATTCCTTACAACAATCAAAGTGCAAAAAAGTTTGTAGGTTAGATTATCTCGTGACATATTTCTTCCCAAAAAGGCAAAAAAAAAAAAAAAAGATAGACAAGAAGAAAAACTTTCATCATAATTGATTGGTGGATTTTCAAAAAAATTTGTACTAGATTACCCTGACTCTTCTTCTCTCTCACACACAGACTAGATAAAATATAGGATCGTATCCGCTGTATAAGTTCTTCTTTACTATAATGATTGGAGTTCCCCAAGAAAGGCTCAATGAAGTTAAAGTTGTAGTTCCCTAAACGAGCTAACGCTACTAGAAGAAACTAGTTGGAGATGGGTAAAACCGTACCAAAACGTCAATCTGTCCTAAACTCTCGATATAGGTGGCTTGTACATCATCGATGGTCCTTGATTAGGGTTTTGTGAAACCTATTGCCAAAAACATTAGGGATGGTTTTATTTCTTGTCTCAAAGGATATCAATTATATGCTCGTCCCCGCCAACTCCATTATGAAAAGATTGATAGAGGTAATCTAATTAGATTTCAAGACAATTAACTGAAAAGTTACATCAAATAATCAAAGAACTAAAAAGACACAACTACAATAAATTTATTTTTAATTTTTGCAAGGGGAAATGCATTCACAAAGAAAGTAGATAACCTCTATCTTGAGCTGTAAATATTGTCAAAAAATACAAAGACATATCATTTTCTTTTTTTTGGTAGAATAGATGGCTTTCATTTCTTCAACTAGCAATTTATGAGCAACAACGAAGTGCCTTCGAATGAAGAATGGCTTAAAAGGGTTGAGGCGGGTTAGACAACCAATTACAAAGTGAGAGGTTCAATTGTCTGAGTCTTGACAACCCAGTCTGCTAATTGACTGGCCTCGCAATGACAGTGGACAACTTGGATTTTTAGAAGATGGGATAGACGAGATTTGCATTCTACAATAATGGCCCATAAATCCCATCCATGTTGACTAGTGCCCCAGAGAAAGCCTATTAGAGAGCACTTATAGGCTACAAGTATAGTTTTAACAACACCAAAGCCCAACTAGTTTTACAAGTGAAAAAATGTACAATTTGGTGGGTTAGTTGACAAACACTTCAATTTATTATAGATAAGAGGAATAGTATTGAGCCTTATAGAAAGAACAATGATGTGCAAATGTGCTGAATTACGGCGGATGAATGTATGATTTAGCCTCAATTAGTAACACAATTTAAGAAGTAATAACCATGATGGATAACAAGAGCATAGTCTTTTTTTCAAATGCACACAACCCCATTTACTCAATTAAGAGCTTATCTCCAAATACATAGATTTTTGCTTACGGTTCCTAAAAAAATCAAAGTGGAAGGCCAAGCAATATCACTACAAGACCATCCATCAAGAAAGATTTTGGTAACACCACCATTCACTAGGGGTATAGTTCGGTAACCAACATGCCATTGATTGATGAAGGCATTGTCTTACTGGGGAATTTGTTTGATTCAAGCTCTCTCATTGGGATGCTCAGTCCTTGCAACCTACTTTAGAGAAAGAAGGCTGGATGTTGAGGTGATGAAGGAGTAGTGGAATTACTATTGAGCATGTGAACTATGGCTGCCATGGTGGGTCTAATAGCCGGATCTTCTTGAATGCATAGTAAGCAAATGTGCAGGCATCAAAGGGCTTGATCTCTTGAGCATTAATCCATGATAGTTGGGTCCAACACTTTCAAATGTGTGCTTTCTCTCCATTGATTCCATGCCTGCAAGAATAACTTCAGAAAGTCTTCACAAGATTGTTGCATTAATTGGATGACTCATCATGCAAGAAATATGAATCTTGCAAGAAACCATATTTGACTAAGGAATAGGAGAATAGTCTTATGTGTTTCTATAGGTTAAAGTGCTAGTTTTTTATAAAGGAATAACCAAAATTGCAATGCGTGATATAATTATTTGTTGCAGGAGAAACTTACATAACTAGCAAGATATGCACCCCCATCCAATTTGTGGTAGTAGTTATTCCTCTTGCCGCAAATCATCTCTAGAAGTATTATGCCAAAACAATAAACATCGGATTTCACTGAGAACTCTCCATGCATTGCATATTCTGGAGACATGTAACCACTGCAAAAATGAACATTAGCCACATGTATATTGCAAATTTAGATTCAGTCATGTAGCACCCTTGAATAGATAAAACGAGCAAGTCCAGCATTAAATCACAAAGCCATCTATTCAAAAACTAAGACTGACTCAGTCCCCACAATTTTATTTGTGTTAGCCTGAGTTTGATCAACTCTAAAAATTCTTGCCATGCCAAAATCCGAAATCTTCGGGTTCATTTCACTGTGTAACAATATATTGCTACATTTTAGGTCACAATGGATGATCTGGAGATGAGAATCTTCATATATATAAAGCATGCCTTGAGCAATCCCAAATACTATTTTATAACGTAATGGCCAAACCAATTGTCCACTTTTTCTAGGATCTGAATCATTACACCAAAATTCATTAATTTGCTAGGATGTGGCAGCTATTCAAAAACACAAGGGGAAGCTCATCACACAATAGCAAAAGATATTTACTCTCATTCATCAAAGGTAACTCAAGAAGAACCTAAAATATGTTGAAAGAACAAAAACCAAAAGATATAAGGTTTCCTAAGCTAGTGAGGGCTTAAACATTTGAATTCAAGCAAATTGCACATTCTAAACATAAGAAGGTTAAACTGCAACATACGCAATAAGAAGTAATCAAGGCTTTTATTTGGCACAAGCTCGTAGACCAGTAGCTTTTCATCTCCCTCCAAGCAAAATCCCAATAGTCATACAAGGTTTCTGTGTTGAAGCTTCACAACTAATAGAACTTCATTCTTAAATTCATCATCACCCTATCTTGAGCTTTGAGATAGCCTCTTCACCACAATTTGTTGTCCATTAGGAAGTCCACCCTAAAATCTTTTGTATTTATTATGTAATTCCTTGTTACAACTTCTAAAAGATTAATTTAAAAAGTTTTACATGTTTCTCTTTTTTGGACGACATGATGTTCAATCCACATGGAAAACATTCTTGATTGTTTCTAACTATTATGTGATACGTACCTAGAAAACTTCACCAAATCCACCTTCACCCATCTTGCTTTCATGAGAGAAATAATTTGTTGCGGCTTTTATGGTAGCCAAGTCAATTTGCAAGGACTCCACGGTGTTAAGTTCGTTTGCATCTACATTACCAAACAACTCAAGTTGAATATCAAATACATTGACAGTGGCTCTTAGTGGCATTTATAGGATAGCCATTGCTTGGGAACATTTTCACAATGAAGAGCATCGGATTAGACTACCATGGTTATGTCCCTTACCCCTAAGCAATCTTTACTCTCTTGAATGGTCATGAAGGGAGGAAAAAAAAAACAAAATCATCAATGCTATAGGAAACAAAGTATTGTGAGGATCATTGTATCATGATCACTTCTTCAAGCTGAACTAGTGTTAGGTCTATTAATTGCAATGCAGATGCTACTTTGCTTGGAGGGAACCGTTATAGAATAGGAGTATTTTGAGGCCTTGTTATGTGGCTAGTAATGGTAAATCTATGTTACTCTAGCATGACTAACGGCTTCCATATTGCTAGATGTATACCCAAGTAGAGTAGTTTGTGATTATGCTCTTCTTCGAACTGCATAAATGGCAGATCCAATTTGTAACTCTGAATGGAAATAGCCTGATGCCAAGCTTGAAGACTTAGTATAAATCCAAGGTGCTGTCTGTGGTGTAATTTTTCCCAAGTCTTCTTTGGAAGACAAGAGATACTTGTATTGTTGCTTACAGTGACAGTCTTAGCTCTGCTTCAGCTTAGGAGATTGTCAAGAATAGAGGCACAAGAGTTGAATGGCATCAAATAATTTGGCTTTCACTTAGTGTGTGGAGGTTTGGATTCATATTATGGTTAGCTATACAATATAAGTTGCCTATATTTCAAGGAATTGACAAATAGTCTTCTAATCATGGCCAAACTTACTTCTTCTTTTTTGTGTGTGGGTGTCATAAAGCACTGAAATTGGATCTCATTCATTATTTGGATACAGTTTCGCTAAGCAAGTTTGGAAGAGTACCCTTTAGCTTTGTTTTCCTAAGAGAGATATTGGTGATTGCGAGTTTGAATTGTCTTGATGCAGCAGGCTATGAAAGAGAGAGATATCCAAAGGTGTTTGGTAAAATTTTTGTAGAATTGCTTCATCTACTTCATCTTGAAGGCTAAAATGAGCTGTTACATTTCCAAACTATTCCTTCTACTGATGGCATCATAATTGCTTGGGCAATCAAGTATAGTTTTGACAATTGAAAGAGCTTTGATAATCAGATTCTTCCATTATCGAATACTGTCTTTCACAATCATTCTTTTTTCCTTTTTCAAGTTTTTTTGAATCTTTGTAGAAAACATAAGGTGGGCATTATCACATGTTTCCATCTATTGATTTTGAATAAGTGGGTATACCATGATAGAATTTAGAAAATTTTGAGCATATACAACCTTTGTTTAACTATTTCAAATGTTTATGGATTTTTATTTTTTGTAGTGTATGTGAGATTTTGTGGGATCATGACTAACTGTTCTAAAAGCTTAAGTTATTAAACAAATATGTGATTAAATATTTAATTATTTTAGCACTCTCCTCATGCTTAGTCTAGTCTTTTGGTCTAGTGCTAAGTATAAAATTTTTATTGGGGTGGCATATGGGGTCTAGAAGGATTCAAATTTAGGATCTCCAATTTTGGTACCATGTGATTTTGTGAAATCACTGCTGACTGTTCTAAAAACTTAAGTTATTAAATGAAGGCATGGTTTAATGTTTAATTATTATAATAGTGCACACCATTGAACTCTTTCTAATTGGTTGTCTTTATACACAAATTATGAGATGATTAGATGAAACAAAAAACAGGCCATTTGTAAAAGTAAAATCAATAGTGCACACCATTAAACTCTTTCTTATTGGTTGTCTTTATACACAAATTATGAGATGATTAGATGAAACAAAAAACAGGCCATTTGTAAAAGTAAAATCACAATTACATTTCCAAATGCGAGAATTAAAAGATGAAATATAATTAGGTCAAACCATTCATAAAATAAGAAAAAAATTTAAGTGACAGTTAAATTTTAGTCATTTTAGACTAACAAAAATTTATATAATTTATGGAATATTTATGAAAAAATAACTAGGCCTGTCACCGTGCATAAAGTTTTTATATCTTTATTTTTAGTGTACATTTGGATATTCATAAATCATTCTACATTCTCTATATAAAAATATCTCATTGGTAGAAAATTAAAATCATTGAATCTTGGGAAAATTTCAAAAAAGGACCTGAAATGAACCTATTTTCTCAAATAAGGACCCAAAGTAACAATTGTCTCAAATAAGGACCCAAAATGGCTAAATCAGTCTCAAATAAGGACCTCAAATCACTGGGCAGCCAAATGTTTTCCAGCCGGCGAGCATGTGGCATTTCTGGTGGCCAGAATAAGGGCAATTTGTCAAAAAAAATTCATAGAAATTAACAAAATCCCCCTAAAACAATCTTGACAATCCAACGAAGAAGACAAAATCTCGAGCCTATGGGAAAAAATCAAAATCCCCCTAAAAACTCCCTAAAACAATCTCGACAGTCCAACTTTCTTCTTTCTTGACTTCAAATTTTTCCTACCTTCGTTTCTTTCCAACGAAGAAGACGAATCTCGAGCAAGACAACCTCTTCATTATTTAGACATTCGTGTGTAACATGAGAGCGTTGATTCTTTATCATATTTTCTCAGGTTCATGTATGTTTCAACCTACACTCCCATTCAACTAAAGTCGGTTTCGTTCAGATTGGTGCAAGCCATCCTTTGCTCAAAGCGATTGTAGCTTGCCGAAACAATATGTCAACAAGGTGCGGGCATGTGGTGGAATATCACACAAATGGCAATGAGGACGATGAAGGTAAAAAGGAATTTTTGTTTGTTTTATAGTGTTCTTTTTGCCTGTTTTGTCGGATTTCCGAGTTAATGTCTCATTTTTTTCCGAACAAATTGAACAAATGTGTTCACTATGAATTTTTAATTAGATATTGTTGTCGTTGGGGGCCTACATGTTGCGATGGTGGTCCCTGTTTTGCAATTTTTTAATGCTCTCTTTTTGTTTTGTTTTTTTTTTTCCCTGATTTATGTTTTGTTGTTGATGGTTGGGACTCAAAGCATGTTATGGAATTTAATAGCCCACACAGATTCTCACAGGAATGTAGATAAACATTTATAAAAAGAAAAGCTCTAATTACTCTTATTTGGGTTCTCTGTTGGAGAGTGTTTAGAGGAGGAAGTTTGCTAGAAGCACATTGAGACAAAATCAATTTGAGTCTATGTGCATGTAAGTTTAAAGTCGGAACATGGGGGCATCTTGTTTCTAGTTAATTTTTGTGCACACTAGTTATTAGGAAATGGAGTTGTCCTATTTTGTGTGGTTTTTGTAAATTGTAATGGATGTATCTTCTAAAGCAGCAATTTGTTTGATTACTTGTTAGAAATTCTTCTTCCCAAGTTCTCAATCTAAAGATTATTGAATTTTTGTGTCAAGATGCATTGTAGATCCTGCTAGTTACCATTCCACAGTTACTTAGTAAATCTGCAATTAGGTCTTCTTGATAGAATAGTGTTTCAGCTTTGTGCATTCAAAAAGAAAGAGAGAATCCATATAGAGTTGAGTTGACTAATAACAATCATATAAACCTCATGAATGCTTTAAATGGGACCAGTTTTCTTTTCCTTATGGTATATATTCTCTAAGTTTGGTTCTTGGGTCACTTTGGTTGGCTCACTTAAGGAGAAAATTTTGGCGACGCCAAAACATTTTAACTCCATAATGCACAATATTTTTGTGACAAATGGTATCCAAAAAAAAGGTGGCATATAGTCACTAGTGTGCCTAGTTTTCTTTCATTAATCAAAGCGTAGTACAAATTTGTTGCAATTGTTTGCTATTTTTGTTTTGTTTTTTCCCAATGTACATGTTGCATGGAAGTATATTGACTTAATTTTTGTTTCCATTTGCACCAGTTGAGGGATGTGAAGAACTAAACTATTCAAGGTATGATAGTGGGTGTAATGAGGTTGCTAGAGAAGATGAATTCGCCTTTGTTGATCTTGACGAGTTATACATAAAAAATGTAAGTTGTGTTGACAGTGATGGTTTAATGGAGGGGGATATGGAGGTTGGAGATATTAGTCAGTACGTAGATGCGTTAGCTGATAATGTCGATTTCTTGGAAATGAATGGAAAAAATGAGTATACACATCCCGAGTTTAATGCTAAGGTTGATATGGAAAATCATGTCTTTAAGTTGGGGATGTGCTTTAGTAATGCTGCGGAGTTCAGAAAGGCCGCTAGGAACCATGCCATAAAAAATGGGAGAAAGGTGAGGTTTGTTAAGAATACACCTAATAAATTGAGGGCAATGTGTTCTAATGGTTGTGATTGGCTTATATATGCTTCGAAAGTGCAAAGAGAGCATACTTTACAAGTCAAAACTTTTAACCCCATACTTACTTGTAATAGAGCTCTACATGTTCCTCAAATAAGCACTAAATGGTTAGCAAACAAGTATTGTGATAGCCTAAGAAACAATCCTACATGGCCAGGTGCTTCAATGAAAAAAACAATGGAGTCTAAGAATGTTTTAAAGTTGTCAAAGACAATGGTTTATAGAGCTAGGGCAACGGCAATGAGTATGATCACAGGGAATGAGGAGGAACAATTTTAGATGCTTAGGAGCTATTGTCAAGCACTTCTTGATGCCAACCTAGGATCCACATGTATAATAAAAACTGAGCAATATCAAGACCAATTTAAGTTTAAGGGAGTTTACATTTGTCTAGATGCATTACGAAGGGGCTTTTTAGAAGGATGTAGGCGCTTTGTGGGTTTTGTGGGTTTTGATGGTTGCCATCTGTCATCGGGCTATAAGGGTATACTTCTAGCAGCGGTTGGCATAGATGCAAACAATCAAATGTATCCTTTTGCTTGGGCAGTTGTCGGACAAGAAACTTACAAGACATGGCATTGGTTTATTAGGTTGATTGTAGAAGACTTGGGGATTTCTGACCTTGAAAATTCAAAGTATTGGACTTTTTTGTGTGACAAACAGAAGGGATTAGTTCAAGCACTAGCAAATCTAATGCCCGAAGTAGAGCATAGATTTTTCTTAAGGCATCTTTACAAAAACTTCAAACTGCATCACAGAGGGGTGAAACTTAAAAAGCTCCTTTAGAAGGCTACCATGGCAACTAGAGTATGTGATTTTGACTTGGCAATGGAAAAGTTGAAAGCAGTTAATGAGAAAGCTTATGATTGGTTGTCCCAGAGGCCTCCAATGCAATGGAGTAAGTCTTACTTTAGGACAAGCTCAAAATGTGACATTTCTTTAAACAATTGGTGTGAAAGTTTTAACAAAAGCATCATAGATGCTAGGGATAAACCTATCATTACAATGCTTGAAGTGATAAGAGTGTAGCTTATGGAAAGAATTCATAAGCAAAGAGATGGGATAGCTAAGTATACTAGTGTGATATGTCCTAATATCCAGAAGATATTAGATCTTCAAAAACAATTTTCAGCATCATGGATTCCTACTTGGAATGGAGAGGATGAATTTGAATTGAATGGCCCATATGGTGATAAGAGAGTTGTTAATATTAGAAATAGATCTTCTAGCTGTGGAAGATAGGACATCAGCAAAATTCCTTGTTATCATGCTGTGGTAGCTCTTAATATATGAGGGAAGAGCCTGAAAAATGAATTCACACAAGTTTTAGTAAGGAAATATTGATGCAAACTTATAGCCATGTTGTGCATGCTATAGATTCTAAAGACACATGGCCTGCTAGAGAGCCATTACTCCCACCAGCTGTGCCCAAGCAAGTTGGTAGAAAGAAGAAACAAAGAACAAAATCAATGAATGAAACAACTAACAAAAATTTGAAGTCAAGAAAGAAGAAAGTTGTGCAAGAGCCTATGGGAACAAAGTTGAAGAGACAAAACACTACAATCACTTGTAGGAAATGTGGTGTCTTAGGCCATAACAAGTATCATTGTAATAATCCGTCACTAGTGTCAATGGCAATGGCAACAACAACAATAGCATCAACATCTTCAGCATCTTCAGCATCTTCAGCCCCTTCAGCCCCTTCAACCCCATCAGAATGTCAACCTGAGATAGTTGAACTTCTTGCTTCAACTTTTGGTAACATGTCAAGCTCATTGACATCCATAGGAAGGACAAAGATGCAGGTATTCATTTGCCCTTGACTTTGTTCTAGAAGTATTCTTATTTGCACTTTACTTTCTTTTGACTACTTAATTAATTTTTCTAATTAAACTATAGGTAAAGAGGAGGATGTAAGGATCTCAACTTGAAAGTAGTGGAAGACGAGCAATTTTTTTTTACTCCATTTAGCGAGTTGCAAGCACTACTTCCATGTTGCTTGAACTTTGGTTAAACTGGGTTCCAAACTCAAACAGAAATACCATTATGTTTTTAGAGTATTAATCGAAGTTCAACGATCCATGGACGCGAGTTTCTCTACCCATTGAACTTGATCTATCAATGGCTATTTAGACATCATGTCCAAATGCTTTAGATAGCATAATTTAGACGTTTTTTTTTCAAACATCCCTTGCGTCATGTATGAAATCAAAGCTGAAATTGCCATGGATGAAGTACTACCTTTGCATGATAATCATTTAATTGTATTAGGTCAATAGACTGGGCTATTTCAGAGAATCTTTTGATATTAATGCTTTATCAACTTATTATATACGACTCATTACCATGGCAGAAATAAACTTCTTTGTCCATTGAAACCCATGAAAATGTGGGTGTATTACTTGAGTCTCTTAGTCAACATGTTCTCATAGTACAATAAAGAGAGAATTTCAAATTTCCATCTTTACAGTATCATTTTTAGTTCCAAATAGAGAGATCACGACATAGACTTTCTTGACATCAAAATTTACATCTGCAGTGGCACTTCTTCCTCAAAATTAATTTTGTACCATACTAACTCATGATTTGTCCCTCAGTTGTTACACTCAATTGTTGTTTTCTTGAACCCGATTGTAGGAAATTGCTTTGCATGCTCCTCGACATCGTGGCGAAATTTACAACCCAATTGTAGCAATCTTTGATTGAAAGTGAGGGGCAAACTACACTATGGCCAAGAAGTCCTTTAGCTATGTTCCTGTTAGACAAAATTTTGACATTGAATAAAGAAAGCATGAACCAAAAAGAGGAAGCAATACAGAAAAGCATTAAGCATGTTTGATTGCATGAGGTGATTTGAACCAAGTAAAATTGGTACAAAAAAAAATGAATTTGGTAGAACCATTCATCTTTGGTTACGGCCTTGATTTTCATTGCCCAACTAATGACGGCATCAAAGAACTTAGCTAATTTCACAAAGTCCTCTTCAATAAGAAAGCAACAAGATGGACAAATTAATAAATACCCAACATAAAAACCATGAACCTAAAAGCATAATTTAGTCCATAAGATGCCTCCACCACCAGAAACCATGGCAGATACATGTCCTATAACACAACAATGTGAACATATTTCATCACCTTTTCAACTACAGAACCATCAATTGACAACATAGATTTGAAATCAAAAAAGAGGGATAAATTGATTCCTATTTTTGATGGGTAAAGGATAGTACAAGTAAAGTGCCCGCATTACCTACAAGTAAAGGGTAGATGAACTATAATACTTGCGTAAGTTCTTCAAGATATATCTAGCAGGCTTGTAGAAAGGAGGGAATGTGAAGTTTCTACATTTTATTAATCTTCAATTTAACTAAAACCAAATGATTTTCAGTCCCCCCTTCATAAAAAAAGAGACAAAGGCAAGAAAGTAATACAAAGTATTCCTCAAACATCTCAATGTTGAGCACAATTCGAATCCACTTCCATGGATCCAATCAAGGGACATAGAGTACCAAACAATTTTCAGTCCCCCCCAAACAAGTTCATGAAAAAAAAGGAAACAAAGACAAGAAAGTAATACAGAATATTCCACAAACAAATAGAAAAATATTGATCCGTTATGCAAAAGGAACCGCAATCCCCCGTCCAAGCAGTAAAGCTACAAAGGTCTCATTGTATAAAAGATGGATGCACTGGAAAGTGGCAGACTTCGTACCACCAACATTATCTGTCACAAGAGCACTACACGCCATGCCACAGCGTGGAGGACCTCCATAATCCTGTAGCACAAGTGCTACGGTCAAGTTACAAGAGAATTCAGGAAATCCTTTGACTAATATAGCCTAAGGAGAATTTCCAAATCAAAGAACTCGAGAAGTTACCGAGTAGTCAACGCATCTAGGCAGGTCATGATTGAATATCAAGACGCCGCAAAGCTGCTCAAGAAAATAGACATCCGGATTTTATCTTCTTTGTTGGATTGTCAAGATTGTTCTAGGGGGATTTTGTTAATTTCTATGAATATTTTTTTGGACAAAATTGCCCTTATTTTGGCCACCAGAAATGCCACACACTCGTCGGCCGGCGAACATTTGGCTGCCTGGCGATTTGAGGTCCTTATTTGAGATTGGTTTAGCCACTTCAGGTCCTTATTTGGGACAATGGTCACTTTTGGTCCTTATTTGAGAAAATAGGCTCACTTTGGATTCTTTTTTGAAATTTTCCCTTGAATCTTTGATATAGTAAATAGATACTTGATTTTTGTATTAAGACCAAAAGAATAATAAATACCAAAGGTACCTCAAAAAAGTGAGTCTTCGAGATAAAAGTGATGAAGATCGGTAGGTTACTATAAAATTAATGATGAAGAAGAGACTAGTTTTTATTTTTGAAATAGAAATAAATTTAAATTTGCAAGAAATCTATAATAGGGAAGTAATTTAACGAAACTGCACAAATATGAAAATTGTTAAGGGAAATATTGTGTATTTAGTGAAAAAGGTGCAGAGGGTGTAGTTGTTTCGCGAAATTTCTATCATTTTTAGAGAATATTTTTAAGGAAATCATTTTCCAAAAAAAAAAAAGACTTTTTTTTCCGGTGTTTAATTGAAAGTGAAAATTAATTAGAAATGATTTTCCAGGGAAAATTACTAAAAATTCAATTTTTTTATTTTTTACTTTTAAATTAATTTTATTTATTTTTATCTTTTTAGTTCTTTCTTTTTCTTTTTTTCTTGTTCCTCTCCATAGCTCCCCTACTTCCTCACCACCATCTTCGTCTCCTTCCACTGGTAGCAATGAATGATGGCCACAAGTGAGCTTGAGCTCGTTAGGATCAACCAAACTTAGGCTTCCCTGAATTTGGGAAGCTTGTAGCTTTCTAGCTTTGGCTAAGCTACAAGCTCGCCTAGATTTGTTAAGCCTCTTGCTCACCAGGCTGTGTTTTGGCCGCTCACCAAGTTGCTAGCCATCATTGAGGTATGCAGATAGAGGAGAATGAAGGAAAAGAGAAGAATAAGAAAGAAATAAAGAAAATAAAATAAAATTGATTTTTTAATAATAATAAAAATAATTAAATTTTGGAATCTTTAAAAATAAAATAAAAATTATCAAAAAGGAGTTCACGGTGGAGAAGGGGTTTGGTTTGGGTGAAAGAAAGGGGAAAAGTGGAAATCATTCTCCTCACTTTTGAAGGTTTTTTTTCCCCCCAATTTTCGGGAAAATATTCTGATATGATCACACCCCTTATACACTATGCAGATTATTAAGCACCAGCTATTTTCATTTGATTTTTTCCCTTTGTAAAAGAATCGTTTGAGATGCAATTAAGGCCGAGTATTAGCAAAACCAAAGCAAATTTGCTGGGCTAAAATCCAACAAACGACCCTGACAAGCTTCAAATTAGAAGGCCAACCCATGGCCGATGGGGGCGTCCCCAACTTTTCTAAACACAAAGAATGTGTTTGGTAACACTTCTACTCTTGAGACAATTTCTTTTGAAAAATAGTTCTTTTCTATTTCTACTTCATGAAATAATTTCTGAGTAAATTAGATCGTTTGGTAACTATAAATTTTTTTTATTCTTGGAATAGAAAAGAAATAGAAATGCGTTTGGAATCGACAAAAAATTTTATTTCTTTCTTCCTCGATAGTGGTGGAGACTGGTGGGCGGGGGCAACGACTGGCAATGGTGAGGTGCAGACAGTAACCGAGGGCGGCAACTGGTGACCGGTGACTAGCGGCTGGTGGGCAGGGGCTGCCAACGACCGGCGACCGAAAAATTCCAAATACCCTCCTTGCTTCCCCCGGGGAAGACCTCCAATCGCCAACTCGAGGCACGCGATACAGCCTCACTTCGGCAAGTCCGACATGCACTGTGCAAGCATGTACAGCTTCTGCAAGCTCGTGAACTTGGCCTTTGCCACGGTGAATTTCTTCCCAGAGTCGCCATCTGATGCCCTTTAGGCGACTTCTGTGATGGTGTCATCGAGTACTCGCGAGAACCTGGCCAGGTCACTGATGTTACCGTTGTTGTACACCGTTAAAGCAGGGTCTACTTCCATGACCAAGAAGATGGACTCATTCAAGCATCTCAACATGCACTCGTCGTACCAGATCACAGAGACTCGCTGGTTGGGGCATCTCTGGAGGATATCCCATTTTCTAGTGGCAACCCAGTTGCTGCACGTGGCAGTGCTGACGTCGCCACGGCAGAGGAAGGGCCCGTAGGCCTGATCAGGAGGACTTTGGCCAGCAGTGGCATTGGCAAAGCCATCGGTGTTGTTGGTGGCGGCAAAGGAGAGGGAAGAGAGGAGGGTGTCGAGGTTGGATTGGTAGGTGGAATTGGGAGTGAAGATGGTGGTGTTATCGCAGTAACGCTATAGATATGTAAGTGCCGATTCAGAACTTCGAGCATAAACACCGAGAAAATGAGGAAGAAGAGAAGGGAGTTGGAGAAGGCGAAGCAAGACTTCATGGTTGGATCAATGACCGTATTGGGTGAGCCAGACGAGAAAATATTGAGTAGGTGAAATACTCCACGTAAGCAATGCAGCTCACCATTCAAAATCGGACAGGTGGCATCCACATCGGTGGTGGGCCCACATGTGGGGCCGAACCCCTCTCTCGTCTCTCCAGTCTCCCCGCTTTGTCCTCTCTGTCCTCTCTCTCTCCTTTGCAGAGGAGAGAGAGCACCCTCGACCTCACTCCTCTCTCCTCCACCTCTACCTCCCTAGCCCTGCCCCTCTGCCATTGCTGCCGTCACATTCCCCCTTTGCAGAGGAGAGCAGCACGACCTCTTGCTCCAGGGGAGGGGGAACAAGACAGCCAAAGTTTCTCCAAACCATATAATGACCAATGGACAAAACCCAAATGCAGAATGACAAGAGAAGAGCCAAAGAGAACATGGTAAAAAAGAATTAACAAAGAGAGAGAGGGAGAGAGAAATAGACCCTGAGCACTGGTTAAGGCATTCAAAGTGGAGACGAAGAGCAACAGGAGCACAAGAGGATCAATCCGTCCCTACTTTATTGAAGAAAACAAAGACACCCTATTTTTCTAATTTTATAAAATTTTCCCCCAAGAGGATTCCATAGATTCCACGGAGGTAGAGGGGCGGGGCTCAGGGAGGTAGCGGCGGAGGCGAGGAGTGCCCAAGTGCCCTACCGTTGCATTCCCCCCTCCCCTGGAGCAGAGGTTGGGTTGCTCTCCTCTACAAAGGGGGAAATCGATCGCTGCGACGGCAGAGGGTGGGGCTCGAAGAGGCAGAGGCAGAGGAGAGAGGAGAGAGGCGGAGGAAAGAGAGAGGATAGAGAGGACAGAGTAGGGATCTTGAGGAGAGAGGGGTTTAGCAGAGGAGGGAGGAGAGAGGGGTTTGGCCCCGCATGTGGGCCCACTGTGCCGACATGGTCGTCACGTGTTCGATTTTGAATGGTGAGCTGCATTGCCTACATTGAGTATTTCACCTATCTAATAATTTTTCGAGCGAGACCGACACGGACTTATAGGAACGATGACGTTTCAATTTTTGTCTTACAAGTCTTGTCCATTCTACACGTTCCAAGCACTTTCCCGCCGCGGCTCCATCGTCAAGTCTTGTATTGACTCTGCGAAGTTTGTAGACCATTCGTAGTCTTATTTAATTAATTAATTAGATACATAGAAACCAAAAAAATCTAAGACCAGTTGTGGTGCGGACGATCGATCCCACCCGCTCCTGACTGAAACCGCTGCTGCAAAGGGAATATCCCATTCACCGGGCGACACGTGTCACCCCGGCCCCGCAGGGCTGCAAGAAGGGGAGAGTCGCCTGGCCCCACCTCCGAAGCGTTCTGTCGCTTCTCTCTCCGCCCTCTCTCCACGAAGCCGAACCTTGCAGTTCAGTCACCTCTCTGGGCCCCACCTCTCCCCCCCTCTCCTCTTTGCTCTCTCTCTCTCTTTGCCCACTCTCCCGTTCGCTCCACCCTTCGTGTAGCGCTTCTCTTTCTCCGACTCATGCCGGAGCCCGCCGTCCGACGAACGATGCCACTTCCGGCTCAGCATCCGCCTTGTCCGTTTACTCCGCTGTCCGTCGAAAACACGCCGAACGACGCCATTTGGCGCAGACGTAGTGGTTTGTCAGTCAGCGGCGGAGAGGACGAGAGAGAGCGAGTCGAGAAAGAGAGGGAGATGACGTGCTATGACGTTACCATTTCTCGCGCATTATGTGATTTACTTAAGAACCATGCCGAGGGACATGAATCCCATGATGTTCTCTTGTTGAGAATGAATGTTTTCGAATTCGGATATAAATGGCGGCTAGTATTTAGAAAACCATCTGAAAGCGGAAGCACTGCAATTTTTTGATTTCTTCAAATGGCTGAGTCTCGGAGTCTTGGAGAAATAATAAGACAAGGAATGTCCCTCACATGTCATACAATCTGTAAGACTTAGTCGCAGTGGCTTGTGAACCGAACCTTCGTCAAACGAGGATGTTGGGAAAATTAGGATGTCCATGCTCAAGAAGCAGGGAGATAGGACTATCACTCCGAGTTGTGTGTATACCACAACTCACTTATTCATCAGGAATCGGAAGAAGCAAAAATTGTTCAGGAGACACATGCGGCTGATGCATTTGTCCTTGGTCTTTTGTTGATCTAATCGGGTTCTAATACTAGTTCTTGGCCTCCTTTAAACATGGATGAAACTGACTTCAACAACTGTCCGTCTGTATGCTTCGGATTATGGTCAAGATCAATGATCCAAAACAAAAACACGCTGTAAGTACAACAATCAAAGATACACCGGGAAAAAGATCGTCGTCCATGCAATCCTCTGGAATTCTGTTTGTTGAGGACAGCTTTTTTGTCTCCGGCCTTCAGGAACCTCTGAGATTCTCAAAGAGTTCTGGAAGAAGAACGTTGGTGAGCTTCGTCCTCTTTCTGATCCCGTGCTTCTTCTTCTTGACCTTGGGCTTCTGCGAAATCCCATGGATTTGGGCCGCGAGCCTTCTCTGCGTCGTGTTTGTTGATGGTTTCATCCCATTCTTCTGTAGATCCTTCTCGATGTCGATCATGTCCCTCGGTAATTCGTGTTAAGAAATCGCACGTCGATTCTACACGGAAACAATCCACCTGAGTGGAATATAACAATGAAGAACAGAACCTGAAGAACATGCCAAAAAACTTTGTTATCGAAGTTCACCCAAACTTGGACTATATCTCCATGTAAAGGCACTTGGTGAATCCACTAGGCTTTGAAGAAAGTTGAAACACGAGATGTTCTTTTCTCAATATCAAGGCACAAAGAAATTGAAAATCCTCACTAAAAAAAAAAAACTCACTTGTTCTTCTCTCTTTTTCTTTCCTTTCTATTTTCTTTTTTAGCCCCTTGACAATTAGGGTCTATATCACCGATATAAAAGGGAAACTTTTAATTTAAAAACAAAATTAATAGAAAAGACATAAAAAGCCCTTACAAAATATTTGGCTTCACCCGCCAACAATCTCCCACTTGAAGACAAATATACTCAATGCACCAAGCAACTTTGCATTCCCCTTCTTCAAAAGCTAGAAACTCAAATTTGTGCCTCTACAATACTCCCCATCAATCAACATGGAGTAATACCAATGGTAGTAGTATAGAAAATATGTTTCTCTTTGTCTACTACCTTGGTAAACATGTTAGCTGGATTTTTCGAGCCATCAATTTTCCGTAGCTTTAACTCATTGTCTTTTAATGCTGACCTGATAAAGTGATAACTCTTCTTAATGCTAACCTCTTCTTCACTTATGCAATTCTCTTCATATTGGAGCTAGCCACTAGCATGCCATCCACATATAACGAAAGATACACAATATCACCATCACTATACTGGCGAAAATAAACACAATGATCAATCTCACAACGTGCAAATCCGTTTTTTTTCAATGAAATCATCAAACTTTAAATACCATTGCTGGGAAGCTTGTTTCAAGCCATACAAGCTTTTCTTCAAGCGACATACCATGTGCTCCCTACCTTTGACTTCAAAATCTTTAGGTTGCGCCATGTATACCTCTTCATCTAGGTCAACATGTAAAAATGCCATTGTCACGTCTAACTGCTTGAGATGAAAGTCTTCCACTATACTCAGCAGAACTCTGATTGATGTCATTTTCACTATTGGTGAAAATAACTCGGAGCAGTTTTTTTTTTTTAGTAAGGTAAGCATGTATAATTTCCAACCATCAACTGTACATCCTAAGGGATAGCGGCACCCATTTACACTCGATAAGCAACATAGCTACTGAGTGGAAAGATGCCGGAATCTGAAAATATCTAGAGCAGCAACCGGAAATGAACTAGAAAACTAGTACAAATAACAGAAGCCCTTAACCACAAGTCTCGCCTTGTATCTGATACTACCATTAGCTTCATTCTTAATATTGTACACCCACTTGTTTACCAAACATTTTTTAACCTATGGGCAACTTGGTTAACTCCCAAGTTTTGTTCTATAGTTATTGCAATAAAAATTTCGATTCACATTTCACTTTACCCAATCTCTAAATTGATTGAATGAGTAAATGGGTAATTGCCTCTAGATCAAATGTCACAAAAGGAACTAAGCCTAATTATAACTAGAACAAAATTAATTTCATTTTTGGTCGATTTTGAACCTAAAACCAAAAAAATTGAGAAATGAAGTTCTTGATTGATTTTCACAAAATTCTTGATGCTAAGTAAAATTGAAGCTACACTGAGATAATTTTGTGATTTTTGTATTTTTCAATTTTTTGGTCAAAGGTTTGACCAAAAGTCAAATCTTAATTGACTTTTCATTAAGAGTTTGATTCTATGGTCCAATCTTTAAATTTTTCCAAATTTCCACTTCTAAAATGAAATTAAACTCAAAAGGGACATTTTGGTGCAAAAAGCCAAAATTTGACCTGAGGTTGACTTTTGACCATATGATTGACCAACAAGTCAACCTTTTGACTTTTAGGGTTTTGTGTAACATAAATAGGAAATTTATTTTTAAAACTAAAGTGACAAATGGAATTGAACAAATGATACTTTTTGTTCAAAAAACTGGCCTCGTTGCAAACGAGAATCCCTAATTCAGTTTTTTTCTACTTTTATCGTCACGTCGACTGAAAATCAAGTGTCAATAAGTGTTGCCAGTAGCAGTAGAGGAGAGGGAAGAGAGGATTGGTAGGTGGATTTGAGAGTGAAGAGTGTGGTGTTTGGGCAATCATGAAATAGATATTCAGGTGTAGCCTCCAAACTGAAAATCTTGATGAAGAAGAAAAAGGAGGAGAGACAGAGGGAGATGATGAAGCAAGAATTTATTATTGGCTAGAATGATGAATGGGTTGGACTTTCATTTCCATATATTTATCACAATTTTGGTACGATCCACCAAACGACAAGGCATCATATCATTGAACATTGTGACCTATGCTGACGTAAAGGGGTAAGACCATCTAATATTTTCTAACGTAAGTATAAGTAATATAAATTATAAATTATTTACCTCTTTTAATAAATTAAATATAAGATCAAATCGAATATAATGCCTCATCCCTATTTATCAATATAAGATTCGTGAAGAGAGCCGGCAGCAGCCCCTCTTGTCATTAGCGCGGAAGCCCCTGCAACAATTCTAAGCCCTCCTAGCACGCAAACCTCACAAAGACAAACGAGGATGTGAGTCTTGCCGTATCCTGGGATTGCTCGTGTCGGACTTTTGCCTTTTCAGACCAATTATAGTACATTTTTTGTGCATAAAATCCATCGCCAACCCTGAAGGGAAGCGTACTTTTCCAGCCAGACAAAAATATGGATTTGTGCACTAGGAGACACTGACAATTCTGGCATGTCGCCCACTTAGTTTTGGTGATAGTAGACTCATGTGATGGCGTCGCGGGAGAACTTTTACTACTAACTCCTGTATATTTAAAGCAATATCTTTTGTAGTTGTAAATTTGGAATCCGAAACTTATAATTCTGCTACTAATGCTGATACTGAGGAGATTAACTATTTGTGACGTCATGATTGTTTTCCCTTTCTAATTTTGAAAGGATTTTCTACATGAAAAATCAATGTCTTCTTATCTATTTTTTCACTTCGAAAATTCGCATTGCTAACGAAATATTAGATGACCCTATGCATAAGGACTGACATATATTAAGTTTGTGATGTTTCCAATGGACCTTCATATAGAAAAGAGTATTCTACTCCTTGTATGGTATTTTGGACAAGAACTTGCATAATGGCCAATACAACCGCATGAGTAACAGTATTGTGGTAGTTTTTCATATTTAAAATCCACCATTTCCACCTCTCTAGATTTATAATTGTTCCAGTTTTAAGAGGTTTTAGCAAGTTCAATCTAACTTTAGCCTTGCCAATTTTACAAGAATTGTTATTTCTTACCTCAATCTTCATTTCCTCCAGTTTACTTATTTTCCCTATAATTTGCCAAATTGCTTCTTCTGTAATCGTAGCTTGAGGAAGCCCCAATAAATGCACCCAAAATGCATAGTGAGTGAAATCATAATAGTGCTTTGGGGTGTTTAGGTCGCCTCCTTGCAGAATAAGGAGATTGTTCACAAATGACCAAGGCCTGGACTCTAACATTGTTTCTTTCTCCTTTATTGAATTAAAGGTGAATAAGGACCCCTATTCAATTATTTCACATTTTACTGTCTCAATCTTCCACACTCTCCATCGTACTTAAGAATGCTTGAAAGTTAACATTAGGTTAAGAAAAAAGCTTTCCATAAAGAAGCAGCTAACTTTTCTGGTTTACCTTCTTTGGGATAGCAGCATTCATCTCTATGATGTCTTCTTCAGCCTACAAATTGCCCATTCTTCTGTACAAAGTTGCCATACGTAGGAGATTTTCCCATTCTCCTTCCATTTTCTTTTAGAAATTAGTCAGAGACTCAGTAATTAGAGAATCAGGGTTTCTGGGTTTATGGAGTGAAGGGAGCCCTATGGATTGGGTTAGTGGAAGTCAAAATTACCACTATTCGTTCATTTTCAATTTAAATGTTCAAGAAGAAGGGAGAAGATGGACGACTAGGAGTGGAGCTAATCTGATGGGTGTATAGTTAATACTACCATGGAGACAATGGCACAAAGGTGAATGGGAAAATAGGGTTTCTAAGGGAGAGGATGGATGACGAGGAAAATGGACCTAATACGGTGGTTGCTAGGATGGTTCTTCCATGGAGACTCATAACAGAGTGAGGGATTGGGAGATTAGGGTTTCAAAGATTAAGCTATCACCTTGTGGGATAGAGAGGAATGTCATATAGGGTGAGAGGGGTGTAATTGAAGTTGTAGTTCTACTTTGATATTAAAAGTGAGTAAAGATGGCAAGATTGGCACAGCCGGTATGCTTAGCACGAGCTTCACCTAGAAATTTAGTTCCATAATCACTTTAGCAAATCCTAATTCTATCAAATTTCTAATTCTGCATCTCTAATTCTTAAGCATATTTTGACAATCAAATCTCTAATCGATGCAAGGGAAATAATATTTTGGCGATAAATATTTAAAAACAATTATCCATTTACAAATGGATTTTATTGTGTGTAAGATGTGACTTTGAAAGAGATTAACAATGTGGGGATACCCTATTATGACATGATATCTAATTTTTGACTCATATCTGACAAACAATTATCTGACTTTTCCTCTCTGCATTTTTCCGAGAAAACCCCCGCAAAACTCTCCACCTCGAGCTCCTCTTTCTCTTCTATTTTTCTTTCCCTTTTGTTCCCCCTCTCTCCCCTACTTTGCCGACCTAAACCCCCCGATTTTCTACCACCTCTGATTTCTTTGTCTCTGACCTACACTTCAGTTTTTTAGTCTTCTTCTGCAGGTGATGTTCTTCGCAGGCAAAAAGAAGGGAGGAAGAAGAAAATGGAGCGAGTTGGGCCGAGAAGAAAGAAAAAAGAAAAAATAGGCTAGGCCCATGTGGAAAAGATATTTTACATATATATATATTTGTATATTCAGGAATGGTCTGGGTTGAACCGACCCTAAACTCCCAAGACCGAGTACCAACTAGCACAGTGTTGGTCCGGAATTTCAGGACCAAGGACAAACCAAGTCCCCCTGAAAACCAAATCGGGACCAATAGGGTTGTGCCGGTCTAGGGTCAGTCCAAGGTTGACCCTGGACCGATGCTCACCCCTACCGACCACCCCCGTTCTACTTGCATTTTGTGCACTGGCTAAGCTTGTCAGACTGAGCCACCATCGCCCAACACATGCAAGTTCCGATGTCACACCCCGAACCCTGAGCATGCGACAACCCCTTCTTTTGGTCGATTGAAAGCGACGCCCCAAGACTCGTCGACGACCACTTATTTTAATCTTTCGTTATGCGCAAGCGGAAGATGAACCATCCCCAGTCCAAACAGACAATCAAGCAATCAATCAGGGATAGAGAGATGAACTGCAAAAATCTCGACTACTCATTTATACAATTTACTGGATTAACCAACGGAAGATCGTCTTTCAATTTACAAGCCCGTCAAAAGGGGCTGATCCATCCTCTAAGCTAGGCCAAAAAGAAACTGGGCTAATCCAGCTATACAAAATGAACCCTTGGGTTCAACACCACGGTCACTCGGACCCATCAGACTCGACTCCGTTAGGTCGATCACTAGAGAAGCGGGGGCAGGATTCTCCACTGCGGGTGCGCCATTCTAGGGGCCTGAAAATGGTTAACTATGACAGGTTGAGATAAAATCTCAACGAGTTCTTCCCCTAAGCCTTGGTTAGTACACCAACTCAACCTGGGGTATCTCTCCAGAACTACCCCTCACTCAACCCAACAACAAACAACCAGCAATCAACAATCAAATAGCAGACATGGTCAACCAACAATCAAAAGTCGGTTCGCATGCAACCTTACCCGGTATGCCATACCCTGGACGTGATAAGTCAGCACAATACACACAATGCACATGGTTGTTAGATGATGCAGTTCATCAATTACATGCGAGTTGCATCACAAGCGATCTCACTTGGCCATTACCATACCCTGCACGTTATCAATTCATGTGTGCGTGCCATAAATAATATGATCGTCTCATGCATAATCAGAACCAATAATGCCACATTTTTCTCATGCACTCTCGCATCCACACGTATTCCGATTACCACTGCCTCATAGGGCTACAACCGAGGCGCAACGGCCCTACGGTGCCCTTCCTCCGCAGAGGCACAACCGTACCCTTCCGTACCCAAAAAACGTCAAGGGATACTCTCCCAAGACCGCATGCCCAACGAATGTCAAGGGATACTCTCCCGAGACTGCATGCCTAATGAACGTCAAGGGATACTCTCTCAAGACGGCGGTTTCAACTTAGTGATCATGCAAGCATACCATCACAACCCACTTATTATCTTTGGGCATTAGCCAATGCACAAATACTTACATATGAAACCTCAAATCATTTCTCACAAAAGCAATCCATATCCGGTGTCCCTCGGACAAACCATTTTCCCTACCTTTCTCATAAAAGCGGTCCATTTCCAGTGTCCATCAGACAAATCACTTTCTTTCTCATAAAGGCGATCCATTTCCGGTGTTCCTCGGACAAACCATTTTTTTTCTTTTGTGAAAATCACACAATTCAAATGGATGCTTATGCAATGCCACATTTAATTCACTTTATATGATCAAGGCACGTGAAATTATGCACAATTTCACTTCCGGATGAATAGTGCCGTGAACAGTAATCATGAACAGTGAAATTTTCAAATTTAATAATTAAATCATTTAATTCATAAATCACATAATTTAATCAATAAATGCATAAATTAAATAAATCAATTAATTAAAACAATTAATCAATTTAATCAAGCAAAGCATGCTTAATTGGCACATAACACACAATTAAGCATAATTAAACAAGATTAAGCTAATCTAATCTTAACCCTTAATCTAACCACCTATCTTAGGGCTAATGCACTTAATTAAACATCTTAATCAGCCCTTAGCACTAATTAACCCAACCCTAAGCAAGTTTAGGCACTAAATAGGGTTTAGGAGCTAAACTCACCCGTTAAGCGGGCCGGCGACACGGGCGCGGCGGTAGCGATGAACCTGACACCCGGGGACCTCTACCATGACGATCCAAGGTGGTCTCGGGCTCAACACAGCAGCAACAACTCAGATTCCCCACTGCAACTTTGAAAAATTGCACTGCTGGAGGAGGAAAAAGTTGATTGGAGTTGAATGGGCTGCCCGGAGCTCCGGCGAGCGGCGGGTTAGCGACCAACGGCACCTGGGGGTCAAGGGGAAACCACTTGTGGCTGGTATGGGTGGTGATTGGGTCGAAACTAAAGGAAAATGGCTGAAACAGGCGGAACAAGCAAGGACAGGCGGAACAGTGACGGTTTGGCAACAGCCGGCTTTCGGCCAGAATACGGGATGGCCGGAGGCTCCTTCCGGCAATCGACCGACGTTTTTTGAACGAAAATTCTCTTCTGAATGCGATGGCGGATGGCACGAGATGAGATTCCAACGGGAAGACAATGAAAAACTCTGATTTCGGTGAAAGGTCAGAAACTGAAAATTGCAGGAAGAATGGAAACAAGGGGAGAGAGGGCTGCGATTTGTGAGGGCTGAAGGAGGAGGAGAGAGAGAGCATTGAGGGCTTCAATTTAGCTTCATTAAGGGCATTAAATACCTTCTCCAATTCCCCATGCAAGTGACATCATCTTCTCTCTCTTTCTTTTGACTTTTCTTCAAAATATTCAAGGGCATTTTGGTCATTTCCACCTTGAACATTTTCCAAACTGCCCTTGGGCTGAAAATGAAAGGCGGGCCTAGGAAACGGGCCGGAAATGAATAGGAACGGGCTCAGGAATTTATTGACTCGAAACGGCTCAAGGTTAGACAACGGGCTCGGGAGGGTAAAGGGTCGGTTTGGCCCAACGGCTCACTTGCTTGCCTCAGGCCTTTCATGGTAGCTATCCCACCTTGGGCGTGAGGCCCACACTGATCTTGCCCGGCCCACGTCCTTGTAGGCTCATTTCCTCAGTTCGAAAATCCCTTTTTCTAATTACTCGGCTCATCTGACATTATCGACTGACTACGAAGCATTGTCTAAAAGTTTGTCCCAGACGTTCCCGAAAATTCAAAGTCCAATATTGGATTCTCATGCCTTGTCAATTTCACCCGAATGCCATTTTAGTACTACTCAGACTGATAGGCAGCTTTGAAGATTCACGCGTAATCGACTCATGCCAATTCACGTTCAAGACTTCTTGACACATGGACGTCGTTGACTACTTGAAATTGCAAAGGATTGATTCTTATTTCAAAGTACATGATTACCAAGGATCGACATAGGGCCGTTCGCGGGTTTGATAACAGTAAACGGAATCACCCGTCGTCCCATTATGTTCTGTCCGCGAATCGACTTATAGTCGTCCTTGAAATCGGCCTACATATCTACAGGATTGTCCTTACGCAAGTCTCACGGTCGAGTCGTTTTCCCAGGTCAAGTTCTTTAGTTGCACGAGTTCTGTCCTCATTAGCCTTTTCCCTCAAGGTCAGTATCTCAAAAGTGATCAGTTCCGAGTGAGATCAACCAACAATACACTAGTGAAATTAACGTTCAGTCCTCCCTAAGAGGGCTCGAATTTCAGGACATCACATCCGACCTCAACTAGGATGAACTTTACTACCGTTGGGTCATTGTTTGTCTTTTACTGTATATCTTAATCCTCTTGTAAGGCCCCATCAAGTTTTGTTCATTCTTCAAATGATGCATGCCACCCACTTGACGAAATGCATGCCGAAAATATATACTCGTTTGTGTCCTTTGTTATGGCTGAGATTTGCTCTTTTCCTTCTTGCCTACACTAAGTGCACACCATTTGCTGAAATCGGGTCTCGCTTGTTCATTATTGCCTAGTTTTCAAATTTTATTTTACTTCTTGCTTTAGCATTTGAACATGCGGTCCATTGAAGAATGTGAGGGTGGCAGTGTTTGGCTTATTTCGTGCAAAGGGAACGAGAAACCCGAGAGATCCAAGGAGAGACAGATGAAGAGTAAAAGGGAATAAAAAGAGAGAGATCTAAAAAAAGATGAATGAGAGACCTGAGAGACGCAGAGAAAAATAGAATAATAAAAAATGAATAAAATTTGAAAAAAGGGTGAAAGAAGGCAACAGCAAGCCTAGGCGGTAAATGGTGTATTAAAAATAGGTTGTTTTCTTGGTCTGACATGTGCAGAAGAAGAGACGGGAGGAAGAAAAATGAATTCAAAATGGGATGAAGACAAAATAAGGAAAAGGCCAAAAAAGAAAACAAGAGAGGATGAAAGAAATCCAAGAGAGGAAAAGAGATCTGGGAGAGAGATTTGAGAGAGAAAGTGAGGTCGGAAAGAGTCAGAGAGGGAGACGATCGTCCACCGCGCCTGAGTCGCGACTGCCAACCTTCCTCCGTTGAGATTCCCTCTAGATCGACGTGGCCAGGCTAAACGGTGAGCTCCCAGACCCCTGTTCTATGCTCCGCTTTTGGGCGTGTCGAGTTGGAGCTCGCAGCCAACCAGCTTACGCAAGCTCCGGTCGCTGGCCACCCCTCGTTACACCGCTGCGCACGTTCTGGTTCACATGTCAAGGGTCCTCAAGTCGGCACAAATCCCGTTCGAGCCGAGAACCACTCTTTCTAGTAGCACACCCCACCTGTTCGTTGAAATAAAAAGTCTTTGTACTTTTTTGACAATGTTTAAAGCTCGAGACAGAGGTTGTATACTTGCTTTGTGACCACGCACCCTCATGCAAAAATTAGGAATAAATTTGTTATAGTTGTGTCTTCTTAATTCTTTGATTGATTGACGTAACTTTTTAGTTAGCTGTCCTAGTATTCAATTATATTATCTCCATTAATCTTTTCATCGTGGAGTTGATGGGACAAGCATATAATTGATATTCTCTGGGAGCAGGAAGTAAAACCATCCCTAACACTTTTGGCTACAGGTTCTGCAAAACCCTCATCAAGGACGGTCGATGATTTGAAAACCGTCTTTAATGCGAGTTTAGGACCGATTTGAAAGTTTTAGTACGGTTTTGCCCATCGGCCACCAATTTCTTCAACTAATGGTACAACTTTAACGTCATTGAGCCTTTCTTGGGTAACGCCAATCATTATTGTAAAGAATAATTGATACAGCGGATGCCATCCTATGTTTGACCACAGTGTATGCGTGTGAGAGAAGAAGAGTTAGAGTAACCTAATAGAAATTTTTTTGAAAATCTACCAATCAATTATGATGAAGGTTTTCCTTCTTGTCTATTTTATTTTTCTTTAGGTAATGTAATCTAGAAACATTTTTGCACTTTGACTGTTGTAAGGATTTGTTGAACTTGCATCATCCACATCTTCATATATATGTCCATTCCACGACTATCAAACCAAAACATACCCAGTCAATTAGAAAACAAAACATTAAGGGGAGATCTTTTTAATGGAAGATAATGAAAGGAAATTCATATTTCAATAATTGATTTGGTAAATAAGCAAGCTTGTCCTCCTATACTACTCAAAAGTCCTCCCAAGACTTTTGTAGGAAGATGTTCATTTTTTACGTTGCCCAATCATTCTAGAATCATTGACTGGCTTCCCCGCGTCTAGGGACTCCTCCCATTCTTGATATTATCTCTTCGGTTTAGATATTTTCTTTTTCAAGTATGGAAAGATCCATTTTAACAATATGAATCAATAGTCTATTCAAGGAATCGAGTTTGTTCTATACCTCCAATTCAGACACACAATAATGTTCAGCAATAAATTGATACAAGTGAAAGGTTTATTATTTTTTATGCAATTTTTCTTTTAAAAAGCTTTAGAATTATAAGGACCTAAAGGTCACTATTGTGTAATATTGTCCATTTTGGCTTTTCAGCTTTCGCAGCTTTAAAATGCATTACACAAAATAAAAAATCCAAACTTTATAAACTAGCCAAGTACTCCTCCCAAGTGATGTAAGCCATGAGACATGTCCCCTCGCCTGTCTTGGGTTGCCTGCTAATGCAACCTCCATTGCCATTTTGGCCACGCCCTCAAGGTTTGAGACGTCACATTCTCCCCCCTTTGGGCATAGCATCCTTGTTGTGGTCCCACATGCTACGGGAGTCGACTTTGATATCATTTGTAAAAACTTAGGAGCTACCATTATATAATATTATTCGTTTTGGGCATTTAGCCCTTATAACTTTAAAATGCATTACACAGAATAGAGAACCTAAGCCTTATAAATTAAGCCAAAACTCCCCCTAATTGATGTGGAACAAGAGACATGCTCCCCTTGCCTATCTTGGGTTGCTGCCAACATAGACTCCCCTGCCATCTCAGCCATGCCCTCAAGGTTTAGGACGTCGCAAGAATATGCCTAGGGGCTCAAATTATCCTAATATAAAAAATTCCATTTATTTTGCAAAAAATGAACAATTCGAAAACATTTTCTTGAAAATAATCGTTTATATTATTTACAATAATAAATGAATAATCAATATTTTCATTGTTTGTGAAATATTTAGATATAAATTATTATCGATAATGAAAATATTTTTCATTGATTAATTTATTTCAAGTTATACAATGGATTATATTTAGTAAAATACTTTGCGATTCATTCTCTATCAACGAGTGGTACATTGTCAACTTTGCATCTCTAGGCAGCGTCTCATGTACGGCGTTGTTTTGGATTAAAGAATGCAGTAGTATGATCTCTCACGTTACCTTCTTTTGCTTCATGGGATATCCACATAGAAAATTATAGTTTTTATGTAGAGTTGGATGCTTTTTGTCTCTATATTTTAATGGTTTGTGCTCTTGCTACTCTGAAAAATGTTATCGTTCTAGTTCCTAAACTCGGGAACTTTATTATAATAGAAAGGAAAAAAGGCTGTCATTCTAACTCCTAACCTTCTTTTAACTATCTGACATATCAAATAGTAATGCAATTTTCATTTTCTAAAATTATAGAGAAAAAAAAAGATGAAGGCACATGAATAATTTCTACTCAAAGGTAATTTTCTTTATTTTGTGCCCTAAACAAGTTTCCAAGCATTTGAAAGCATTTGGTAACTATACAATATTTCTATTCTTGGAATAGAATGCGTCTGGTACCACCTTGAAACTTTTTGTGATGTAAAATTTCTTTTAATTTTATAATAATTTTATGAGATTTTTCTTTTTTTCCCTACTATTCTTCTTCCTCCTCTAATCTATTGCCAACCTCACTTAATAAACGGAAACCAACCAAATGAGAGCCAGCGACCTTGCCGGCCCTTGATGAGGTCACCAAACCTTGTCTCTAGCCGGTTAGTAGCTATCGCTGAGCTTGGTAATTGGCTAGAGAAACAAAAGGAAGAAAACAAAAGAGAAAAAGAAAAGAAAAGAAAATGGTTTGATTCTAGAATTGTTCCTAAGAACAGAGAAGTACTTTTTTTTACTTCTTGATTCTATTTCAAATCTATTCCCAGGAGCAATTTTGTTTCTGGGGGTAGAAAAATTAATCAATGTTACCGAACAAATTTTTGTTTTTTTTTTTCTGAGAAATAAAAAAACAACAATAGCCAAGAATTGACCAGTTACCAAATGGACCCTTATTCCCCAAAACTATTCAGAGCACCAAAAATCACTAGCACATGATATTTGCGTTTTCTTTTCTGGGGTGTGCTCACACTTGAATTTTCTTCTTTTTTATGCGTAGGATTTTCTGGTCGTGGTAAAAAATGCAGTCCAAAGTTCTTGGGCGACCATAAGGACACAGGTCCTGAATTTGGTAATTTTTTTTTCCGTTATTAGGGCTGTATTTTCTTGGACCAGAATTATTATCTTAGACTTTTGGACACTCCTTACCCAGTTGGACCACGACTTCTGAGTATTATTATATTCCGACTTGATATAAGCCAGTTAGCAGGAGTTTCCTGCCAAGAACCCGGGGTGGAAAATCTTGTTTCTTTTTGTTAGTTATTTATTTTGGAGGCCAGCTTTTGAGAAGCTGGTCTCGACTTTCCTTATCTCCTCGTTGTAAACGATTAAAACCGAAAGCTTTCGCAAGCTACGACTTTTTCGTTCTCATCATGAACTTGGTCTTTGTGTATTCGGCAGGAGGAAGAAGATTGGTTTATCTCATTTTTTTGTCCCCTGGGTGTCGTTCTACGTTTGAGTAGCTGGAAAATGTGATTTGATTTGACATCAGATGACTAAACTGCCATATATACATTCAGAAGACGGTTCCTAGTCTACATTTAGGGGACAAAACCATTGACGCGCGCATGGTTTTGTTTGACCCTTTAAAAGATAATCAAATTGAATGAGTTTTGTTCTTTCAATCCTACTCAGCACTTTAAATTTTTTACAAGCTCAGTGGTTTAAGATGGTCCAACTCGACTTTATGGAACTTATCTAATGGTTTACGCTTATGGAGAAACTCCTTCCACCCGTAGATGACATCTCCTCATGAAACTTGTGCAACTTCTCGATCTCATCCTTTTTGGCTGATTTTCACTAGTCCATTGCGTGGAAATGAACAGAAAAACTCGTTTCCTACTTTTGTGTCGCATGTTGATCTTCTTAACTCGAAATGACTATTTTGATCATGCTCATGAAATGGCAGTAAACCATCCCCATTCATGTCCGTTATGTAGCCCATCAATAGTGCCTATAATTCTTGTTTGGGCCTACATATTGAATTTCAACTTCTGTTGTGATAAAAGAAGATTGCCATCAATTACATGACTAAAGTTAATAGGGCAGTTACTCGAATTAGCATCACCCAACCTAACTCGGTTTCAAAATACATACACACACACGCAAAGACGAGAGAAGTTGATTAATTCATTCAACGACTCATGCATTTCCAGCTTTGTATCTCTACTCAGCATGCGGCGCTCTGAATCATTTTGGATAAAAGAATCCAGGAGTAATATGATCTCTCTCATCACCATTCCATGATCTCCACATAGAAAACTAAGTGCGGCTTCATTTAAAAATAGATCCGTTTATCCAGAGTTATTTACACTGTTCAATCCTGATTTCTTCAGTTTTGAAGTTTCTTTTTTAATGACGAAAAGATCCTTTTATATTATGTGAATTAATAACCCTTGTGGGAACCGAGGTGCTCTATCTGTCTAATTCTTATGAACAAGCCAATTCTAAACCGCTAAGATAACGTCATGGAGTTTTGTTTTAGAAAAAAATACTATACTTACCAAGATTTAGTTTATACAATTAACTTCTTAAATGATACATAGGGCTATATATGATTTTGGTATATGACTGATTATTTAGAGGATCACTTGCAATCTAACATATTTCCTAGTAAAACAGCTTTCTAGAGTAGTTTTAATATATCTAAATCTATGGTTTAAGGTTTTAACTTTTCAACATATATTCATCTTCTGATCATTTAACAGTTTTGTGGGATCAATACGGACAATCGTTTGAAAATTTGTTTTCATTGTTGGACCACGAGTTCGAGTATTATATTTCCACTCGATGTAGCAAGTCAGCAAGAGTTTCTTCCCAAGAGCCTTCCTTGGGAAGTTTTGTTTTGCTTTTTATTTTGGGCCAGCATTTGTGAAGTTGGAACTGATGTTGATAAAAAGCCTTTCCTTCAGTCCCTCAATCAGTCCTTCGTTCAGCATCATCCAGTGCCTTAGTTCAGTCAAAGAGTACAAATACCAGCTCTAGCAAAATACCAAAACCACCGTACCGTATACAACTCCCACCCCCCCAGGCAACCTTATTTATACCATTCCAATCCCGCGCCGAAACAGTGCTTCACATCTCGTTGTCCAGTCAACTGCTGCACGTCAATGAATTTTGGAGGAACCAGCTAGGGTTCGTTTAAAGAGATTGCTTCTCTTCATTTTGTTAGGAGTAGGTGCTCGCAGGGGGAGCGGGCATTTCCATTTCAAATGATTCAATCCAGCTATAGGTTCACTTACGGCTACCCTGTTACAACTTTACCCCAATCAAAGAATCTATTGGCGTAAGTGCCAATAAGACCACCAAAAGCCTTTATTTCCTTGTGAATGAAAATCCAAAGCTATTTACATTGCATTGAGATTTTTCCCTAAAGATGAAAACTAGAGAAGAGAAATCTTTGTAATAAAAGTCCAGCTAGCCTAGCGGTACTGTTATGCTATATTTGTAACGGTGCTCTTGAGGGACTCATCTTTGGCAATCGGAATATAAAATTTCCAAAATTAATTGCCAAAATTGGCACTTATCTTGTAAAAACATAATATCTAAACCCTCTAAATTACGAAAAACAGAATCTTATCATTTAGCACAAAATTGAAATTAACGTAAACCTAGCTTTTCATATTTAATTGGGAAAATTTCAAAAAAGGGTCTTAAATATTCTCATTTTCCCAAATAAGGGCTTGAAATGAACATTAATCCAAATAAGGGCCCGAAGTACCTTTATTTTCTCAAATAAGGGTCTAAAATAACATTTTTTCAAATAAGAGGTCGAGATGACTGTATCAATCTCAAATAAGGACCTCACCAGCTGTGAAGGGGTCTTCTTAAATTTTTGTGTTTTTTCATTTTTTCTTCTCTTTTCATAGAAAACAAACTAAAAAAACTAAATTTTAAAAAAGAGAGAGAGAGAGAAGGAAAAACATAGGTCTTGGGGTGTTGGGCAAGGATGGGCAACCCTCGCCCATCTCTAGCAAGAGCCTGATGGCTTTCACCTTTTGTTGGCAAGGGTTGCCAGCCCTTGCCCAGATGCCAGCAACCTTGCTGGCTATTGCTACCGCCCCACCAACGATGGGGCAACAACCACAAGTAGCAGGGAGACCTCTCACTTGTGTTTTCTATTTTAAAATTTTTTTAATCTAATTTAATTTAAATTTAAATTGTGTTTCGACAAAAATATCCTTGATTGGTTGGAATTTGTTGCCAGACTATTTGAAACAAGTATAACCACTTCAAGCTATTCTTTGAGATTGATATAGTCATTTCAGGCCTTTACTTGAAATAAAGTCTACTTCATGCCCTTATTTGAGAAAATGAGAGCACTTTGGACCCTTATTTGAAACTTCCCTATCTAATTTAGGTTGTGGAGGCTAGCCTCTCCATAATCTCAAACTAATAGCACATGTTTTCGAATTGTGCATTAGGTGATCATGACTATAGCAAAAAATTTTGTGCTAGTGACATGCTCGAGTGAAGAAATTTAAATGCTACTTTGTAATGATAGTCATGTAAATGATTATATGTCGTTTTATATAATATACAATTATAGCAATAATACATAAACGGGACAAACCTCGGGAATTCAGATCTAACAATTATCAAGCAATACATTATTTCTTCAACTTCCAAGAGAATAAGTTTTCGTGTTCAGAAGTTGACTAAACTTTTCATGGAGTGAAAGGGCTTCTTCTTAGTACTTAAAATTTTGAATTTGACCAGACAAGATGAAAATTTGGACTTTGGCACAGTACCGTGTCTGCAACGGAAGGGTTTTGGTTTGTCAACAAAGGAACGTGACAAAATAAAAAAGGCAAAAATTGATTGATGAATTTGTCACATGAATAGCGTAACCAATCGTCTACACCATATCAATTGTACAACCGATGCATAGAGTCCTCTTTCTTATATGAAAGGCCCCTGGAAACATAACAAACTTAATATATGTTAGTCCTCACACATAGGGTCATCTAATATATTGTTAGGAATGCAAATCTTCAAAGTGAAAAAACAATAGAAAAGAAGACATGGATTTTTTACATGGAAAATCCTTTCAAAATCAAGAAAAGTGAAAAAATCACAGTGCTGCAACTAATCAATTTCTTCAGTATCAACATCAACATCAAAATTACAAGCTTCGGGTTGCAAGTTTAGAACTTTAAAAGATAGGGCATAAGAGTCCGTTACTCCATCACATGTATCTACCATCACCAACCTAAGTGGACGACATGCTTTTGACCAAGAAAAGATAAAAAAAAACTAGACAATATGCTAGGAGCATCACTGTCTCCTAATTCGCAAATCCATCTTTCTATCTGGCTTGAGAAGGACGCTCTTTTTCTGGGTTGGGCGAGCGATGCAAATAGGACAAGACAAAAGGTCCGACTCGAGCAACGAAGGGATAGGACAAGACCCGCATTCTTGTTTGTCTGTGTGGTTTGTGCACTAGGAGGGCTTAGAATTCTAGTGGTTTGCTATCAAATCAAATCATAGCTGGCTACTAGCAAGAGGGAGTGTTGCTGAGTCTATTCATGAATAGCGAAGACACGCGCTCTCGCTCCCTCTCTCTCTCTCTCTCTCTCTCTCCTTTTTTTGTTTTTTTTTTCCTTTTTTCGCAAAGTTCACTCCCTCTTTTCCTTATTTTCTCCGTTCGTCGTATCCCGCTCGCTTCCAATATGATAGGCGGAAAAGTTGAAAAAAGATATTCAACATGCAGCAAGACCAAAATTGGGATCTGTTACCGTACTTGGTACTCGAGAGGAGACAACCATGCTTCTATAAATCATGAAAGTCCCATCCATTCATCATTCTAGCCAAGAATGAATTCTTGCTTCATCATCTCCCTCTGTCTCTCCTTCTCCTTCTCCTTCTTCTTCATCAACATTTTTAGTACTGAGGCTGCGCCCAAATATCTATTTCATGCTTGCCCGAACACCACCCTCTTCACTCCCAACTCCACCTTCCAATCCAACCTCCACACCCTCCTATCTTCCCTCTCCTCTGCCGCCATCAACAACACCAGTGGCTTTGCCACTGCCACTGCCGGCCAAAACCCTCCCGAACGGGCCTATGGGCTGTTCCTATGCCGTGGCGACCTCAACAGCACCTCATGCAGCCGCTGCGTGGCTGCTGAAAAACGGGATATCCTCCAAAGATGCCCGAACCAGCGAGTCTCTGCAATATGGTACGACCAGTGCATGTTGCGGTACTCGAACTGGTCCATCCTCTCTGCCATGGAGCGATCGCCAGATCAGGTTTTGTACGATGTCAGGAACGTCACCAACCCAACCCGGTTCACGCAGCTTCTCGTAGAAACCCTAAATGACATCTCCATGAGGGCGTCAGCTGGCAGGTTAGGGAAGAAGGTTGCGGCAGTGGAGGCAAACTTCACGACCTCACAGAAGCTGTACACGCTCGCACAGTGTACGCCTGACTTGACGGCGTCGGACTGTCTCAAGTGCCTCCAGTTTAGGATCGCCAATCTACCTCAGGGGAAGGAAGGCGGGAGGTTGCTCGCCCCGAGCTGCAACTTGAGATACGAGCTCTACCCCTTTTATAATGCCTCAGCCCTACCGTTGCCGGCCCCTCCACCTCCTGCTTCAGCACCTCCGCCTCCCCCTCCGGTGACCGGAGCTGAAGTTAAATGTGTGTGTATGGCTTGTCTTCTTCCGTCCAGACTCTCTTTTTCATAATATTAAGCCTGAATTTTAATGTCAGCAGTAAAATGCTCGATTCATTAGTCTGACATGTGGCAACGTAGGTCCCACACGTATTAAATTACTCCATCTCTTCTCTCTCACCGTTACTTTCTCTCCTCCCTTCCGTTACTGACAGTTAAAGACTCTTTTTCTCTGTACTTCTTTTTTCTTCTTCTTCGTCAAGGGTAAAGAGACTCCCCAGTCTCACCATGGCCTCGCTAGTTGCAGGAGAAGGCGGCCTCACCGTGGCCATGATGGTTTGGGCAAGGCCGGCCTCACCATGGGAGCTTCCAAGTAACTACTTTAGAAAAAGAGTTAAAAAAAGAGAGAAGAAACCGAAAAAAAAGGAAAAAAAAGGTGAACAGAGAGTTATAGTGCGTTGAATGAAGCGTTATACTTGACATGGAAAATCAGATTTATCCAATATTTTCTCAAATAGAAGACGTGGATTTTAGTCCAACAGACCAAAAAATCCCTACTTCCGTTCGTGTTTGTCTTTTGACTTTTGCTCTTTATTTCTGGAAAAAATCACTTTCCAAGTTGACTTTTTGTATTTTTCATAACGCTTTTCGCTTTCATTCGAACCAAAATTTTGACATCGGACGTATCGACTTTCCCTATCCACCAAACTAGTCATAAAGGGTCCATACTCATAGAGGGTCAACCATCTAAAATAATATAAGTTTTCTTCAAGGAAGAAAACGTGATTGATTGATTGAATTTATGAGGTGATATTCAAAGATCACATAATTCCCATGAAGTGTACCTATGGAATCTATTTCTCATCTTTCTTTTCTTTTCTTTTCTTTTCTATTTTGTATTTGATAGGAAAACCATCTTTATCTCTAAGCTTCATATATTTCGAATAATTTTTTTTAAATAATCACTTATATTATTTATAAAAATTAACAAATGAAAATATTTTCATCATCCACGAAGATATTTAGATATAAAAATTATTGTTGACAATTATAGTAATTTCCATGCACTAATTATTTCAGTCGATCGCTTTTAGGAAAATATTTTCTGAATTTTTCAATTTCCATAAAACAATTGGAATATTAATATATTTTGAAAAAATAAGTGACCATTTTCGTTCATCAAATTTATAAATGAAATTTAATATTTTTTACTTTGTAGGAAAATCTAACTTTGTTCTAATTGAAGACTATCATGGTAACTAAATACTTTCTTTTCGTCTTCCTCTTTCTCTTAAAATCCGACCAAAAACACCCACAAACAAGTATAGAGTATAATTAAATTACATTAACAAGTGAAAATATCCTTAAAAATGCAAATAATTAATTCACAAAATAAAATGTAGAAGATGGACAATGGAAATATTTAATAGTCGTCTAGTTGAACATGGTGGGTCTCACATCCGCTTGTGAGATTAGATTATTTAGATCACAATTGGTAAAATGTCGCTTTTACTCGACGGATGGTTATTCTTGTACATTATGTCAACATCACTTATTCTGGGCATTTGTTCGTAAAGCGTACTCTTTTTTGTTTTTCTCAATTTTCACTTTTGCTCTGGCTTATGGCAATTATAAAATCTCATCCTGTCATAATCCCAAATACTGATGCTATCCAGACATGATTGCTCGTATGCAGGCGAAAGCAATATATTCACTGTGATAATCACCGTGGTCGCCCTTTCTGTCATCCCAACTGTGGTGTTTCTCTTCCTCGCTTGGTGTTTCAGTCGGAGGAATTCGACCAAAAGACGTGCAGTCGTCCAAGGAGATCAAACAGGTACGAAACTGGTACTGCTGCCGTCAACTTGGATAGAATGATGAACCGCACGATGCGCTGTTCTATACTTTTGGTGAAATGACCTCCTCGTGTTGTTTGGTCGCGTAGGTCTAACTAAAATTACAAACTCTGAGTCCATGCTGTACGATTTAGCCAACATACAAGCCGCTACAAACAATTTCTCTCAACGAAACAAGTTGGGCGAGGGTGGATTTGGTGAAGTTTTCCTGGTATGATTAATTATCGCACTTGAAAGATCTTTAGGTTAAAAAAACTTGGAGATCTTTGATTTGGTAATTTTGAGAGTTGTGATTGGAAGCTACTCACATGTACTTAAACATTGAAATTCTGATCTTCTAGGGTACACTTCTTAATGGACTACTAATAGCCGTGAAGAGATTATCTCAAAGCTCGAAACAAGGTGCCGAAGAATTTAAGAATGAAGTCATGCTGCTATCAAAGCTTCAACATCGAAACGTTGTACAGTTGCTTGGATTTTGCGTAGAGGGTGAAGAAAAAGTACTTGTCTATGAGTTTGTGCAAAATAAAAGTCTCGACTACTTTTTATCCGGTACGCCATTTTTTGATATATTACTAAGTTGTTGCTTTTCATCTTGAAATGAATATGTAATTAGCCTCAAATTATGTTGAATGTTTCCCATCTTTTGGAACTTAAAGTTAGTTCCTTGCATAGAATATATTTAAGAGCATTTATCAACCAAAAATAACCTGCATTTAAATTGTGTGTACATGTAGATCCTGAAAAAAGGAGGCACTTAGATTGGTCGACACGTTACAACATACTATGTGGGATTGCTCGAGGAATATGCTATCTACATGAGGACTCTCGAATTCGAATCATTCATCGTGATTTGAAATCAAGCAATATCTTGTTGGATGGTGAAATGAACCCCAAGATTTCTGATTTCGGCATGGCAAGGATTTTCGGAGTGGACCAAACATTGGCAATCACCGAAAGAAATGCAGGGACTTAGTAAGCATTTGTTATGCTTTTTCTCTGCTTTTTATGTTTATGTATGCTTATATTGTTGATGTATAATGGTTTGCAGTGGTTACATGTCACCTGAGTATGCAATGCATGGACAGTTCTCTGTAAAGTCCGATGTCTATAGTTTCGGTGTCCTACTTCTAGAGCTTGTTATTGGTAAGAAGAATAGTTTTTTCAATCAGGCAGACAGTGGCGAAGGTATTGCTTGCTATGTAAGTTGCACAAACCAGCTCCTTAACTAAAATGAAAATAATTAAACCAAGCAAATTCAACATCTTGAGAAATGTGTTTTAATGAACTATTTTCAGGCCTGGAAAAACTGGAGAGATGGTACGCCATTGGCGGTGTTAGATCCAGCCATTGGAGACGCATATTCAAGGGACGAAGTTGTTAGATGCCTAAAACTTGGTTTGCTGTGTGCTCAGGAAGATCCAAATGGAAGACCCACAATGACGGACATTGTCCTTGAGTTAAGCAGCCACCGTGTTACTCTTGAATTGCCTCAACAATTGGCCTTCTTCCTTAACAGGACAGAGAGACCGATGGAAGAGCTGGATTCGAATGAATCCATCAATACGTCTATCACGACGCAATATCATTCGCTGGGGCGGAACTTCAGTGATCATCAATGAACAATGAGCAAACACCTATGTCCTGTGCATCTAAAGGTACAGAGTGTCTTGTCTGTGAGGCCAATTATGTTTTGGTCCACACGACATGGAAGGTTGTTGATATTTATATACATACATGAGGTTTTATTGGGTAGAGGAACGCAAGTCCTTCCTCATTTAAAGGTATGATTAGTTAGAAAGGACTAGAGTTTCACTTTTTCGTCATGATTTTCTTATAGTAATTTTCATGATATGTGATAATATAATCTGCACCGCTTAATTTCCATCACATTAATTATAAATCGAGGTCAGGAACGTCATCTCCATATATATATTCCTTTGCATCTTCTGCCTCTTTACTCGATTATAATGGTCGGTGGTTCATTATGATGGTAAGGCATGTGACTTTACATGCATATTTCCTTAATCCCTCGATCTTTAAAGGACCCCAGCAAGTTCAGAGTTCGAAGGGCCACAGAGTGCTGTCTCTGATCAACGCCATGGGCCACAGAGAAGGCAACTCACGCAATTGACCTCGTAAATGACCCCTTTATGAGGCCAACGGGGGACCTTATTCTCTCTCACACCTGAATGTTGATGGCCTAATCAACAGCAACATATTAAAAGTTTTTGGGATCGTTCATCTCTCTCTCCCTCCCTCCCTCCCTCCCTCCATCGCGACTCACCACAGCCCTCGCCTTATTTCCTTGCCTCACCACTATCGGCATTTCGGTTCCACATTGCATCAGCTCGTCTTTGCTCGAGCTCTCCTCCTGATCACACAAGGAGGAAAGTGGTGACATTACTCGTGGAACTGAGAAAGAACAAAAGACGAGAAAAGGAAAAGAAGAATTTGCGGAAGAAAAGGAAAGAATAAAAATTGAGATATAAATGGGTAGAATGATTTCGGACATTCTTTTCTTTATTTGACAACTTCAATAAAAGAAAGTGTATGGATGGTTGGTGGAATTATAAGGATTTGCAATTAATGTGATTAATCATCTGAGTTTGGATAAAGTATCAGGTGAAATGTGAGTATGTTTTGTCTTCTCAGATAAATGTGGATTTCAAGGAGTATATTTCATAGCACCTAACAATTGATCCGAACCAAAAAAAAACAATTGATCCAAACCAGAGGTGCGTCTTCTGTTAGAGAAAGGAATTGGAAATGCTTAGATCTTTCTTACATTCACACTCATTGCGAGCAATTGAATCTCCCTCCCTCTCTCCCCATCCATCCCTCCCTCCCTCCTTCCCTCTCCTTATGTGAATTCCAATTGTTGCCAAGTGGATGATAAGATTTGACTTTAGTTCTTTCAAAGTGAGCTTAGCCATGAAATAATTGCATATATTATAAAAGGGTCTCACTAACTTGACCGCCTCGTTAGACTAATTGTATAATGGCGCTATGTTGATCACAATTTTCATTTCAAGAAGAAGTGACTTCTCTGATGTTTTTAGGTTGTTTGATTGCTTCTCATAAAGTGTGAAATGATTCCCCTAAAGAAAATGAAAGTTAAAGACCATTTTTTTGTTAATCCTTGACCAATTCTTTTGAATCTCAATCTTCATCCTATCTCTCCTCTATGGACAACTTTTCAGTGTGATTTTTTTCTTGTTACTATACATTTTGTTATAATAAAATGTCATAATGTTTATAAAATAGAAATATTCACATCGAATGATGTTGTACTTTTGGCAAATGTCGAAATATCTATATCTCATAAAAAGAACTAGAAATCTAATGATTTGAATAAAAAAAACCCACATTTTATGAAGTTTTGCACTTATAACATAATGTTAGAAACTCTTTGTATACTATCATAATTAAAACATTAAAAAACTTATATTTTCACATACTTTATAATATGATGCACTCGGTTACAGTAAAAACATTGCCAATAGTGATGCAAAGTTGCAAAATTAAACAAAAATGTATTTTATGATATCATGTATATTTGATTACGTCAAGCATAGCAAATCTTAAAGAATATCAAAATGAAGAAAAGTATATTATATGGTGCGAAAATCTGCAAAATTTGATTTTCTTTTTGCTTTACGATCAATGTTAATCGAGTTTAAGTGGAAAATGTTCCAATAAAAAGAGAAGAGGACTGGCAAAAAATAAAAAGAACAAGAGAAAAGGAAGAGAAAGCCAACATACTTTTACCTTTTCTTCTCATCTTGGAAGGATATTGGTGGGCCCGATGGATTCTTTTCCACACCCTCTCTCCCGTCCTCCTAAACTAGCGTAAGAGTTCCGACTTTCCCACCAAGGCAAAACGGCAGATATATATCAATTTGTCCGATCCATTCTGAAACTACAATCATTCGAGCACGCGACATCACCTCACCTTTGCTTTCCGTGACGTCACGGTCCACTTACTATGGTGACGTCATTCCTACGCTTAATCACGTCATTTTTCATTTCCTCCAACTTCCCCGGACGCCTCTATTTTTTTTTTTGTCGAAAAGGGATTTTCATTACTAATTTCGCAATTGATTACAACTAGAACTGAACTCAAGACATAAAATAGATAGTAGGGCTTGCGGGGGGCGAGACATCCAGTTCGGCGGGAGGGTACCATTGAGATGGGCTTTTGCTACCCAATCAACCACTTTGTTCTTACTCCTGGGCTCGTACAGCAGCTGGATGTTTGGCAATTGGCCCAGCAACTTGCAACAGTCTTGGACCAGCGGCTTCAAGGCCCACGGCGGCTCCTCCAAGCCCATGATAGACTGAACTACAGCTGAGTTATCAATGGAGATCATCACGTGCGGAACTGAAGTGGATAGTCATGGAGTTCCAGTTCTGTTCTCCAGAACCCACAGCAAAGCCGCACGCAATGCTAGGGTTTCAGCAACAAACACCGAGGGAGCGTGAATCAAGCTCGAGAAGCCGGCGATTATGGTGCCCTTGTCATCTCAGCAAACACCAGCAATCGATCCCTCCGTTGACGAACTTCTCCAGGCGGCATCAATGTTCACTTTCACAGAGCCCACATCCGGCAGTTCCCAGACCTCCAACTGAGGTAAGGGCGTTTGGTTACTCTGGGTGCTCCATTTTTAAGTTAAACGTTGCTGTGATACAGCTTCTTCAACGGTTTGCAGTGGATTTGGTGGCTGACCAGCGAAGGTTGCTCTGTTTCTGGACTTCCAAATACACCATAGGAGAGTTGCGAAGAGGGCTTTGGTCCTCGACGAGCCGTCTGAGGTAAGGAAATTGCTGATGTCCTTATCTATTATTGTTATGCTCGTCGGGGCTGTGTTGAAGGTTAAGCCGAAGTCTGTCCAAACTTGTTTTGTCCAGGGGCACAGGAAGAACAAGTGTTCTGAGGTTTCCGGGGCTGATTCACACACGGGGCATATCGGCTCAGGTACTAATTTCCTTCGGTGGAGATTTGTTTTTGTGGGAAGGGCCTCTCGACAAACACTCCATAGAAAAAACCTGATTTTGGGGGATGTGCATAATTTTCAGATTTCAATCAATAAGCGCTTAGGGTTCTAATATGATGTTGATGCTTGGGAGATAGGGTGTACGTTTTCCTGTGCTTGTAGCTTGTTGTAGCCACTCTTCACTTGGTATGTTCCCGATTTATTTGCTATCCATAGTAGTTTATCGGGTTCAGGATTGATACTAAGAGGCGTTGCCAGAATTTCGCGTACGAAATTTTCACAAAAAGTCTCCTTCAGTAGATCCGAGTTCCACGCCCTCGAGTCCTTGTCAATGAAATCAGCTACAAGCTATGGCTCGTTAAGATTAGCCAGGCCACCAATTTTCCCCGAAACCAGCCATTGATCCTCTCTAACTCGTATGTTTTCCCCGTTCCCCACTTCCCATTTCAACTCCGATTCAATAGCATCTCTTCTTACTAGAATACTTTGCCAGTCCCAAGATGGTCGAGGTCCTCTTTTTGCATTTCATAGGTTACCACTAGGGAAGTAGAGACCTTGAAAGAGTCTAGACCATAAAGCCTCTTTTGCTGTACTGAGTCTCCATGCTTGTTTCCCCAAGAGATCTTTATTAAAATCCATGAAGTCTCTGAAGCCAAGTCCTCCCTTGTCTTTCTATCATTTAACAGGTCCCAACTCTTCCAATGAATACATTTTCGATGCATATTTTGCTTCCACCAAAAAGCTGCGATTTTCTTTTCAATTGCTCTGCATATGGAAACAGGGATTTTAAACATCGACATAGCATATTGTGGAAGTACTTGAATGACTGATTTGAGTAAAACCTCTTTCCCTGCTTTTGAGATAAGGTGTTCTTTCCATCCCTCTAGTTTCCTATCCACCTTAGCTAGCATCCATGAAAACATCTCTTTTTTGTGTTATCCCAATCCGATGGTATCCCCAAGTATTTCCCTGTTTTCTCCGTAACTGGCACCTGTAACTCAGCTGCGAGACTAGCTTGTAGGCCTTCTAGGCAGCCTTTCCCAAAGAAAATTCCCGATTTATTCAGGTTTATGGCATGTCCGGATGCGTAACAATACTGATTTAGGACATTGGACAGATTTTGGGCTTCTTTGATACTGCCTTCTAGGAAGAAAATAGCATCATCCACAAATAGAAGGTGAGAGAGAGTGGGACAGTGAGGATAGAGCTTGATGCCTTTAATAGATCCTCCCAAAACTACTTTTGTGATAAGGGTAGACAATACATTTGCCATAATGATAAACAAATAGGGGGATAAAGGGTCACCTTGTTTAATCCCTCGGGATGATTGAAATTGTTCTGTGGCTTCACCATTAACTTTCACACTAAAGGATATGGAAGATATGTACCATTTAATGAGAGAGACCCATTTTTCACAGAAACCAATGCGTAGCATGTAGTCGCCTAGGAAATCCCACTCCACCCTATCATAAGCTTTTTGCATGTCTAGTTTCAGCACCACCTGGAATTTCTTTTTCCTTTTACGAACCCGAAGCTGGTGGAGGACCTCTTGCACAATGAAAATGTTGTCTTGAATTTGCCTTCCACCTATGAAGGCACTTTGTTCTGGGAGAATAAGCTGTGGAAGCCATGGTTTTAACCTATTTGCCAGCACTTTAGTAATGATTTTTTAATTGAAATTACACAGGCTGATGGGTCGATACTGGGAGATATGTTTAGGATTAGGGATTTTGGGGATGAGGGTGAGCTGTGTTTTGTTTATAACGGGGTTAAAAGTGCCTAGGTCAAAGAATGACTGTACCATTTTAAAGATATCCTCTTGAATTACAGGCCAATTGCTGTGGTAGAATAACCCATTTAGTCCATTCGGCCCAAGCGCCTTAGTAGGTCCCATTTGAAATACAGCAACTTTCACTTCTTCCTTAGTTACGAGCTTCATCAAGGCTGTATTTATATCTTCTATGACAATTTGAGGACATTGTTCCAGAATTGGACCATAGTTTCTCTCCCCTATCGACGTGTACAAAGACTTGTAAAAGGCTGAGATGTGGTTCTTGAGAACACTAGGATCTTGGCTCCAGTTCTGGTCATCAATCCTTAGAATAGCAATTCTGTTTCGTATTCTCCGTTGAATTGTAGTGGTGTGGAAGAATTTTGTATTCCTGTCCCCCCATTTCAACCAATCGACTCTGGATCTCATACTCCAATACATCTCCTTTTGTCTCCATAGGTCGTCTATTTGCCCTACGAGCTGCTTATACTTCTTCCCCATTGATGCCCCGTCATCAATATTAGTCATAACAATTAATTTCTTTTGTAAGGCATTTATTTGACGAAAACCATTTTTAAAAGTCCTGCTGCTCCAATGCCTAAGCACCTGAACGACTTTTTTAAACTTATCTATGATATCCCCTGTATTTCCAACATCATCTTCCCAGGCTTTCCTAACCACTTCTGAATATTCTGGCTTTCCTAGCCAAAATGCTTCAAATTTGAAAGGCTTCTGTATGCAGGAAACAGTAGGGTGCAAAGAGAGGAGGATCGGGCTATGATCTGACCCAATTGCAGGGAGAGAGTATACTTCAGCATTTGGGAAAGCGATTCTCCATTCTAGGTTACAAAAAGCCCTATCTAGTCTTTTTTTAACAAGCTGTTCCCCCACCCTTCTATTTGTCCATGTATATGTACAACCCTTACTCTCTATATCGATTAAAGAACAAGTGTCCACGAACTCCCTGAAGGCTACCATCTGATATCAGTTAGCCTCTCTCATGCCACATTTCTCCCAATGGTATAAAACTTCATTAAAGTCACCAATGCATAGCCACGAGAAAGAACTAGGATGGTTGTAATTCCTTAATACTTGCCAAAGAGCAAGTCTGTCTTGAAAGACGTTGGGTGCATGTAAAAAGGCTATTCTCATCAGAAAGTTGCTGCCCTATTCTTGACACAGCACTCCCATCCACTCCTCTGAGCTAGCCTCTACTTCCACTGATACCTCCTCACTCCATAATAAAGCCAAGCCACCCGCAATGCCAACTGGGTCTATAGTCTTTAAGTATTTGAGTTGAAGACGCTAAGCTAAGCGCCGAAGTACCACCTCTTTGTTTTTGGTTTCCATGAGGAAAACCAAATTGGGCCTTTCACGAGCCACTAAGGCTCGGAGGTGCTGGACTATTAAGGGGTTACCCAACCCTTGATAGTTCCAGCTTATGATTTTCATGTCTTCTTTGGTGGCTTATTAGGGCTAGCCACCAAAGCTTGGGTATACTCCCCTTCCCACATCTAGATAGGAGTTTCTAAAAGGTGCCCTTCATCAATGAGGCAATCTTGGTTACCATGTATATCATAAGGGTTGAACCTCTTTTGTTTTTTGGTCACTGGCGATTTCATTGAAGCTTTGCCTTTCTTACGGGAACTCAGGCTGTGTTTCTGGTCAATATCAGATAATAACAGCTGCTAAGTTTGCTGGACTCTTTTCCCTCTTGAGGGGGATATAGGGTTCAAACTGTTACCTTCATGGGTGTCTTCGTGCTGTGCTGGATTGTAAATTACAAGTGTTGTTTCATTTGGTGTCGCCATAACTGTGTTGATATTTCCTGCTGTCGTGTAGATAGGGGTCTTGGGCACCATTTCTTCATTGCCTTCAGCAACCTCTAGTTCCCCGAAAAAGGTTTTCCAGCATAGGCTTGACTCTTTCACCTCCGCTTTAAGCCACGATCCATACTTGGGAGGAGCTCCCGAGTCTTCATACGGGAATATTGGGCATGAAGTTGCATAATGACCTATACATCCACATGAATAGCAGTAATGAGGTAATCTTTCATACTTAAAGTCAATCCACCATTTAATCCCTCCCAGGTCAATAACCGTACCAGTTTTAAGGGGTTTTTGCAGGTCTATAACCACTTTAGCTCTGCCCATTCTGCTCGAGCTGTTGTATTTTGCTTCAATTTTGACTTTCTTTACTGTGCCAAGTTTCCCTACGATTTTGCTAATAGCTTCTTCAGTTATTGCAGCTCTAGGAAGACCAACTAAATGAACCCAAAAGGCATATTGGGAGAAATCATAACGGTGCTTTGGGATATTTGGGTCCCCCTCCTTCAGGATCAGTAAATTACTCGGAAAGGACCATGGGCCCGTTTCTAGCACTCTCTCCTTTTCTTCAACAGAGTTAAAGGTAAATAAAAAGAACCCCTGTTCTATCATGTCGCATTTTACTAACTCAATCCTCCAGGCTCTCTTCATGGTGCTCAAGAAAGTCGGAAAATTAACATTAGGTTTAGATAGTAGTTTGCCATAGAGAAGAAGCTTACTTTCTTAATGTATCGATTTAGGGATCACTGCATTCAGCTATGTAATGTCTTCTTCAGCCCATAAGTCCCCCATTCTTTTACATAGAGTGGCCATTCGTAGTTGATTCTCCTATTCACCCTCCATATTCGTAGCTTAGAGGACTGGGCGATATGGGTTTTCAAATAATACGATGTTCCGGTGGATGGGTATGTGGCATTTTAGGGTTGGGAATGAAGAGAGCTCGGCTAAGGTCGAGAAATCTGACTATTTGCGAACTTGCAGGTGAAAGAGAGGCGGTATGCGGTTAGGACTAGGAAGCTTAATCCAGTGGGTATTGTGGGGCATTAGCCATGGTTTCTGTCTAGGGTTGAGAAAACCAAGAGGTTGAAGAAGAAGATGGGGAAAGGAAAGGAGGGTAGCACCTGTTACTCCAGTTGCTGAGAAGAATCTGTCATGAAAAACTGTTGTCTTTTGCAAGGAAGGGGCCTTAGGGTTTCAACTATCCCTAGCTAGGATAGGGAGAAGGCTCACCTAGGGTGAGAGAAAATTCATCTCCGATTTACCGGAATGCACGCCTCTAGTTGGTGAGTCTCGAGAAAGGAAGTATGGCTGAAGGTCCCTCATTCGGGCCAAAATTAAAGGAAAATATTGACTTTTTCTTTTTTTCATTTTACACTAAAGGACTTCCTCCTTATTTAGGTCATACTATATAACACATGTAAGGTCCAAATCAAAATTTGATGTTCATCTTCAAAAATTCAAAAAACCACTCTAACATCAATGTAGCATCGTACTAGACAATTCAATAAAAGATTGAATATGGGATTTTTTTCAGGATCATATTTAACACTAATCATTACTATAAAAAATGGATTTACATAACATGCTCTATCATATATCTAACTAGACTTTGTTAATATAACAGTGTTTGAGATATAGTGAGAATAATAGCACATTGTGAGTTATAAATTCTTGAAGGAGCAAAACTCATAATAATTTAATGATTTTTTTTGCCTAATTCAGATTTATTCTCATAATAGATTAAATATGATCATATAAGCATTTCTCTATCTAACTAAGCATGAGAGAGAATGAATGGTTTAATGCTATAGAAGAAGAGTTAAAATCCATGCATCAAAATCAAGTTTAGGATCTTGTTAAATTTCCTAAAGGATGTAAGAAGATCGGGTGTAAATGGGTTTTTAAGAGTAAGCGTGACTCAAAAGGCAATATTGAACGACATAAAGCCAGACTTGTTGCAAAGGATTTTACGCAAAAAGAAGATATTGATTATAAAGAGACATTTTTACCAGTCTCGAAAAAGAACTCACTTAGAATTATTATGGCTTTGGTGGCTCATTATGACTTAGAGTTACACCAAATGGATGTAAAAACCATCTTTCTTAATGGGAATTTAGAAGAAGAAGTTTATATAGACCAACTCGAAGGCTTTTCAGTTAAAGGAAATGAACACATGGTATGTAAATTAAAGAAGTCAATATATAGACTTAAACAAGCTTCCCGACAATGGTGTCTTAAGTTTAATGACGAAAACACCGTTGATCGATGTATATATATGAAGATTAGTGGGAACAAGTTTATTTTTCTAGTGCTGTATGTTGATGAGATTTTGCTTGTTACCAATGATCTTGATTTGTTACATGAAACCAAGAAATTTCTCTCTAAGAATTTTGAAATGAAGGATATGAGAGAGACAACGTATGTAATAAGAATAGAAATATTCCGTGATGATACCATAACTTCATTTGAATTTAAGGAAAACACCGTTGATCGATGTATATATATGAAGATCAGTGAGAGCAAGTTTATTTTTCTAGTGTTGTATGTTGATGACATTTTGCTTGTTACCAATGATCTTGATTTGTTACATGAAACCAATAAATTTCTCTCTAAGAATTTTGAAATGAAGGATATGAGAGAGACAACATTGAGAAAATTTCAGAGAGATTCAATATGAGTAAATGTTTAGCAGGAATAGTTCCAATTCAGAAAGATGACAAATTTAGCCTTATGCAATGTTCGAAAAGTGAGTTAGAATGAGAGCAAATGAAAAATATTATTTATGCATCTATTGTGGGGAGCTTAATGTATACACATACTTGCATCAGACCAGACATTAGTTTTGCTATCAAAATGCTGGGTAGGTATCAAAGTAATCCTGGAATGAATCATTAGAAAACTGCAAAGAAAGTTCTTAGATACTTGCAAGGAACGAAGAATCATATGCTTACTTATAAAAGATTCGATCATCTAGAGGTGATTGGATGTTCAAATTCAGACTTAGTTGGATGTGCCAATACAAGAAAATCAACATTTGGTTACTTGTTTCTTCTGGCTAGAGGGGCAATTTCATGGAAGAGTGCGAAGCAATCGGTTATTGCTGCATCCACTACGGAGGCCAAATTTGTGGCATGCTTTGAGGCCAATATTCATAGATTATGACTGCGGAATTTTATTTCAGGGTTTGTGATCGTTGATAGTATTGTCAAGCCGTTAAAAATTTATTGTGATAACTCGACAGCAGTTTTCTTCTCTAAGAACGACAAGTATTCTAAGGGTGCTAAGCATATGGAAATCAAATACTTGTCTGTTAAAGAAAAAGTTCTAAAATAAAGAATGCTGATTGAGCATATTAGCACCAATCTTATAATAGCAGATCATTTAACAAAAGGATTGCCGCCCAAAACATTTAATGAGCATGTTGAAAATATGGACATTATTGGACGTCATTAATGTTTGTATTATGATTGTATTAAGTTTATGTATTTGACACTCTGAGCTCATTTATGTGTTTCTGATATTTTCTGCTTTCTATTTTGTACATATTATGGAAATAGATGAATGTTAAACAGGATAGTCTCTAAAGAGACATTATAGTTGGACTATTATTGTACTTCTCATTTATGGATCATATGTTAAGTAGAGAGCTATAGTTGCAGCACATGGAAAGGACTATATCGATTAATGACATACAACCGCTATGACTCGGATTAGTTTTCTTTGCTTAATTGTGATTATTATGTAATTACCAGTTTAATGAAAATTTATAGCATAATATTGTCGTGCACATTACAGTCTTTATTAAACTATGAAAGGAAGATCATATGGGCTAAGTGGGAGAATGTAAGAAATTATTGTGGCCCACATGATATGATTTATTATATGGCTTAATAATTATTGAAATGCTATAAAATAAATATTAGTCACAAGAAGTTACGATTCTAATAAAACGAAAGGGTATAATTCTCAAGGGAAGTTATTGTTTTTTCTAAAGAGGTGCAACTCTTATTGGAGTTAAAAGACGCTTTGATGGAAGACACCTGTTAATAGAACGTATAAATAAAGTCCGGTCCTCTCTCCACCCATATGAACAACAATAACCGAAAAGAACTCAATATTCTCTCCTCCATCGATAGAATGCATTAAAAAATAGTGGGTTAAGGGAGAGAAATCAGATTTCTTTATTTGGTTCGAGTTCTTCAGTTTTCCACAACGATTATCTTCAAGGGTAATTATGGATAAAGGTACATCTTCATCTATTTGTGAAAATCATGAAGATCAAATATAACTGTTTTTACAACCCTCGATTTTCCTTTTCCTTACCAAAAAAAAAAGATCATTGTTTTCAAATTTCCGTATCAAAGAATTACATGTATTTTTCTAACAATTCTTTGCTTAGTATCGAGAGACTAATAATGTATGAACACAAATAGCTTGGGTAGTAGCTCCTATGCAAGTTGCTTCGTCGAAATGTCTATTTCGTTTTCCTCCACATCTTCGTACTACTAGCGAAGTCATTGAACCTTCTGTTGAGAAAACTCCTAGTTTTGATGCTAACAAAACAGCTTATGAATGATGTTAATATCAATCTCTTGAAAGAAAAGGACACAGAATGACATTAGGTTTTAAAGTCTGTTGGTTGCAGAAGATAAAGCATGAGATGTCTAAGAGTCTGACCGTATCAGACGGAAAGACTCATCCAGACTGAGATTTTAAGTCTGAATGTATTAGACTGAGATTTAAGTCTGACCGTATCAGACTGAGATTTAAGTCTGAACAAACCAGACTGAAATTTTAAGTCTGAACGAACCAGACTGAAAATCTGGGCATATTCAGAACATAAGATCATTAGACCTAAGATGAACCTACAGGATAAGATCACCAACGATCAAGTATTTCACTTACTTTATTTATATTGATTCTGTTGTATCAAAGTGATTGGCAGGATCAATCAACAGACAACTTCCAAAGAAGAATAGAATACTTATGGAAGCCCGGATTCTGATTGTATGAGCGAACAGAATCAAAGGGGATCCAATCTACCTCCAACGGTCAAAAAGACTTTCCTTATAAAGTCCGTCCAAAAAAGGGAAGACGAAACTCTCAAGGAAAGAGCCAACGGTCGAGTGTGGCTTGGAGAGTATATAAGGATAGGATGAGACCTAGGAGAGTAGGGTGTGGATAAACATTATTCCAAAGCTGATTCAGTTCTTCAATTGTTGTTCATAGTGCACATTTGAGTGATCTAGATGCTTTACAGAAAGAGAGTGACTTAGTGAGATAAATCTTCACCGAGTACTAGCACTCGAGAGTGTGTAATCACCGTTGATCATATAGTTAAATACAGCCAATTGGCTGGTCGACCGGAGAGTGGACGTAGGCTTGTCTAAAGCCGAACCACTATAAACTGAGTTTGCAATCTTCTCTACTCTCTCTATTTAATTTCAGTTTATAGATTGCATAAGTTTCTTATTACTTGCGCATAAAATTCCTATACACCTATTCACCCCCTCTCTAGGTGTTAATACTAGCTCCAACACCTTCTTCTCTTTCTTTGCCAGAAAAACTAGTAATTGTCATTGATTGACAGAATGCAGCTCCAGGAAAATATTACGTAGTCCCGCACGATTCAACGGCCAACACGTGTTGCCATGTGGCATGGATGCGTCCCCGCGTAACTTTTTAGTGGCGGTGAAACACTCAGATCCTGGGAAATAGGGAGGAAAAGAAAATGGAAATCAGGAGCTAGGGTCGACTTTAGATCAGACGGCAGAAAGGAATCAGGCCATGGCTGCGACCGGTTCTGGCCGCCCTGCCGAGATGCGGCCGGTCGCCGGTGCCTGCCCGGTTTCATCTTCTCTCTCCTCTGTACAAAGTGCGATTGATCACCGCCTCTTTTAGTTTTTATGCACTCTCGTTCTGGAAAGCTGATGATTTCAAGATGACATGGAGAGTCGTCTTTTCCTTTCCTTATTTATTTATTTATTTATTTTGCTTTTGTTTGGGTTGGGTTGGAGGAGAACATGTCCATAGATGTATAAATACAGAATATATGCGCATTCCATCGTTCGGCGAGAAGTCGGGCCTGCCATTGACCGGAGAGGGTCCATCAATAATTTTTAGGATAATATTAAAAAATTGAAAATTTATGCTTTGCGATGTCCAACAAAAGTTGCAACAGATGCTCAATCAATAATATTTTAGGATAATTAAGACAATATGTAATGCATTCCAAACTAATATGCTAATAATATTAAAAATTGATTGGACATAGCTACACCGCGTCGGTGACTCGCCCAAGCAAACCGCATGCTCATTTTGATGGTAATTGTGCTCTTTGCATCACACAAATGCCATGTCCCATTGCTAATACTGTTTACACACTGCATATAAACCCCGGTCTCAGATTTCTTTAATCTTGAACAAGTCTTATATTCCGATGTCTTTTCATCTCGGTCAACTATCTGAAAATCAGGTAATTGATGCTCAAAGGGGCCATATGTTGTCTGGTTGGATTGGTGATGTGAAGTGTAAGAGTTTCTGAAGTTGCAAATGCCAATTTACAAGAGGTTTGCGAATTGTGATTTCTCAATGCCTCATACAGAATTAGTGCTCCACTTAAAGGCCTCCGCCTCACTAGATTGGCAAGCTCAAGTCTCACTATATCAGTGAGGATCGAGCTTGACCACACATTAGTGAGGTCTCAACCTTGACAACGCTAGACCTTGGCGAGGTCAAGCTTCACCGGCAATTACTATGGCTAGCTGAGGAAGATGGAAGAAGGAAGAAAAAAAGAAAAAAAGGAAAGAAAAAAGGATAAAAAAGAAAAAGAAAAAAGAAATAATTTCGATTGTTTTAATATTTTTTATAGGTTGAAGAGGGAGAGAAGATGTGGGAGAGTCTAGTGGGTTGAAAATGGGTTTTAAACTCAAACTATTTAAACCCATTTATTTTAGCATTTAAATTTAAAATCCATTTAAAATAGGCTCTTCAAAATTAAGGTGACCTATATGACCATTTTATGTTTTAAATGGGTCATATATGGGCTTAAGACCCATTTTGACAAGTCTAACTATATGCAAATTGTTTTGGATCAGGACTAATCGCATCGATTAAAAACTTGAGCTTAAGTAGTACCTAGGGTTTACAGGGGTTTCATGATTCTCCAAGTAATCAAATCTCCACACTAATACCCTAGCTTCTAAAAAACAATCAAGATCCAATTTCTCAAATCAAAGAGAATGCCTAATTTATTTGGTGTATTAAACAGTATGTCCCTCACTATGATTCAAATGATGAAATGTCATGGTACTCCTCTTCGTTGCCCGTTGCATTGGGCATGTACACTAGATTAATTTTTAGCTAATGCAAACATTTGTTTTTACATTATTCATAGTTAAGCCATACCTATTGTCTTTCATTATCCGTTCTCTAGTATCAAACATGAATTCTGATAGGTCTATAGACCCCGTGGAGAGTGAGTCACAATGTGATATATGGATTTTCCCCCATAATCGATAATATTCTTTAAGATTAATTTCCTCGACTAGATTGCTAGGAGACCAAGGCTTTAGAATTAAATTGATAGATTTTGACATCTGTATTGATTGTGTGAGGCAACGATGTTGAATTTGCCACCAACTTATCGATAGAATAGGGTCAGTATATTCTGAATTTGTATATCTGAGATATTGAAGTTTTAAATCTATTATCTTAAGATTTTCCTAATTCTGATATCTTTTATAAATTATTTTATTTGATTTAAAATGTTTTCAAACTCATTGATGTTCAAAATTAGATGTTTAGAACAAAAATAATATCGAACTAATGAATATTTAAAATTAGATGCTCCGAACCAATATGTTTGAGATTTACAAATATTCAAAATCAAATGCTCTGAAGGAGAATGTTTTCAGACTTACAAACATTTAAAATTAATGTTTATAATGAAAATCCGATTGCCTAAATCACTATTTTTTCTCTATTTACACATTACTTCTCATTCTTCTGTCAAAATTTTAAGCATATGCTTCAATTTGATACAGAGTAACTGGTAACCATGACATTATGTATGAGGTCATCAATCTTAACCTTTGTTCATTAATGCATAAATGATTCTTGTACTTGCTTGGCCCAATGAAAAGAGGCCTAATCTCATCCCTTCCAAAATATCTTCTTATGTCAACATTTTACTAGACCATTTGTACTCTACCTAGTCCACGGGGAAACTTGAATTTCATTGGACCACTTAGCATTTTATCCCTAAATTCATCATGATTTTTAATAGGGATTAATACTTTTTATCTTTTACAACTCCTTGGCTAAATGGAAGAATCCTTGAGAATACTCAAAAATCCAAAATCAAAAGCTTTTCCTCCAACCACCGCCGATCATCAGCTCCCTCTTCAATCTTTTACTTTCAAAAAGACAAATAAAGATCTTATTTTAGAGATATCAAGATTTTATCTTGATTTTTAGTTTGGGCAAAGTAAATCATAAATTTTTACTACTTTCTACCAAAGGACTATGTCATTTTTGAAATCAAGTTTTGTTAATTTCGGTTGTGTTTGTTTTGCTTGAAGGTGACTTAGATTCTAAACACAAAGTTGCTTTTAATTAAGTGAAAGCTCTAGGCCTTAAGTTGGCCTAATCTACTAAGCACTTTTGACTTGGTTGGTTGTTTATGATGTGTAATTTTGATATGCAATAATGTGTGGATATGGTAATTGTCAAATTTGCATTATTGATCTTGTGTATGTTTAAAAGGTAAGTGTTAGTTCCCTTAAAGGGTGGTACAATTCATAATATCCAAAAATCCATTCATATGTTCTATTAGAGTTTTCTTGGTCAAACTCTATTCATTAGTTTTATTAGAGTATACTTGGTCAAAATTTGTTCATTCATTCTACTAGATTTTATTTAGCTAGAATTTACTTATTTGTTCAATTGGATTTACAATCTAATTTGTTTCAAAGTCCGATTCGCTTTGAGTCTAATATACTCTCTGAGTCTAACTTGCTTTGAGTCTAATTCACTTTTAAGCCTAATATGCTCTCTATTTGATTCACTTTTAAGTGTGATATGCTTTATGAATATGATTCACTTTGGTTTGATATATTCTCTAAATTTGGTATTCTTTCAGTTTGACATGTTTTCAAAATCTAATTTACTTTCGAGTCTAATGTACTCTCTAACTCTAATTTCGTTGTCAAATTTTGATTTGCTCCGAATCTAATTTGCTTTCAAAATATGATTTCACCTTTTGAGTCTAATGTATTATCAAAGTTTGCTTCGCTTTTGAGTTTGATGTACCTTCTGACTCTAATTTGCTATTAGAACCATTTATTTATGTTTAAACTCACCTAATAAGAACTATTTCTTTATGATTCAGAATTTCCAATTCAGAATCACTTCTGTGTCTTTTAGACTTTCTACTCCAAATCATTTCCTTGTGTTTCAAACTTTCCCCTTTAGAATTACTTCTATGAGTTTTAGACTTTCCATTGTGAATCATGTCATTATGTTTCAGACTTTTCATCCAAAATCACTCCCATGACTTCATAATCATTGTCGAGCATATTGTTTGTTGAATGTTAAATGTATTTGCATGAGAAATGGAAAAAAATGGAGCCTGTGAGTATTACTATCGACATATTAATCATTGAAAGAATAAGCTAAGGATATGCATAAAAATGTATTATGAATTGGATGCTGATTGTTAAAAAAAGTATTGGCTTCTTGATTCATGGAACATGTGACATTAACGTGTCCATGACATCATGTAATTAATTATGAAGTGTGATGTGATTCCATCACCCATATAGTGGTGTGTGGCGATGTCTTGAGATGTCAAGTTGTCCTGCTGTATACCCTGGAGAGTTTTTGAGATATCTCGAGAGTCAAGATGCCCCATGAGATGAGATGGGATGTCCTGTGGGTAGATGACGCACGATGCCTTGGAGTTGAGATATCCTGTTATGTGATCGGGATACCTCAAGGAGTGCCTTAAGAGGAGAAGTAATAATAAGTATGATGCATGCTCATCAACATACATATTTGCATATTGATGAGGCACCAAATGGTACTGATGCATTAATAAATTACATACTATAGTTTGCACATTGCATGCTATTATAGTTAGATACTTTTGTACGTCATCACATGCATTGCACGTAGTTTTAGGCTTCATTAAATAAGTGAAAACCTAAAAAAATATTTGAATGAGTGCGTGTTAATTAGAAATTATATCTAGGATTATTGATATAATTTTTAAGCTAACATCGCAAGTGCTTTCATAGCTTCAAGGTAAGTAAGTTCCTCCTTTTCCTTGCAATTTATTGCTTTGCTTTATTGAGTGTTAGATAATGGTTGCGCACTCGCATGATCACATTGCACGTTAGAGAGTAAATTAAAATCAACCAAGATTGCTTGTAAAAATATATTTTTGAAACTTAAAGAGAAAGGGTACCAAAAAGGTGCTAGTTTAACTTAGCGTAACCATATCCCTGAACCTATTGAATCTCTAGTTCGCATAATTAAAGTATTCTCTCATACTTTACTTGGGTTTCTAATCAACCCTAATTGATTAGTAACGGCTCCTAATTGAATAAAATTACATGTTTAAATAGGTCAAATTTTGAGTACCAAGTTGCGATTGGTAGGGCTTGGGAGAGTTCGCACTAAGTCTTTAGACTTAGTAATCCATTAGTCTTCCCATGATGATTCACCTTTGGGGAAGTCACGACAAGTACCATCATTTTCATTTGGCACTAACTTGAGTGTCACAAATTTGAAAATGAAATCACTTAAATGCCATCAGCAATTTATCTCACCCAAAAATCAAAGGTGGATGCCAATCATTTTACATGGCATCATCGATGCTAACATGGGCAATTAATAAAAAATTTAAAAATTAAAAAAAATCCATGTTAGAATGGGAAATTAATAAAAAAAATCCGCGTAGGATAATTTGCCAGAAGTAACACTCAAATAATTGATTTACATTAATGTGACACTTAAGTAAGTAAAAATAAAAAAAGTTATGGAACTCCTGCTGTTATTACCTCAATTTGATTAAAAATATTAAATTGATAGTGTTGATTTTGATCTATAGTAATGGATATAGGGTTGCTAGTGCTTCTAGACTTCATCACCATGAAGAGAACTAGTCAAACTGACATGCTGTGTCTCCCTACCCTGAAGCAATCTTTGACCTCTTGATCGATCATGAAGAAAAGAAAAAAGAAACAAAATCATCAATACTATACGAAATAAATGGGATGAATTTTGTATCATGATTGCTTCTTCATGCTGAGGATAGTGTTCATTGCAGTGCAGATACTACCCATTCTTGAAGAGAATCCTTAAAGTTAGGAGTATTTTAAGGCCTCATTATGTGGTTAATAATGGTGAATTTATATTAATTTGGCATTTCGGGGTGTTGACACCTAAATTTTTATTAATAAATTAGTAATTTAATGCACATAAATTAAGAAATTAATTTTAACCCCTTAACAAAATATTACAATTAAATTGCATAACATATATTTTTAGGAGCATTTATTATTATTACATTTGCATTGGACTGGTAATTGATGGAGTTTGAATTATTGGTTCTGAGTTTTAAATTAGTGAATTGGACTAAGCCTACAATGATGAAAATCTAGCCCAACCCATCATGAGACCAAAATTGGCATACGCTCTATACATGTGACATTCAAGTCAGGAAGCATGGGCTGGGCCCATCGATAACAAATATATATTCAATCAGGTTGATTTTGATTTATGTGATAACACATTCAGTTTTATCTAAGACCAATCCACTAAGATTTCGTTATTACTTCAAACAATTGGTACCGTGGCATAGATGCTGGGAAGAGGACTGTATAATATTATCTTATAAATGATGATAGAGATCGGAGTAGATAAGCCCAATAGGGGAAAGAAAAAAATGAAGTGTTCGAAGTTAGTGTTTTCTCCCAACATGGAAAGCTATGGCCCAGGTCAAAGGGCTTTTCGTGACAAGCCTATTAAACTAAGAATATAACGTGTGACTTTACAACAAGTCGGAGTTGAATTTATTTTTTTTTTAATCACGTCCTATGCATATATGTAACTTTATGATATTTTGAAAAAAAAATTAATTTTAAAAAATCGATTTTTTATTAATTTTCTTTTATTTTCTTAAAAATTGAATTTTTAAATTTTTTCATTTTATTATTTAATTTTTTTGTTTCCCTTTGCCGATCGCACAGGCCTTGGCAACTACCAATCCACAAGCATTGGTTGGCATGGCTTGAGGTCGTCAGAAATGGCAAGGCTTGAGCCTCAAGCTCACTGGAAATGGCAAGGCTCGATCTTGTTGGAAATGGCATGGCTTGAGCTTGCTGGAAATGGCGTGGCTTGAGCTTGCCATACGTCGGCGAGCTCGGGCTCACCTCTAGCTGGTCAATGACCTTTGCCAAGGCCAGTGATTGTCCAAAGAAGAAGAAAAAGAAAAAGAAAAAAGAAAAGAAAAGAAAAGAATATCAAAATAATCGAGTTGAGTAATTCCAGAAAGTGTTTTCACATTTTTAGATTAAGGAATCCACTTTTTTAAATTTTTGCATGACTATTTTCATTGATTGTTTTCAGTTGACTAATAATTTTTTGTGAATTAAACAGATAAAAGTCTGAAAAATGAATTCCCAAAAAATGCTTTCCCCCAAATAAATGGAACCTTAACTTGACTTGATTTCATAGTTTGCCTTATCTTAATCGAGATTTCCCAAATAAGAGATTGGCTATCTCCCCGCCGATGGAAGCATGAGCCTTGGCGTTAATGGTCAGGTCATTGAAGCAAGTCAATCACGTTATCTCACGTTCCTCCAAAGCAAGTCAAGAATGTTGACGAGAGAAGACAATGTCGTCAATTGCTCGCAATGCGTGTGAATGTTGGAAAAAAAATCCAAGTATTTCCAATTCCTTTTTTCCAGCAAAAGACATGTCTCTATTCTGGAAACATAGTCGGTGGCTTTGGATTATATGAGAAGACAAAGCATATTCACATTTCAACTAATAGCATAAGCATATTCACATTACTTTGTCCAAACGCAGGTGATCAGAGACGGGTCAGCAGTGTCAAATAAGAGATTGGCCATCTCCCCACCAATGGAAGCATGAGCCTCCGCATTCATGGTCGTGTCACTGAAGCAAGTCAATTACGGAACTTGTGTTCCTCCAAAGCTGATTAATGTTGAGTGAGTTGGGACTATTTTGTCGTCAACCTGCCGCGGAGATTTGAGAAAGAAAAGTCAAAGATGTAAACTTAATTGCTTGAGAGAGAGAGAAGTCTTTGTTGTAAAGAAATTCTAAGAAAATTTGAGTGTTTACGATATCTCGAATATTTTCCATGAAAGATAAAGCATATTCATATTTCACCCAATAGCAATACTTAGCCCAAACTCAGATGGTTAATCACATTAATTTTAAATCCTTATAGTTTCAGCAATCATCCATACATAGTTCTTTTTATGGAGATGAGAATTTTTATGTAGATACATCATTATTTGATCGATCCCAGATACTATTTTATAATGTAATGGCTAGTAAAACCCCTCTATAAAATATGCAATTACTTCATGGCTAAGCTCCCTCTAAGTCAAATGTTATCATCCACTTGGCAACATAAGTAGAGAGAGAGGTCTTTGTTGGAAATGTTGCAAAAAGACGAGCGACCGAACAATAAAATAGATAGAATAAAAAAGGGATATGTTCAACATAAGTCCTAAAACTTGTCAGGATAGTGCAATTGAGTCCTAAAACTTGCAAAAAGTGTAATTGAGTCCTAAAACTTTGTCATGTTAGTTCATTTGAGTCCTTCCGTTAATACCATCAATTTAGACTAACAGAAAATGCTGACATGGCTTATTTTAATCATTTCTCTCTCCTACGTGGCAGCTAGGGCAACGAAAATTTTCCAGGTCAGCAAAACGACGTTATTTTGGACATTATTCACTTGCCTAAAACGACGTTGTCTCTTCTCTCCTCCTCAGATCATGTTGCCCTATGTTTTTCTTTCGTTCCCTTCACGCTTTGCTCTGTTCTCCCACATTCATCCCAAATCAATTTTTCTTTTGCCCGAACCCTAAGCCCTAAATCCAATTGGCGTAGATCGCGATTTTGGTGCCTCGTGAATTGAAGTTCTTCATCAAACGCGAGTGCGTGCGAACACTCATCCCGCAGAAGCCTCGTGGCAAATCGAGCAGCGTCGACAATTTTGGCAGTCACTATTTCAAAGCCACTCTCCTCCTCGCGGGTATCTCACTGCGTATGTGCTAGGGTTTGTATCTTTACTGTCGATTTCACCTTGGCTTTTAGTTTTCAAAATATAAGCGCAAAATGTGATCTGTGTGTTGGCTTTCTCCAAAATTCCATCTCAAAATTTTGGAAAATTTTCGTTGCTCTAGCTACCACGTAGGAGAGAGAAATTATTAAAATAAGCCACATCAGCATTTTCCGTTAGTCTAAATTGACGGTGTTAACGGAACGACTCAAATGAACCAACATGACAAGTGTTAGGAGTCGATTGCATTTTTTGCAAGTTTTAGGACTCAATTGCACCATTCTAACAAGTTTTAGGACTTCTACCGAACATATCCCAATAAAAAAAAAATAGATCGGACACTAGATATATGTGGCTTGATCGTAAAGACCTACGTCAACGGGGAGAGTAACAAAAATTTGTACTATAGATTAAACGATACAAAGAGATTATAACTACATTCGAGTCAGTCAAATACTCTCGGTGTTTTTGAAATGCCAATTACACATAATAACCTAACTATGTTTAGCCTCACAATTCATTGCGAAATAATCGCTTAATCTTACAAAGAAATTATACACACAAATCTTACCACAAGATTTAATCGATTTCAATACTAAACTTCTTAGTGTAATTGCAATAACAAAACCAACGGAACTTGAAAGCCCACGATGAAGTCTCCTCTGCACATCAAGAGCGGCATGCCAAGCACTCACACAAAAAATGGTGCTTCAAGCTCTAGTCGTCACATACGGAGCAACCCACAAATATACATGTACGTGCACCGTCTGGAAGGTGCAACAAATCTTCAGAGATAACTCAGGTGCCTACTGGATAAGGCAAACCAAATCAAACTAGGCGTAGGTCAAACCAAGTCCAACTGGACTTTTCTTTTTTTAGTTCTTTGGCCGACTGCACTAACAGGGAAATATGATGTTGTGTGCACGTACGTAAAATATCTAATTCGGAATATTTAGACTTTTGCTTTAAGAAACTTGAGACCTATTATAACGATAAACATGATTTTCTACGTAATATGTCTCTTGTGCAAATTCACATCAACACATATTTGGCCTCCAGGGTCATTTACAAGTTCTGTGAACCTTCAAACTCTGAACACTCACCAAAATCAAATATCGATGGCGTGAGATCCTATATCCTCGTTACACCAGAAATTATTTGAGGTTACAAGCTAAGTAGAATCTATACAAGACTCATATAATCTAATTACATTCATATGAAATCGATCTCCATTATCTGACTTCATTGAATTATACATTATTCTGTACATCAACCCTTCCTAGGCTATTACAACGTTAACGCATGCCTAGTCAATCTACACTTTTCTGGTCGTCGGCCTTTGATCTCACAATCTCCATCCCTCCCTCCCTCATCACTGTTGACCTGATGTCACGGAAAGCGAAGCGAGGTGATGTCACGTACTCGAATGATGGTGGTGGGAAAGTCGGAGTTCCTTCCCGTGTTTAGGAGGACGGATGTGGAAAAAGAACCCATCCAATATCCTCCCAAAATGAGAAGAAAACGTAAAAAACCTATTGGCTTTCCCTTCCTTTTCTCCTGTAAAAAGCATACTCACATTTCACCCAATACTTTATCCAAACTCAGATGATTAATCACAATAATTACTAATCCTTACTGTTTCACCAACCATCCATATGAGCTGTCAAGTAAAGAAAAGAATTGTCTGAATTCATTCTACCCAGTTATATCTCAATTTTTTTTCTTTTTTCTTTTCCTTCAAATTCTTCTTTTCCTTTTCTCATCTTTCGCTTGATCCTCGATTCCACGAGTAATGTTGGCACCCTCCTCCTTATATGATAAAGAGGCGAGCTCAAGCAAAGATAGGCTGATGCAATGCAGAACTGAAATGCCGATAATGGTGAGGCACAGAGAAATAAGGCGAGGGCCATGGTGAGCCGCGATGGAAAGAGAGAGGATCCCAAAAACTTTTAATAAGTTGCTGTTGATTAGGCCAACATTCAGGTGTAAAAGAGAATAAGATAAATGTGACTGGGGAGTATGGTTCCCCGTTGGCCTCGTGCAGGGGTCATTTATATGGTAAATTGCGAAAGTTGCCTTCTCTGGCTTAGCGATGGCGTTGGTCAGAGACAGCACTCCGTGGCCCTTCGAACTTTGAACTTTCCGTGGCCCTTTGAAGATCAAGGGATTAAGGAAATATGCGTGTGAAGTCACTTGCCTTACCATCATAATCAACCACCAATTATAGTCGAGTAAAGAGGTAGGAGATGCGAAGGAATATATATAGAGATGGCGTTCATGACCTCAAATTCTATATGTGATGGAAATAAAACGGTGCAGATTATATTATCACATATCGTGAAAAGTACTGAGAAAATCATGACAATTAAGTGGAACTCTAATCCTTTTCAATTAGTTATTGCTTTACACAAGGAATAACTTGTATTCGTCTATCCAATAAAACTACACCATGTCGAATGGATGAAAACATAATTAGCCTCAAAGACAAGACATTTGTACTTTTAGATGCACAAGACAAATGTGTTTGCTCATTGTTCACTATTGATGGACTACCCAGGATCATATGATCAAGGTTACTGAGACTATTATGAAGAATGATTTCCACTCGCATCACCGTTCACCGTGGGAAAACTTCGGAGACTGACGTCTCATTGGTTGACAATGGGATAGACCTCTTGGCAAATTGGTCCAATACTTGCTCTCTCATTGGTCTCTCTGTCCTACTCCAAAGGAAGAAGGCCGGTTGATGGGGCAATGCAAGAGGAACACAGTAGCTGCTTAACATAAGGACTATGTTTGCCATTGTGGGTCGATCCATTGGATCTTCTTGAACACATAGTAAACCAATGTGGAGGCATCTGATAATTTCATCCCTTGAATACAAATCTCTAATGGCTGGATCTAACACTTCCAACAGCGTATCGTCTCTCCAATTTTTCCAAGCCTGAAAACAATTCATTGAAAAACATTTCTCAAGACGTCGAACTTGCTTAGTTTAACCGTTTTCATTTTAGTTAAGGAGTCAGTTTGTGCAACTTACATAGCAAGCAATACCTTCACCCCCGTCTACCTGGTTGAAAAAACTATTCTTCTTACCACTAATGAGCTCTAGAAGTAGGATACCAAAACTATAGACATCGGACTTCACGGAGAACTGCCCATGCATTGCATACTCAGGTGACATGTAGCCACTGCAAACCATTATACATCAACAATATAAGCATACATAAGCATAAAAAGCAGAGAAACAGCACAACAATACTTACTAACAATAATACTTACTAAGTCCCCGCATTTCTTTCGGTGATTGCCAACGTTTGGTCACCTCCAAAAAACCTTGCCATTCCGAAATCGGAAATCTTGGGGTTCATTTCACTGTCTAATAGGATATTGCTTGATTTCAAATCACGATGGATGATCCGAATTCGAGAGTCCTCATGTAAATAGCATATTCCTCGAGCAATCCCACATGCTATGTTATAACGTGTCGACCAATCTAAGTGTTTGCTTTTTTCAGGATCTGTATGTATGCACATTTGACTCGCGGATTAATTTGGTTGGTAAATCCTCTTGAATATATTCTATGAAAGGAACTAACGCTAGGTTCTAAAAGATAGGAAACATTCAACATGAAAAGCAATAGCTTAGTAATCTATTGAAAAGATGACATACCAAATAAAAAGTAGTCAAGACTTTTATTTTGCATAAATTCATAGACAAGCAGTTTTTCTTCACCCTCTATGCAGGACCCAAGCAACTGCACAACATTTCGATGTTGAAGCTTCGATAGCAGCATGACTTCGTTCTTAAGTTCTTCGGCACCTTGTCTCGAGCTTTGAGATAATCTCTTCACGGCTATCAATATTCCATTAAGAAGTGTCCCCTATAAGCTCAGTATTTTGATGTTTAAGTACACATGAGTGGTTTTCAATCACAACTTTTCAAAATTACCAAATCAAAGATCTTCAAGTTTTTTTAACATAAAGATCTTTCAAGTGCAATAGCTAATCATACCAGGAAAACTTCACCAAATCCGCCCTCACCCAACCTGTTTTGACGAGAGAAGTTGTTTGTGGCAGCTAGTATGGTGGCTAAATTGTACATCATGGACTCGGAGTTTGTAATTTCAGTTTGGCCTACATGATGAAACAATACTTGGTGGTCATTTCACTAAAACCATAGAACAATACATCGTGCGGTTCATCATAAGTAGACGGCAGCAGTGCATACTTCGTACCTTTTTTATCTCCTTGGACGACTGCACGTGTCTTGGTCGCATTTATCCAACTCAAACACTGTGTGACGAAGAGAAACACCGTACTGATGACAGAAAGGGTGGCCACGATGATTATCACTGTAAATATATTGCTTTTGCCTACATATGAGCAACCATATCTCAGTAACATCGGTTTATAGGATTATGACAGGATGGGATTCTATAATTACCATAAGCCAGAGCAAACTTAAAAGATGGAGAAAAACAAAAAAGAGTATGCTTTAACTCAAATGTCCACAACAAATGATGTCGTATAAGAATAACCATTGATCGACTAAAACCGAACTTTTACCAGCTGTGATCTAAATAATCAAATCTCACAAGCGGATGTGAGACCCACAAAGTTGAACGGGACGAAATATTAAATATTTCCATCGTCAATGCCCTAACAATTTTTTTCCCAAAAAAAAAAGATTTCGAAAAAAATGTGTAAGAACAAGATCGAAATCTATATTATTCGTGGAGAAAGATTTGAGGAAGGATATTCACAAAATTCAGAATCATAATTTCAATTTTTTTTTTACCTTCTACATTTTATTTTATGCGTTAATAATTTACATTTTAAAGGATATTTCACTTGTCAGTGTTATTTAATAATACTCTATACTTGTTTTGTGGGTGTCCTTGTTCGGATTTTAAGAGAGAGAGGAAGACGAAAGGAGAGTATCTAAATAACATGATGATCTTCAATTAGGATAAAGTTAGATTTTCCTATGGAGTAAAAGAAAACTAAATTCCATTGATGCTTCATTTGTTTCGAAGAGATTGAAAGATTCAAAAAATATTTTCTAAAAGCAGTTGCTTGCATCTCTTGAAATAATTAATTAATGAAAATTGCTTTCCACTTTCATGGATAATTAAATTATTTTCATTTGTTAATTTTTGTAAAAGACATAAGGGATTACCTTTAGCCAAGATGTATTTTGGAAATAAATGGAGCCTAAAGTAAAGGTGTTTTTTCTATTAAACGAAGAGAAAAGGAAAAGGAGAAGGAATGAAAAGAAAGAAGACGAGAAATGGACTCGATGGGTACACGTCATGGGCATTGTGTGATCCCTCGAATATTACCTCAGAATTTTATGATGGTTGACCCTCGGACTAGTTTGGTGGATAACGTCCGAGGTCAACATCTTGATTCGAACGAAAGCAAAAAGAATTATGTGAAAACAAAAGTCAACTCGCAAAGTGATTTTGACCCAAAAAACAAAAAACTCGACAGGCTGTATACGCACATGTAACTTCCGGTCCAGTCACCGAAGCGGGATGCGGAGGTGCCGGAACAGGAGGTGGCGGGGCCGACGAGGGCAGGGCCGAGGCATTATAAAAGGGATGGAGCTCGTATCTCAGGTTGCAGCTGGGAGCAAGAAACCTCCCGCCTTGCTTCCCCTGAGGCATATTAGCGATCCCAAACTGGACGCACTTGACACAGTCTGACGCCGTCAAGTCTGGCGTACACTGCGCGAGTGCGTACAACTTCTGTGAGCTTGTGAAGTTTTTTTTTTTTTTTTTTTTTTTTTTT
>CM026414.1:38751195-38834499 GCA_014858505.1 Corymbia citriodora subsp. variegata
CCCGACCCTAGACTCACTGGTTGCGTAAATAGTGAGACACGCTCCCATGTATCGCTTGGTTTCTAGTTGACCTTAATAGGCTAGTGGCGACTCCTTGTTTGAAAATTTACATGAATATCCCAATGTCGCGCGGGGTATGGGCTTGGGAGAGTCCAAGTTAATTAAGGGCCGTCGGCCCGAAATTAACAATACCCCTAAACCTATTATTATTATTATTTTCAGTAATTTTAGGTCGCGACACCATCTTTTTTTTTTTTTAGTTATAAGCTGGTATCTAGACTAATTTTCAGACATAATGATTTGTTCACCTCCCCAAGTGATCTTTGGAGCATGCCGTCTTATATCGGCTTGGTGCATTCTGAATTTTACCTTACAGTGTGTTTCTAACAAGGCCTGAACCATAGATCACTAGAAGAGGTGAAAAATTCTCTTACCATCTAAGCTAGCAACTTACTGGTTTTCCCCTTCCTTTCTCTCTCTACAACAAGCAAGTCTTATACACATCTAGACATATAAGCCCACTTCAAATTCATCATTAAATCATGTAAGTCCCATCTATTACTCTTACCGTTTAATAACTAAGATGAAGTGGGCTCATAAGCTTCTCCACAAATAAGAGTGTCCGTACTTTTCATCTCGCATTCTCCCCGTCGGAGCAAGTGAGAATGCAGAACCACATAAATTGACTTTAATCAATGACCTCGTACGAGGGCAATTGCTGTCTTCCATCCTCACCATCCATCTTATTACTCTGTCTAAATGAATATGAATGGCCTAACACACCCAATTCCCATCACTTTGACATTGTGGAATGGACTTTTATTGTATCTGACTTCAGGGAAAATGTCGCACCGCTCTGTGCCGACTTGTCATAAATCTCTTTTCATCTTCTTGTAGAAAGAGAAAAAAAATATTACAGTTCTTCATGATTTAAGATATCAGTTTCTATATGGTTTAAAACGTTTAAATATGTCATATGGAATAAAATTTCAAAATTTTAATTGTTCAAAACTTGATCCTCCAATTTCAATTTGCAATGGGTTGCCTTGTGTTATCTTATCAAAAAAAAAAAATTTGATAATTCACCCCATCTTTCAGTTGTACTATTGAACTTAGTCTCGGTTGCATTTTGCCTATAAAAAGTATACGATCATAAAATTGCTCAGATTTTGCTTTGGCAACCCTTGTCTAATTCTGTATTATCCATTACATGTCGTTATGTAGACGATGTGTTGCAGGAGAATCTATTGCATAGGCTTTGCCTAATTGATTAAGTTAATGATAGATTAAGAAAAATTGAAAACAACGAACCTCACATAAAAAAATACGAGTTTTTACCACATGACCCTTTATAGAATGAGTCCATATATTCCATCCCGATACTTTTCTACGGTATTAATAAAGGAAATATGTTATATGACGATTTCCAAGTAATTAGCTTAATACTATGATTCCACTAAACCAGAACCTTGCTTTCATAAAAGCCAACGGAGGATAATAGCCTAATCCCATATTCAGATTGCTTTTACCATTACAAGTTTTGAGCACCTGGTATTGGCCTTGCTGCAATAATTTACCAGACATAACGGTCCACGTTCACTTTAATACATGTATTTGGATTCCCAAATGGTTCTCACCACAAAAATTTCTTGGAGAGAGACCATGTGCTCTTCGTCCTATAATTCCTTGTCCGTGTCCGGGCCCATACCACTGCCGCAAGCCCAATCAATTCGTCGGACTAGCTAATCATGATTCTTGATTCATCACCTATCTGTCCTCCGTCTTCTTCATCAAAATTTTCGGTACTGAAGCTGCCCTAAGTCGCATTGATCATGATTGCCCAAATCCCACCCTCCTCACTGCCAACTCCACCTACCAATCCAACCTCCACACCCTCCTCTCATCCGTCTCCTCCGCTGCCACCAACAGCACTGACGGCTTCGCCAATGCCACCGTCAGCCAAAACCCTCCCGATTGGGCCTACGGGCTCTTTCTCTGCTACAGCGACCTTGACATCGTCATGTTCAGGGACCTTTCAGTGACCATTGGCTATATGCCCTAAAACAACCATATAATAATTACATATTAGGATTTAAGTTGTATTATTTATTTAATGACAAAGACATATTCATTCATTAACCCATTTATATAAGTAAGTCCATAAGATCAATTGCAACTAAATCTCTTATTAAGGTGTTAAGAATATGTTTAACAAGTTTATAGTTAGACTGATTCTTTAAATAGCTCCCGATCGATGGATTATTGAGAAGATATTGATGATCCTATTGAGAGTGGTGTGTTCTCAAGTTTCATCATTCAATATTATAAGTCACAAGTTATTGTATATTGTGATACCTATGCTCTATATTGTGATACCTAAGCTAGAACATAGGTACTTATATCAAACAAGTTCATTGAAAATGACATGCATAAAATGATTAATAACATAGAAGCTTTTAGCAGTCATTTAGGCTTTGGTCTTATGTAAAATCCATAGACCCAAAACACAATGTTGACTTATATATTAGATGGTTGTGCTTCACAAGTTTGCCTATACTTGATGGTCATAATTTATTCATATACGAAGGCACATGCATGCGCAATATAGAATCTATTTTCTTGTTATAAAATAATGATATCCTATGCAATCGAATCGTGATATTGTCTTGAAATCCTTCGCCGGAGTTATAATCAAGAATGAATAGTTCATGTCTTGTTGGAATACATGTTAATTAATTTTTGGCATATGATCAAATTGATGGCTTGACAAATAATTACATGGCCTTTGTTTAATCAAGACATCATAAGATAGAAAAATTGAATTTCATGGTCATCAAAGTTGACAAGTTCACTATGTTTTTAACAAGATTTGGTAGCTATGACATATTGCTAGATATCACTTATGGTTTGTAGGGACCTGTAGATTGATTGGAACAATTTGTTCTCTTGAAAATACTAATTTGTAAATACAATTCATACTACTAGCTTAGTGATAAATCTAGAGATGTCATATATCACAACCAATTCAAATTGACGTTTGAATGCGAGAGACATATTGCAAATGTGTTTGCAATTGTGGCAATCAAATTGAGTCAAGTTGAAGATTGATTTTTTGAAATAGTTTCAAAAACTAACAGCAAGATTAAGTTTTTGAAACGAGTTCAAAATCAACGGCCAAATTAATGATTGAAAATGAGTTCAAAATCAATGGTTGGATTAATGTTCTCAAACAATTTTAAAATAAATGGTCGGATTAATATTTTAAAACGGTTTGAGAATCAATGACCAAATAAATTATTTGAAACAATCTCGTAATCAATAGGCAAATTAAAGTTTTGAAACGATTTCATAATTAATGGTCAAATTATTGTTCTGAAAATGTTTAGACTTACCGGCCAAATTAATGATTTGAAACAGTTTCAAACTTAACAGTCAAATTAATGCTTCAAAACAATGATTTGAAACAGTTTCAAACTTAACAGTCAAATTAATGCTTCAAAACGGTTTCAAACTTAACGGCCTAATCAATGTTTTGTAACAATTACAAAATCAACACCCGAAATAATGCTCTATAATAGTTACAGAGTTATTGCCCAAATTAATGCTTTGAACAATTTCATAATCAACATTTGGATTGAGACTATGAAATGGGTTCAGACTTATCAGTTGAATTAATACTCTAAAACAATTTCAGAGTTATTGGCCAAATTGATTTAAATAAATGGGTATGAGATTGATAATATGAGAATATAGATAGAAAATTATGTGACGATAGAAATCAATCAAATTAGTCGTACACAAGAAAACTTTTTCAAAGGTGGATAGATTACTTACACGACTATTGGTAAAGGGTTGCTTTTAATCAATTAATGGTTAACCCTCCACTAAATTGGCCCAGCCCTCTCTAGTCCACAAAAGAGTCGGCCTAGCAGTTATAAAAAAACAAGTCCATCCCCCTTTTTAATATTTTTCTATTTTTTTTCGCTTTTTCTATTTTTTCTCTTTTTTTTTTTTAATTCTTATTTTTCCTTCCCCTGCACACCTGAAGCTCTTTCTTCTCACCGCACCACCACCCTCGACCAAGATGTGCCGTCGCCAGCGCCAAACCCTTGCCATCCATCTCTCCCAAGCCTTCATAATACCATGCGCCGTCATTGTGATGATCCAAGCCGTGATGCTCGGGGAGGAGGGGATGCACCTTGATCCCCGAATATGGGCAAGGACGAGGCGCATCTCCTATCCCACATTACTTAGGGACTGGACTAACTTATAAATATATGAGTTCTCTACTTGTGCATACGCATTTGCTGGGTAAAGCACAGAGAAACAAAACCGTGACGGCCTAGTGAGGTCCAAAACGGACAATATGCCCAAGTGATGATGTGCAGGGAGGAGAGATGATGGTGTGTTCATGCCTCAGTCCTTGGATGTATGTAGGGAGGGGGCGTACCTCCTATCTCACATCATCTAGGTTTTCTACTTGCGCATAAGCATTTTTTGGGTGAAGCCAAGTGAAATAAAATCGTGAGAGTCCAGTGGAGTCTGAAGTAGATAATATGTATAAAGTAGCGAACTCAGTATGTACAATCACTTTCTCCAAGGGCCGTGATCCACCATCATCCATCGCCAAAATGGAGGACACAAAACACACTACTTACACGCAAGCAACCGTATTGAAGGAAAGAAGCCAGGAACCGCGACAACAACGTGTAAAAACCAACAAAATATGAACGAAGGGGTCTACGATTTCACGAAGACGAACGTGATTTTCATGGGTATCACAGAGACATTTTGTCGAACACCTAGTGGGTACCGACCAGGGGGCAAACGATTACTCGACGGGACCTCAAAACGCAACTGAGATAGATATAGACAAAGAAGTAAAGTCTAGAGGCAACGAAGCGCAATACTGCCGGGGTCAGGACTCGACTGGACCCAAGAACAGTGAGCCCCGATCCGGCAAGCTCAAAACAGGGCGACATGGAGCACGCTAGGGCACTTGGGTGATGGGCCCTACTCACCTCGAAGGCGGCGGCCAGCAGGCGGGCCTGAGACGGATCAAGCCGTGGCTGGCCACCCTGTCATCGTCGGGACAAGATCCTCGGGTCGAAGGGGCGTTGAACTCAAAAAAAGGACTTACCGGAAACATGGGCATCGGGAAGCCGGGTCAGGAGCGCGGCCAAGCTTCTCTCTTGCTTTCTACTCTCGATTTCTTGCTCCGTTCTTACTTACGACACCTTCTCTCTATCGAGCTCTCACTTGGATGTCTTCTCTCGAGCCCTCACCTGGATGTCTTCTCTCGAGCCGCTACCTCTCGTCTCCCTCTCTCTGGTTTTTTCAGCCGGTGAACCCCTCCCCTTCCAAGAACCTCGGCGTTGGTTGCTCTCCTCTCTCCCTTTCAAGCCGCGACGCCAACTGCTGCTAGCCTTCCTGACCGATCGTACCGTCCTCGCCTCCTGGCTCTTTTGCTTCCCTGTCGTCGAGCTATGGTCCAAGGCGAGAAGGAAGAGAGGAGGAGAGAGCTGGGCTGGGAGAAGAGGGAAGAAGTAATGGGTTAGCCTACCCTCTCTGCGGGCCCTGGGGGGATTTCTAGATGTCACGCTGCCATCGGCAAATTAAATGGAGACCTTGCTAAGGAAGTAATTTGGTTGCCTTTTCGTGAGGCATTAAGCGTGATCATGATTAATATCCAAGCATAAGATTAGTTAATGGAATGAATCAACGATATGTAATTTTAGCGTCATTGATCAATGGGTTGAATCATTAATATTTAATTATTGTGAAATGGATATTTCTGCTAAAAAAATATATATGTTGAAGCGTATTTAACCCATTTTCTTCTTATAAATTTGTCACATAGTAAATGCTTAATATGCTTAGAAGAAATACATACTACTTACTAAACTATAGTTGCTCACCCCTTTCCTTTCAAAACTTTTTAGGTTCTTTAATTAACGACTAGTGGAGCATGAGCACTATCGCGAGGATCTTTGGAAGTTTATTTATTTTAATTTTTTTTATAGTTTGAGGCTACATTCTTAGAGTGAAAGGACAGATGTGTCACCCTCATTCTTGCCATCCTTCAAGTGGAAAGACAATTATTGCAAATATGTCTTTAATTTGAGGCATCCAAATAGAATGGTTTGAGACATTTAACTTAAACATAGTGTTGCTAGTTTCTTCCATCAACGCTAGCTCTGATATTACTTTTTGGGAAGAGATGATAACAATTTGATAGAAATTAAGCCTGTTCAAAATCAATATCTTCCTTAAAACTCAACCAACTAATATCAAATAGCCTTAGATAATGTGCGCTCTCTACCTCTTTCTTGCTTTTTTTGCAAGAAAATGCTGCTACTCTCTCTTCTCCACCGCCAGGAATGTTTGGCCCTCTTTTTCTTTTCTTTCTTTTGACTTTTCTTCTTTTTCTTGAGAGATAAGAACATTAGAGGTCTTAAAACTTGTATCAAAAGTGCAATTAAGTTCTAAAGCTTTCAAAAAGTACAATTGAATCTTAAAAATTATCATGAAAATATAATTAAATTCTAAAACTTTAAAAAAATGCAATCGTGGTCTAGAACTTGTCAAATTAATTTACTTAAATCCTTATGTTGATTGCACTTTTTGAAAATTTTAGCATTTAATTGTACTTTCATTATAAATTTTAAGATTGTGAGTGTATTTATCTCATTTTTTGTGAAGATGTGATGGGCCTATGAGGCGGATCTAGCCCATCACCCTGCACACGTTAAATGAGATTCAACGTGTGCGTGACTTCAATTTGCTTATCTAGTCTTCTCTTGCATACGAAACAAGGAAAAACTCAAGTCAGTTGACTTGACTGACTTATGGTACGAGCAACCCAAGTGGCTTGTATAATTAAAGTCTTGTAGGGTCAAAGACTAGGGGTTGCAATAGGGGCCCGGTAGGGGACCATCACCCTGCACACGTTAAACGACGTGTCCTTGACTTTAATTTGCTCCGCAAGTCTTCTCTTGCCAACAAACAAGGAGAAACTCCAAGTCAGTCCAAGTCAGTTGATTTGACTGGCTTATGGCGCGGGCAAGCTAAGCGGCTCAAATAATCAATGTCTTGTAGAGTTGACCATTAAGGGGTTGCGGTAGGGGGAAAATCGACTAAAATATATATTGTCAAAACTTAGCACAAATAGATACTTTGGTATTAAAATTCTCAAAATTGATATTTAAGTGCTAAAAAAAAATTGAGATATTTAAATGCTAACAACGAAAAAATTCGACCAAACGAGGGAGGGTCTCCCTCGCTTGTGGCTACTGCCCCTCACTGAGGGGTGGTGGTGATGGTCAGCAAGGGTCGTTGATACCTAGGCAAGGATTGATGACCTCCGCCGGTTGGAGTAGAGGGTGGTAGCCCCTCGCCAAAAGCCAGGAGAGGGCGACGACTCCCTCCTAGATCTAGGTGAGAGTCACTCGCCGGCTGTGGTGAGAGTGGGCGGCCCTTTGCTAGTGTCGTCAAACCTAGGGCGAGGTTCGTCGACCCTTGACGAGAGCCGACAACCCTCACCTTTGGTCAGCGAGGGTCACTAGCCCTCGCCCATGCATCGATTAGCCTCACTGGCCATTGCCGCCACCCCATTAGTGAGGGGTAATAGCCACAGGCAAGAGAGCCCTTCCTACCTACTTTCCTCTCTCCTCCTCCTCCTCCTCCTTTTTTTAAATATTTTTATATTTTAATTGAATTTAATTAATTTTTATATCAAAAATTGAGTCTTACATAAAACGATGTTGTTTTGAACTTATTTAATCACATCAGCTCGTAAAATGACGTCATTTTGCATTTTTCTCGCTGAAAAAGTGCCATGTGAGCCATTTGGCCCTTTTTTTTGCTGTTAGCACTTAAGTGTTCCACTTTTTTCCAATTTTGTCACTTAAGTATCTTTTTTGAAAGTTTTGGCAAGAAAGTGTCTGCCTGTATCATGTTTTGACATTTGAGGTGTACTTTTGCTAGAAAAATGAAGGACCTCCAAAAAGAAAATCTTGTGAATTTCCTTTGTTCCTCCAACAGTAACTACTTCATGTACATTTCGTTCAATTGCATGTAGACTAGTGGTTTATAAAAATAGCCAAAAATTCTAATTAGACACACCCTTATATAAATATCTTCTAAATGTCTCTTCTTAACCATCCAATCATCAAAACATGAATTCTTGCTTCACCAGCCACACCTCTCTCATCATCATCATCATCATCATCATCGAAAACATCAACTTCTTCTTCTTCAATTTTCTCAGCATTTGCACTCACATTACCGAAGCTCCATCAACTTATTTATGGCGTTCCTCCCGAAGCTCCACCCTCTTCGCTCCCAACTTCACATACCAAACAAATCTCAACGCCCTCCTCTCTTATAATTCACCATGTGTATGATGAACCTTTAAGTTCTAACAAACGGTAACTATAACTAATACCAGCCCCCAATTTATAACCGGAAAATTTCTTATAACCTTTTTCTAGAAAACCTTAATTTGACCAGGCACCTTCAACATCATATAAACATCATTTACATTGGAATTTAGTTATTGTTGCTTGTACGGTGGGTCCATCTTTTGATTTAGTCTTCCCCATAGATGCACTTGCAAAAGGCGAGTGTGGACCATCATCCTCCGGTCAAATTAGCTTCTCAATTTAATTTTTTAGTAAATATTTTTCATTATCTTATTAAACTTTAGGTATATTTCATATGATAGTTGGTGTATTAGAGATGTCTTTTATCCAACTATCTATGTAAGTTTCCACATTTAACCCATATTTGCCTTTCATTCTAAGTACAGAGATTAAATCCGATAATGTTAGAATTTTTCAATACAAAAATTGCTGATCTCCTTATAAATAACTAAATATTTATGGATTCATCAAAAAATGATTGAGATCATGAGATAAAAACGGGGCATATCAATTTATTTAACTATGTAATGAAAAAAAGGGGTTTCAGACTTTTGACTAGACAAAAAGAAAACTATCTACAAATTACACTTTGATTATGCCAATGTTAAATATATTATCAATTGAAAAACTTGTAGATGAAGGAGAAGGGCGAGAATACTAAATTACTAGCAAAATTGGTAGTCAAATGCCCAACAACTCAACAAAATATTTTAAGTGGATTGAAGCCCAATTTGTCCTTGTTCGCAAATCAATTCTAAATAATTTAAGGAGTAAACTTATTAGAAAGTATAATTAAATCTTAAAACTTATTGTGAAAGCGCAATTAAGCCTTCAAACTTTCAAAAAGTGTAATCTAGTCCTAAAACTTGTTAAATTAGTCTCATCAAGTCATTTGTTGATTTCATTTTTTGAAATTTTTAAGGCTTGATTGCACTATTTAGAAAGTTTTAGGAGTCATTTACATTTTCACAACAAGTTTTATGATTTGATTGCACTTTCAAAAAATTTTAAGTTTCAACTATACTTTCATAACATTTTGATAAGTTTCAAAACTTCAAATACACTTATCTCATAATTTAATGTAGTAATTTCTTATGATAGTGAACTCAATTTAGAAAATTCATTTTCTTCGAGCATCCTTATGTTTTTTTTTGTTTAAAGAAAATTGTATTCATTACTCAAAAGGATAGAGGAACGTAGCCTTTACGACAAAACAAATCAAAATAGAAAACAAGGAGAATTAATGGAGCATTAGCAAAATTAAGCACATACTCGTTCTAGAAGAAAAGATTTGTCAAGCAAAATAATTGGTGGCTGATCATTGGATCTTATGTCTTTGTCAATGATGAGTACACTAGAAGTTCTTTCTCCAATAACTACAGTGTTGCTAGTTGGCGGTGTGCACCTAGATTTGATTTTCTCTATACCATTGCCGTATGAAGACATCAAAATAGGTTGAACAAATACAGATCTAACATATGGAAGAACAAATCTTTGTGATTCAACAAGACACCAAAATTCCTGCGATCATCATTGAATATGAAGGCAAAGTACTAGTACACAAATAGAGCAGAGAGGTATTGAATCCCCAAAAACATATTTATTAAACTACTAGATCTAGATTGGGAGAGGATAGCACCAAGATCTAGAACTAAATTAGGAGAGTTCAAACTCTCAAATCGAGAACTAGACTAAGAGAAGAAAGCTTCCACAATTAAGTCGAGAGAGAAGAAAAGGCAAGAAAAAAATAATAAGACACAAACAAAATTAACAAAAGAGAGAGAGGAGGGTGAGACTAACTCAAACCCTCCCCATGGTTAAAGGTTGAAGAAGATGATGGAGAAAAAAGAAAGAGAGAAATGACTTTTTGGCTCTCACTTCCAACGGTTGGCAAGGCCGAAAACTAATTTCTAGCATCCTTATTTTTGTTAATGAAATCTCATGTAAATTAACTATGATGTTTGTAAGTAGTATGAATGTCTTCATACCTCTCTCTCTTTTTCTAACCTCCAATTTCGTCCACATCCTTATCCTTGACTTATCTTTCCAAGTCTTCGCTTGAGGACGAAACAGTCCAAACTCTCTCAACATCATTCAGCTTTCGGGAACCCACGGCAACGTTACTAGAATTGCGTCAAATTCAATCTATGATGCATATGTCAACAAAATTGTTCGGTAAACTTAGCGTGCGTATAAATAGATAAGTGGATTCGGACATCAAATCTGATAGCTCTCTCATGAGCTCATCCCTTATAGATTGAACTATATGTATATTATGTTTACGTAATAATTTCTTTACTAGACTTCTAGTATGGCAATGGATATAAAGAATAAATGGACTCGCCCATCAAGGAGGTGATAGTGTTTTTGCATAATGTCCGTAAGAGCTGCCTTTTGAAGAAATGATGCACTTTAGTGTTGGAAATTACGATTTTTTTTTTGGTCAGAAGGAAACTACAATATTAAATGGGTCTAAGTGAGAATACAATCAAGTTTAGTGGCCTTGTACAGACAAAACCGTCAGTGTGGGTATACTATAGATTAATTAGGGCAACATCTCGAGTGAATTGGGTGAGAGTTTGACCCAGTCAAATGCAATTTTCTCTCCCAAATAAATAGGCGTAATACGAGTGAAACGTTCCGGAGGGGTTGAATTTTTCCTCTTCCTATCTCCACGCAGAGCCAAATCAGAACGCCACTCACGCAAATGACTTTGGTCAACGACCTCGTACGACGCAAATGCTGTCTTCCATCCTCACCGTCCATTCATTCCACTGCCCATCTGACTAACGCCACCTCCTGTAGCTTTAACATCTTGACTTTGGTCAACGACCTCACACCGGTTTGTCTTGAATTGTCAAAAACCACATTTGACCGAGCAAAAAACTATATCATATAACAGCCTTTCACAATTTTAGATATCAATTTATATGTTCTAGAAGTCCTAAAAATGTCGTGAAGATTAATATTTTAATTTTATAATGTTCAAAATTCATGTGCTCAAATTTCAATATGCAATGATGCCCTTTTGTATTAATTTAATAATATGATGGTGGGATGTGATTCATACTCTCCATCGATAGAAATGCACAATAACCCCGCTTTATGGTGAGCAAGTAGGGGTCCAAGGGGCCACCTCAGCAGGGGAGTAGGGAGTCAGTGTCATAGGGTTTGTATAGTTTGGAGTCCATACTTTATTGGTTGTTTAGGTTTGAGCCTATAAATATCTACTAAGTATATATAAGAGGTGGGGCTATTAATTATAGTGAAATCCTTTGCTAGATGTAATTGTAATTTGAGAGTTAGTCGGGATAAATTTCATGCCTTATTTTATTTTTCTCGCCTTTATTCTTTATTTCGTTGGCCTTAATCCTAACACATGAAAATGACAGTTTTCCGGCCCTGGTATTCATGCTGCGACTACTTATCCCCAGAATTGATGTTCACCAAAATTGATTCTGCGCATGCTCTTCTTCCTCCTACAGTCTTCTGCCCGTTCTCATGCCGCAAGCCCAATCAATTCATCAACTCTAGCAAATCATGAATTCTTCCTTCACCATCTCCCTCTCCCTCTCCTTCTCCTTCTTCTTCTTCGTCCAGAATTTCAGTACTACGGCTGCCCTCACTTATCTCAATCATTTTTGCCCACACACAAGTCTCTTCACTCCCAACTCCACCTACGAGTCCAACCTCAACACCCTCCTCTCTTCCCTCTCGTCCGCTGCCACTAACAGCACCAACGGCTTTGCCAACGCCACCACCGGCCAGAACCCTCCTGACCGGGCCTATGGGCTCTTTCTCTGCCGCGGCGATGTCAGCACCTCTGCGTGCAATGACTGCGTGGCCATTGGAAAACGTGGTATCCTCCGAAGATGCCAGAACCAGCGAGCCGCTGTGATCTGGTACGACGAGTGCATGTTGCGGTACGACAACAGGTCCTTCTTCTCGGCCATGGATCTAAAGCCTACTCTCTCAATGAAAAACATTGCGAATATCACTGATCCGACTCAGTTTGCGCAAGTCCTGGCAAAGACTCTGGATAAAATTGCCACAAGGGCTTCCAACGGCAGGTGGGGGAAGAAAGTTGCGGTCGAGGAGGTGAATTTGACGAGCTTACAGAAGCTGTACACCCTCGCACAGTGCACGCCGGACTTAACGGTGTTGGACTGCAACTCGTGCCTTCGGGCGATGATCTCGAACCTTCCCAAGGGGAGGCAAGGTGGGAGAAGCTTCACTTTGAGCTGCAGCGTCAGGTTCGAGGTGTACCCGTTTTATAATGCCTCGGGTGTTGCAGCCCCGGCGCCTTCGCCGTCCCCGCTTCCGCCGGCTCCTGCTCCTGCACCTACTCCTGCTCCTGAGACCAGATCTAAAGGTAAGTGTTTGATTTTATTATTTGTCTTCCTCTATAAGAAAAAAATCTGATCTATTTAATTTTTTTGTAAACTGGTTATTCTAATTAATATTTTGAATTCTCAGATTCAACCTTTTTTTTAACAAAAGTAATATGTGAAGTGCTGTCAATGGTTTATACATATCTGCGATAAATCCAGTTTTGGGACTCACTCTTGGGGCTTTCCGGAGTCTCATTCTCCTTCACTGTCCTCTTGATTTGATTGGCGAATTAAATTTTTTATATTATTTTCTCTGTTCCCTCAATTTTACTTATGTTCATTTTTTCTTTTTCCAATGAATGCCATTTTGACATATTTATCTATCGTAACTTTTGTGGCTCACACATTTCTGGTCTTAGTGTAGTCCGGTCCTTGTTTTTATTCAATTTGAGTGATGAATTACATGTAAGAGATGTCAAAATGGGTTGATTGCCTGTTTTTTAACTCATTTTTTTATGAAGTGGGTCGCTGGGAGTTGGAGCTGTCATGTATTCAAGGTCTGGTGTTTCAAGGTTGAAGACGCATTGATTTGTTAGCTTAATTGTTGCTAGTGTTCTCTTCAATCATATGCAGTGTTTTAGGAATTGCTTGGTTGGGTTCGACGATGGTGTTAATGTGCTTTCAATGTCAGTACTGTTGATATGCTTATTACTGCGATTTGTTCTCCATGAATTGTTTTTGGTTTCCTTAATTCTAATCCCACTTATGTTCCCCTGTGGAAATAAGTAATAACAATTACTATGATTTATCTTTCTGATAATGTTTGGGTGTTGTGTTTGACAAGCTTCATACTTGTAACACCCGGATGAGCTTTTCGAGTAGGCCTACTGTGTTAGGCTCTATGGCGCACGACAATGAAATTTATATTTTGAAAATAATCATAATTATGAGACATATTAGTAATTATACTTGTCTTGACCGTGTGGACTTTTTTTTTTTTAAATTTCCCATTCTTGCTAGCAATATTAGAAACTATAATTCCGTACCGATCTTGCTGGTCAATGCAACATCAATCCAACCATCAAGTCTTGCTCTGCCGTCTCCGTCTCTCCTTTCTTCTTCCTCAATTTTCTCAGCGTTTATACTGAAATATCGCTCTCCTACCAAAATAAAAAATAAAAAATTCAAATATCAATTTTAATGGTTTTTGTATTTCCACAGATTTCTTCAATTTAATCACTTTTCTACTATGAATTTCCTTCAAATTCAAACTTATTGCTAGTTAAAGGATAAAAAGTAGCCTCTTCTTCGTTATTGCTCTTATAGCAGCCTACTCATTCTTCCTCACTTTTAACTGAATAACTCACTTTTGTGGTGCATTTGTTATTTGCAGTTTGACTTGTCTAAAAAGAATATAAAGTCTCTATTTACTATAAAAAATTAATTATTTTATTTTTGCTATTGATGAGATACTATTATGCACAGCATATAAATAGAGGACTATCTCAAAAAATACTGATAATAGGGACATAAAATTTATGCACATCGAAACACCTTGTTATTTTTTTTCGTAAAAACTCCATGAGTGATGTTAATATTTTTCAATCTAAAATGACTAAAATTTAATCATCATTTTTAATTTTTTTTCTTGCTTTAGCAATGGTCTAATTTAATTATACATCATCTTTTAAATTTTTGCATTGGAAAATGGAACTGTGATCTTATTTTGGCAATTCTTTAGTGAGACTTTTTTTGTGTTTAATCCGATCGTCTCGTTATATGTGTATAAAAGACAATCGAAAAGAAAGAGTTTATTGGTGATATGCATAACACAAGAAAAAATAGAATTTTTGACTGTTTTAAAAAAAGCATGTGTATGAACATTTGACTATTTTAAATAAAGTTGTCCATATATGAATTTTTCATAATACCCACTTATTAAAAATTAAAAAGCCTGTTGTACTCTTATTCTGGTTGAAAGTCTATATATACTTACCTTACCAAAAAAAAAATTAAAAAGCCGAAACATGCGATATGAGCCTAAAATTTATATGTTCATGCATGATAATACCAACTTTATGCTTCCTAAAAAGGAATATAATTTTTTTTTATAAAAAGAAGGACTATGAATAAATTTGGGGTGTGACACTTTAAATTTCAATTTGAGGTTTAAGAGCAATTTTGTCTTTTTAGTGAAATTAGGGTGGATTCAATAGTGTAGGGTTTGGAAATAATCGCACCCTTTTAGGAATTCTTGAATATTGGAACTATTGGAGGCTAACAATATAACTTAAGGGGGAGTGAATTGGTTATTTAAGAAAACTTGATGATCTTTCATGGAAATAAGCTAATGCCAAGTAAAGATGAGGTCAAGATGATGTTTCAAATCTCGTGATGGAATGTGTGCAAATGAGAGCAAGTAGATAGAAATAGCATCACACAAAGATGTACAGTGGTTTGGCTTTATCCCCAAGCCTACATCCACTTTTCATACTAACAGCCTTAAGTCGAGTTGGATTACATTAGTAATCTACTGAGAAATTTACAAATGGCTAACATCGATCCTTTCAGAAGATAGATCATACTTTAAGATTCAATTGCTGCTCTTACACTTGTATGCTTGATCCTTAGCATGATTACTTAAAACCAACATAAGTACAAGTCTCAGAGAAATAGTAGAAAGAGAACATATTGCTAAGAATAAAGTAGGAAGTTAATGTTTTAATCTTGGTATATTGCTCTCTCTAATATTTGACTTCTAAGGTCTTTTCTTATATAACGACGTACAGACCCTAAGAGTGCCAAAACTTGGCACGGATGGATACTTAAGTGCTAAAAGTTACAAACGATACACTTAAGTGCCAAAATTGGAGCAAAATGGATCACTTAAGTGCCAACGGTGAGAAATCTAGCCAAAATGCTAACATAGCATTTTTCCGATGATCTAGGGTCGAAAATGCGTCGTTTTTTATATTGATGTGGCCAAATAAGCACAAAACGACATCATTTTGAGTGCTGATGTAGCCACATCAGATCAGCACCCAAAACAACGCTGTTTTGGCCCAAATTTATTTTTTAACAAATATTAATTAAATAATATTAAAAGAGTGAAAATTAATAAAAAGGGGGGGTAGTAGCCTGTGGTTGCCGCCCCATCGCCGATGGGGCGGTGGCGATGAACGACGAGGGTCCATGACCTGCATCTAGGCATCGACGGCCCTCACTAGACGTTGGGAGAGGGTGGTGACCTTCTCCCAGATTCGAGCGACGGTCCACCACCCTCACCCAGGCCGCCTTCTCCCAGATCTAAGTGAGGGTCGGCCGCCCTCGCCCAGATCTGGGAGAGGGTCGCCACCTTCTCCTGGTGTCTAGCAAGGGCTGAGCGGCCCTTGCTGCAAGTTGGCAAGGGCCACTAACCCGCGCCTAGGCATCAGTGACCCTCATCGTCCGTCGCCGCCGCCGCCCTACCAGCGATGGGGCGGCCGAGCAGCCCTTGCCGCAAGTCGGCAAGGGTCACTAACCCGTGCCTAGGCATCAGTGACCCTCATCATCTGTTGCCGCCGCCCCACCAGCGATTGGGCGACAGCCACAAGTTGTTGCCCCCCCTTTCTTTTTAAAAATATTCACTCTTTTAAGATTATTTAATTAATATTTATTAAAAAAAATTTGGGCCAAAACGGCGTCATTTTGGGTGCTAATCTTATGTGGCCTTGTCAGCATGCAAAATGACGTCGTTTTAGGCTTATTTGGTTATATCAACACCAAAAATGATGCCGTTTCGACCCTAGATCACCGAAAAATGCAATGTCGGCATTTTAGCCAGATTTTCTCATTGTTGGCACTTAAGTGATCATTTTTGCTCTGATTTTGGCACTTAAATGTACCGTTTGTAATTTTTGGCACTTAAGTGTCTTTTCGTGCCAAGTTTTGGCACTCCCGCTGTACTTATGCCCTTATATAACTATCTTCAAACTATCTATTGGAAGTGGATTGGAGAAGTAAATAGCCATTAGAGTTACTGTTGAGCTGCTATTTGGAGATAGAACCGCCCATACAATCCTTTTCCTCGAATATTTATAAGCTATTTAGAAATACAATTGCTGATATCCCTTTGCTACATTCTCTAACAAACCTGTTAGATGAACTAACTGCTTGACTTCTGCTTTCATCTAGAATCTATTACTTGCGCATCTTTATCCATAACAACTAGTTTGCTGACCCAATGAACATCATTAGATGTATGTGGTTACCCAATCTTTACAGTTTTGACACAAACATCATCAACAGTTGATATTTAGGTCCACTGTTATTGTTTATGGAAAAACATATCAAGACATATTGCAAACTTCCTTCCGCTAGATCACACAATAGATATTGCGTAGTCCTTTGGTATAAACATTTACATATACCATAGTAAATATTACACTAAGGATAGTTTGGATATCATCAAAATCACTTGGATATGTTTCTCCAAGTAAGAAAATTAGGGTTTAGTTTTCTGATGATATTAGTGTAGTTGTTGATAATGTCTCTAATGGGGATGATTTTGTCTTATTTGTCATTAAGGATTTGTCATTTGATCAACGGATTATAGATTTTGATTATCAATTTCAAACTACACCAAACAAGAGCTGATTTACCACTTATCAATGTATAAATAATGGTAACTTACAATTAGGAAATAATGCTAAGTGCAATGTTGGTGATGTTACAATTAGAATACATGAATGTATTGTGAGGACATTAATTGGAGTTAGGTATATTTTAGAATTGGAAAAAAACCAAATTTCCTTGGGTGCTTTAGATTCAGCTAGATGTCGATATACTTCAACAAATAGAGTTTTGAAGGTTGCTACAAGTGCTTTCATGATAATTAGAGAAATCAAGTATAATGGCTTTTATGAGCTTTAAGGTATTGTGTTGAATGATTTTATTGTGAAGAAGTCTTATATATCTATATTGTCTTATGGTCAAAGTCTGATGCATCTAATTGAAAGTTTGAAATGTGGCATATATGTTTGCACATTAGCAAGAGAAGCTTGAAGGTATTGAGTAAAATGAATCTTCTTTGGTGTAATGGGGCTGAGAAACTAAATGTATGCAAGAGCTATGGCTTGAACAAATAGTGGAAAGTGTTGTTCAGTACCATCTAGATTGTAGAGTTAATTCACTTGAATGTTTATAATGTGTTGCAGTTTCATTCAATGAACAGTGCTAAATTAATGCTAACAATTATGGGTGACAACTTGAGTAAGCCCTAGGTATTTATGCTAAGGAACAAGCTTAATACTATTGTCAAAATTAGGCAATTGAAAGCTTTGAAATGAAAGAATACGGTATAATAATCAAGCATGTGTTACCTAAGAGTGGCATGGAGTTCTATTGGGAGCTTTTAAACAAATTCTACAACGAAAGGTCATAGTGAGACATTGCACTATTGCTAGTGAACCACAACAAATTAAAGAGTTGATGAGTGGAACGTTATTAGATATGACTCATAAAATATTCTCTAATGCTAGTATAATTAGGAGATTCCTAGCAGATTTGCTCAGTACAAGAAGCTACTTGTTGAATGGAACCCCATCATATGGGATTTGATGTCACACTCTCGAGAAAGTGTAGTCACGTCATATTTTGGTCTTATGATATTTGGTTGCCTCTATTATTCTTTTATAAATAAGAATAAGCCTGATAGGAGAGTAAGAAGGTGCATATTCCTAAGCTATACTCAAGGTATATGAAGTTATTAGTTGTGATGCCCTAAATTAAATGCATTTGTTATCGGTAAAGAAGTTAAATTTGACGGGTCACAAAAATACTTATGAAAGAGAGATTATGGTAGTGTTTTTTAGGATTTAGAGATATTCAACTCAATGCGGAGTGGCAACCAAAAACTCTCAAAGTAGCATGTACTAGTGCAATAATAAACAAAAATTATACTTTTGATGAGGCGAAGCTTTTAGAGTTAATTGTTATTGTAGTAGCTGAGTTTGATAAAATGCATGTTCCATCTCTTGACATATATGGATGAAACGATGGTTTTGCTTTGTTTATGATAAATGAGGTTATGTCTATAGATCATTATAGATTAGTTAAAATACAATCAGCTCTGATAAGGTCCATGGCTATGGCAAAGTTCAAGTGTAGTTTAAACATGGAAGATCTTTATAGTGATTGAGACACCCATGAGAGGCTATAGGATAGTAGCAGAAAAATTCATATTCCAATGACACAATCATAGCTTGATATGGTAGAGATTGGTGAAAATACACCTCAAGTGTTAGCTAGCAAAAGAAACCCAAGCAAGAAAGTTTCCTAGTTTGAATAGGCTTCATATGGTGAATTCAATTCTTTTCCATATATAGAAAGTGGGTGTTCTTTTTAAGGAGTATCCAAGATGCAGGCTTCTTTGTGAATTACATTGTACCAATTCAAGAGGAGTTTTCAATGATGAAGCCAATATATGTAATTTCCACTATAACTTGTATGCCCTAGAATCCTACTATATATCAGGGCAATTTTTCTATTATAATTGTAACTTGATACTTGACATCGACACGGATGGTGAAGAGAATGCATAATATGATATTATGGTTTTTCTCCTTTCTAGGTTTGAAATGGTGTTCCACGTAAAAATTCTTTTTCTAATTTCTTCTCTTTTATATTTCACATTCCTAACAACATTTTGATCTAAAAAAACTTTTAGTTTATTTTGTTAATTGTCTCATACTCATAATGGTACATGTCCAGGAAGAAGCAACAAATCTATTGTGATAGCCATTGCCATCACTGTTCCTCTTGGAGGTGTTATGGTACTTCTCTCTCTCATTTGTTGCATTCTTCGAAGAAAAGGAAAGAAGATGTATGAAGTCATCAAAGGAAAAAGTGGTAAATTGACTATTTTCCGTTATTTTCTTATAAACTATGTATATTATATAAATTCATATTATGAAGCTTCCTAATTTTTGTAAGGAATCAGATATATTAATCATACAAGTCAAGAGTCCCTTTAATATAAATGTTGCATATGTAATGGAAAGATCAAGGACAATATTCGATAATGGAAAGATCCGGTTCTTCATGTTCTTTCAACCTTCAAAACTATAATTGACTCCACAAGTATGTATAATGCTATCAAGTGAAGGAATAATTTGGAAATATACCAGCTCATTTATGGCTTTCTAGATGAAATAGATGCATCAATTCCATAAAAATTTCGCCAATGACCTATGAAAATCTCTCCCTTTATCAAGACAATTCAGACTCCCAACCATCAATATTTCTAGGAGGAAAACAAAGCTAAATGGCCTCTTCCACACTTGCGCAGAGAAATTGCACCCAAAGAACACATGTGATCTAATCTCAATGCTTTCAAGACACAAAAAATAGAGAGTTTGGCCTTGATTAGAAGATTATCTATTAATTGCTTGATTTATAGGCAGCTCATCTTATACAACCCACCAAAATACAATCCAAACCTCAACATCTATGGTCAAAGCCAAACTAGTCAATGCCATTAAGCTATTTTGCCTCAATTCCTAACAATCTCCTAAGCTAAAGCAAAGGAAAGAATGTCATTCGAAGTAGTAGAAAGAAGACTAGGGAAAAATTACACCACAAATAATTGCTTAGATTAATATCGAGTCTTTAGCTCCCGTTGGGCCATTTCCATTCCAAGTGACAAATTATATCTTCAAAGAAGAGCAGAATCATAAACTACCTACCTTGGATATGCATCCAGCAAAGTCCCATTAGGATGCCATTAGTCATGCTAGAGTAACATAGATTTACCATTACCAACCACATAACAAGGCATTAAAGTACTCCTAATCTTTAATGATTCCCTCCAAGCATAGGTAGCATCTACACCATAATTAACAAACCTAACACCACCCTCAACATGAAGAAGTGATCGCAATACAAGATTCATCTCATTACTTTGTTTGTTGTAACATTGATGAATTTTTGTCCCTTCATGACCAATCAAGAGGGGAAAGATTTTTTTCGGTTAGGGGGCACAACCATGCCAATCTTTTAGTGCCTTCCTTTTGATAATGTTCCTAAGCACTAGCAACATTATAAATGCCACTAGGGGCCACTATGAATGTGGTGTGATAACAAATTGAGTTGCTGGGTAATGTAGGTGCAAAGGAGCTTACCACTGTGGAATCCTTGCAATTTGACTTGGCTATAATACAAGTTGCAACAAATTATTTCTCTCATGAAAATAAGTTGGGTGAAGGTGGGTTTGGTGAAGTTTTCCAGGTACGTATGTCATATCTATCAAAAACAATCAAGAATGCTTTACATGTGAATTGAACATAATGATGTCAAAGAAAAAGAAGCACATGAAGTTTGTTTATGTTGGTTTTTAAGTTTTTGTAAGGAATTAACAAACATATAAAACACTTCAGGGTAGACTTCCTAATGGACAACAAATCGCGGTGAAGAGGCTATCTCAAAGGTCAAAACAAGGTGATGAAGAATTTAAGAATGAAATTCTATTAGTTGCGAAGCTTCAACATAGAAACCTTGTACGATTGCTTGGATTTTGCTTGGAGGGAGATGAGAAGCTACTGGTGTACGAGTTTGTGCCAAATAAAAGCCTTGATTACTTCTTATTTGGTATGTTGCAATTTAACCTTCTTTTGTGCACCATGTACAACTTGAAATTAAGAGGTTTTTGTTCTTTCAACTCGCTATATTTTTTGTTTAAACTACATTAGATTCATGAGAATAAATATATTTTGGTATTGTGTGATTATCTTCACCCTGTGTTTTTGAGTACGCTCCTCATGCTAGCACAGTAATGAATTTTGGGCACAAATGTAGATCCCAACAAAAGGAGACAATTGGATTGGCCATTACGTTATAAAATAATTTTTGGGATTGCTCGAGTAATGCTCTATCTTCATGAAGACTCTCGTCTCCGAATTATCCATCGTGACCTAAAATGCAGCAATATCTTGTTAGATAGTGAAATGAACCCGAAGATTGCGGATTTTGGCATGGCAAGGATATTTGAAGTCGATCAAACTCAAGCTAACACAAATAGAATTGTGGGGACTTAGTAAGTCTTCATTTTTGAATAGATGACTTTGTAATTGGACGCTGGACTTGCTCATTTTATCTATTTATGGATGCTCACTAATCTACATATGGCTAATGTTCAAATTTGCAGCGGTTACATGTCTCCAGAATATGCAATGCATGGAGAGTTCTCAATGAAATCGGATGTTTATAGTTTCGGCATACTACTTCTAGAGATCATTTGCGGCAAGAAGAATAACTTCTACCAGGATGAATATTTTGCTGGTTATGTAAGTTTCACCATGCTACCGCGACAATTTTTTACATTGCATATTTGTAATTTTCCCCTTTAGCCTACATAAACATTTGTGACTATTATACTGTTCCTTTGTCATTTATGGTTTTTTGGCAAGATTTTAGATGTCTTGCATGATGAGTCATTGAATTTAGGCCACAATTATTCTTGCAGGCATGGAATCAATGGAGAGATGGCACACCCTTGGCAGTGTTGGACCCCACTATCGTGGATTCATACTCAAGAGATGAAGTGCTTCGATGCCTGCACATTTGCCTACTATGCATTCAGGAGGATCCGGCTCTTAGACCCACCATGACAACCGTAGTTCTCATGCTAAGCAGCAATTCCATTAACCCACCAGCGCCACAACATCCAGCCTTCTTCGTCCAAATGAAAGGGCTTGAATTAGACCAATCTACCAAGAGGACCATGCCATTGTTAATCAATGGCATGTCACTTACTGATTTTTTCCCCCGGTGAATGGTGGCGTAAGCAATATCTTTCTTCATGGACGGGCTCATGGTGAGATTGCTTGGCCTTTCATCGTGATGTTTTATGAACCATGAGCAAAAAACTATGTATTTTGAGAATATGCTGTTAATTGTTCAAAGAGGTTATTAAAATATGTCTTGAGTTTGACTCTGTGAATGAAATCCGAACTGAGATGAGGTCTGAATATTCTGAATTGAATATTTTGTGGACATCCAAAATCAAGCAATCCATAATGGGAAAATTACATCCGTGGTCAAGTCGCGATCAAGAGCAAAATTCTTTAATTTGTTGGAGTCGGCGAGAAAAAAAGAGAGGAAACGTTGGCACATAATTTCTTTTTACTGGAGTCGGCCAACGTATAAAAGAAAAGATCCACTTTCTTCATTCTGTTAGGGTCACGGTGGAGAAACGGGAAAGTCCAAAAGTTGGACATATAACTATAAATAATATGGTTCTCGGGACTCTCCTGGCAGAGAGATAAAAGAAGGGCCGCTTCCTTGAGTGCTTGACGTGTGCCGTGTTCATGTAGTTGCGAAGGCGATTTGTGTCTTGAAATTTCGGTAATTACATCTTAGGGAAGAAGTAGTAGTGTCAAGTGTTGTGTATGACACTTACTTTACTGCTAAAAGTTTCGAACGTACCAAGAAGAATATGTTCTAGTACATAAAACTTCACCAATTGCTACGAAAATTTAATGTGTTATGCATGATGATGTCTCCTACAAATTTCATGAAGGAAGTATGACCAGATTCAGTCCCAAAAATTGCATAAAAGTCCAAGAACACTGAGGTTGTCGGTTTCACCATTCTAGCAGGTTAGACATCACAGAAAGATCAAATCTTTGTACCAACCATATCAATCCAGAAAAATATGAAAAAAAATATATATGTCATAGTTCAGGAAATTTTTCACCACTTTTATGAAGGGATCATGACCAAAATCAAGTTAGGAACTTCTATAGAAATTTCACAAGGTTACAGGGTTACACGAGCAGTTCTGGGCAGCATAAACCCGGTAAAAACTTATGTCCATGCACCAAATAATTTACCTCAGAAAAATCCACGAAAAATATATTTCATAGATCAAGGTTTCTTGCACAACTTTCATGAAGGAAGTTTCACTCAGATCTCAACATAACGAGCGGCACAAAATCTGACAAGCTAGACAGGTCTAAAATTATCGGTTCTGGAAAGACAATAGGTAAACTCAAAACACTTGCAGTCCATGCATCTCACATGTCCGTAGTTCACATGCTTAATCATTCTAGGCCTCACAAAACACATGCAAGACATATATCCAAGTATAGGTCACAAGAAGAGCTCCTACAAGCTAATACAAGTGCAGAAATCACAGGCAAGCCTACCGAACCTCCTAAAACCAACATGCAACCCATCCTTCTCCCAAAAAAGCACCACCACAGCACCTCTTCTTCTCGGTCCTACCATCACAGCAACAATCAAGACTACAACAACAAACAAAATCTCAAGAACAACCAAGGGACTCCCTATCCTACAAAAAACCAAGCCCCAAGTAGATTAAGGGGAGTACGAGAATGCCATTTCTCCTTGCCTTGTAATTTCTATGCTTCAGTCTCCTCTTCCTAGGCTCACCGTGAGCTTGAGGAAGCCTAAGGTTGCTGGTGAACTCTGGTACGAAGGAGAGAACGACAGAGGAAGAGAGAGATTGTGGGTGGGAAGAGAAAGAGAGAGTGAGATAACGAGAGAGAGAGAGAGATGAGAGAAAAATGAAAGTCAAGGAGAAAAAGTAGGGGAGGGCTGCCGAAATAATGATGAGGAAGAGAGATTGGCTTGCTCATCACACCTCTTGCATAAAAATCTAGAGGGCAAGAGGGCCGGTCTCATGATAACCCTAAATTAGCCTATTTTATCCTATTTTTCCAATTAAACTAATTTTTCATATCTTCTCATCGGCTATAGGGGTGCCAAAATAGAAATTAGGTCTAGAATATAATTTTAATTTTATGCAAATAATATATAGGTGATCAGCCCTATAGTTGGTACACATTAGAAGTTTAATTAGGTACTATAGTAAGACTTAGGTACATATAATACTCATATAAGGTTCATATAAGGTATAGGCCAATTGGCTTCATTCCTAAATTCGCTCACTAAATTAATTTGTCTATACTAATATAATCTATTGCAACTAATTAATTAGCAAAATGAAAATGTGGGTTGTCACATCATGTGCATTTAAAAGAAGAATCTGCAACATGATATTAATCACAGTTATTATGATTCTTCTAAGATTATATTACTATTTGAAGCTGAATCATTCGTTGATCCACTATAATTTGGCACATTTATGCATTATTTTGCTTTTGTAAGGCTCAATACTACTACTCTTGTCCAGACTAAATAATTAAATGGACGTGTTCGTTAACTTACCCACTAGAATACGCATTTCTTCACTTACAAAGCTTGGGCTTTGGTGTTGTTAAACTTGTACCTTTAGGATGTAGGTGCTCCATCCCTAATAGGCCTTCTCTAGCCGTTGATCAACCTAATTGGGATTTGCAAGCCATTACTATAGAATGTAGATTTCGTCTGGGCCATCTCCATGAAATCCAAGTTGTCCAAAGTTATCTTGAGCTCAATCAAGTAGCAGATTGGATCGTAAGAGCCCAAAGAATTGAAGTCCTCCCTTGTAACTAATTGTCTAACTCATCTCAACCTTTTGGGCTATCATCCTTTGTTTGGAAGCCCTTCTTTGCTGCTCAAAAATCATTAGTTGAAGAAATGAAAGTGATCCATTCGACCAAAAAGAGGAAAGAAAAACAAAGTCTATGTGTTATTTGATAGTATTTATAGATTGAGAAAAAAATTATCTATTTGCTTTGTGAATGCACTTTCTTTTGCTAAATCAAGAATAATTTTGTTATAGTTGTGTCTTCTTATTTCTTTGATTGATTGAGGTGACTTTTTAGTTAGTTGTCATGGTATCTAATTATATTCACTTTATCAAATTTTCAATTTTACCTAATAGGCTTATTGCATAATTAACACGGGTTGGGTGGGCAGCACGATGCCGACAGTCAAGCAACGATGCCCCTCGATCAGTCAATCTCATTGCTTATAAGGAGCAAACATGGTCTGGGTGGGCCAGGCTCAATTGAATTTTTAGCCAAGCCATTCCAAACTGTTGTTCGAGGCTTTGCCACGCCCGAAAGTGGGCCCACCCTAACAGGAAATAAAATGGCACCCATTGGATGAACATAATTAGGTTTGAGCCAATACTGCCAGCCCTGAACCTGGTTGCACTGTTTTTTTTTGGGGCGGGGGGGGGGGGGGTGGTTAAACCTGGTTATACTTTAATTGAGATGAGAATCGTCTTATATGAGTAGGTTGGTAGGCGAGTGATGAAGTTTATGAGCGATATCTTGAGCTTAAACTAATTTTTCCACAAAAGAGAGGAGAGAAAAACCAAAAGGTACAGGCTTGGAAATTTGAGTAACATTATACCACATGAAGCATCAAAACAAGTAAGCAATTATAGTATAGTGCAAATAGGAATTGGTTGTTTGACAAATGAATTATGGATTTTGATTGTCAGTTTCACGCTACAACAAACACTAACTATTTTATTTCTTATCAATGCATGGATAATGGTAAAGTGCAGTTGAGAAACAACATTGTGATGTTATAGGTGTTTGCGATGTGAGAATCAGAATGCATAACAGTATCTTGAGGACAATGATTAAAGTGAGGTATGTTTTATAATCGAAGAAGAATCTAATTCCTTGAGTGCCTTACATTCAGTTGAGTATCGATATACTTCGGAACCTGCAATTCCAAAGGTTGTTGGAGGAGCTTCAATGGCAATAAGAGAAATCAAACATATTGACCTCGAGACAATGATGGAATTCGCTGCAGAGTAGTTAGATGCATCTAATCAAAAGTCTGAATTATGGCATGAGAGGAATCTATTGTGTAACATCTGAAATTTTCTATGTTCGGTAGTAATAATTCCAATGTAAAGTTAAGTAATATTTAGTTTAGAATTTCGGATGGCATGTATGTTTTTAATATCATAAGGTGTGGAAGGTGTGAAGGATCATTTTCCACAACTGTAATAGCTTGGACTCCGATGCGTTAGAATTAAATTGACAACACGTTTGTGGTGTAGAATGACGGTAATTAATTCTTTTTTTCTTCTATCGAAGATGGAAGTTAATTCACCAGCATATTAGTGGGAGAGGCCGGTATGCTTTGAATTACTTATTTGATGATTTTCAATTTTTAAATTTACCGAATTGAGATTTTCCTAGTCTTTGATATTATTCACTAATAATTTCAGTGGGTCCAAAATATTTTGCACTTACAAGTATTTAGAACAATACTGATTTACTTATTTACGTACTAATTTATTAGATATCTTAGTAAATTGACAAAATATCTATTTTGGAATGAGCCTTTGGTCTCTCTTTAATTGGTACACACCTTTCATGATTTTTGTACAAAGCATTTTACACACTTTCATTTTGTGACATTGAACTTGGCTGACCACAATTTCACGTACCACATCACTTCTTTTAGCTTTAGCCAATTAATACTCTTGATGACTCAAATTCATTTCACTTGACCGAAGAAGAAGCTCTTTCTCTCATTTCAATGAAAATATCTCATTTTTAGTTACTCTTAAGACACTTGTATCTCACATACTCTCATTCGGCCATTGTACATAGTATTTTTGTTATTAAGTTAATAAGCAATCCTGTGCCAGTCATGTGACTTTTGATGAACTTCAATGGTTGAGACTAAAAGTTATTATGTTAGATCAAGGGTGCATAAATAGGTCTTTTGGTAATTTCGTCATTAATTTTTCATTATTTAAATAAACATCAATGGTTCCTATTACACTAAGAGATAACCTTTCTCCGTTCCATCTTCAATTCAACTCTATTCTAGCACCGTTTTTGTTGATTTTGCTAAATTTTGCTTCTCCAACCACGTTTAGCTACTATATCCTAGTAAAGTTTATGTCTCTCGCAATGAAAGACCAAAATTTATCTCCAAAGGCGTTGTTTGTGTGTTTTAATAAAAAATCACAATATCAAATGGGGTTATACGGATTTACCTCTCGAAGCGTGCTTTAAACAACTTGATTAAGATGCTCTTTAGTTTGAGCCCCACAAACGTCGGACCTCTATTTCAAACATATCACCAATGCACCTCAAACAACAAGGGAAATCACACATAATTGCTATTATGATTGTGCTAGCAATCTAGTGGAGACAATCCTATGCACGTGGTTAGCAACTATTACTAACCATGTAATCTTATACCCTTCCTACTCACCCTCTCTCTGTTCTATATATAATGTCCTAGTGAATCAACATTTAACTTCCTCCAAAAGCCAATCTCTAACTTCTCAAACAAGTTGAATGACTACTTCCTCTAGAAGCTAGTCTCTACCTTTTCAAAGAAGTTAAATGACTACTTTCTCCACGGGAAGTTGCTTATGTTTATGTAAGATGACCGAGCAAGGAAGTACAGACCCCAAAAGTGCCAAAACTTGGCATGGAGAGACACTTAAGTGTCTAAAGTTATAAACGGTAAACTTAAGTACCAAAATCGGAGTAAAATGGATAACTTAAGTGCCAATGGTGAGAAAATCTAGCCAAACTGCCACGTGTTCATTTTCCGACGATTTCATTTGCTGACGAAGCATTTTTTCAAAATAAAAAATCCACGTGGTAGTTTTAATAAAAAAAATTGTCCACGCTAGATTTTAAAAAAAATTAAAATTGATTTTATTTAAAAAAATAGAGAATAAGTGTCACACCCCGACAACCCCATTTCACTTGAGGTCTAGTTGTACGACGTCCCAGGTACTGTCGTCGACCAGTTTATTTTATCTTGTAATTAAGCACATGTGAAAACGAACAACTCCCAAACCAAATAACAGGGATAGCAACAACAGCAGTAGAGAAAAGACAAACAATATTTTATATATCTGAAGGTTAACCAGCACACCAGCAAATACATACACGCCTTACTACAGGCGACAAGCTAAGGCCTACTCAAAAAGAGACCAGCCTAACTAACCTAACACTGTACAAGTGCCTACTCGCTGTCCTCGATGGGATCGCTCTCTTCGATCCTCAAGTACTGCATCATCTAGAGCCTGAAAAGGTTAACCACGACAGGTTGAAATAAACTCAGCAAGTTAAAGCCCTAAGCCCCGGTTAGGAACTTCGCTCGCCTCAGGAGTTTAACATACAACCTAATTCAGCAGTCAATACGGTGCAAGGAGAAACCAAACAGAGAACAGTTTGATAAGCATACACAACCACAGGCGATCTTACCTGGCCTTGGCACACGTGACCTGCAAAAACTGTCAATCATCTCACAACAACAGTATGAGACATGCAAATAATCAGAGCCTTGCACAAATTATTCTCAAATCTCAATGCCCACATGTGCTCCGATTATTACGACCCTCAAGGCCACGGCACAACCTTATGGTTGGCGGTCAACTAGTCGTAGACCAGGCATCATCCTCTACCTCGAGGCACGGCAATGTCATGGGCTCTCCCCCACCGACGGCATTCCCTAAGGAGCATGGGGCTCGTCCCACTACCGCAGCCCCGTATCTGACCAATGTCAGGCAACCTAATGGTCACGGCACAACCCCGAAGGATTGGCGGTCATCCGGCTCAATCGGGCTATCAACTTTAATCTGACCATGCAACACATCATCAAACGGTTCATTCTTGTCTTTGCTTTTGCTTGGTCGTGAATGCAACATAATTCGTGCTCATATGACATGTTATTGTAGTTAACACACGTATAATGTCATGCAGCAGTATCCATCAGTCATGTACAATAGTAGTAGTCTAATCATTCACGAAAGTTGCAACAATCAGCAGTTCAAGTCACAATCAACTCCGACCAATCAACATCATAACACTAGCATACTTGTCCAAAATAATCATGTACCTCAATAATTACCGGTACCCACTCACGTGACTCAATTGTTCAACAATAAATAAACACGGGTCCTCACAACTATGACAATCAATCATTCCAATAATTAATTACCCAACCCAATTAATTTCATTTAAAAAAACCCTTCTTTAAACCAATGTCATTTAATAAAGTAGTATTTAAATACTATTAACATTAGAAAATTAGGCCATAGTAATTTTCCCACAAAATTACTCAATTAAAAACATTTCCCATAAATAATCACAATTAATTATTTTCCCCAAAAATAATTAATTTTCAGAAATGAATAGTAATAATAATAATTCGAAATTATAAATTAATTTAATTAATTAATAATTTCAAAATAATATATAATTATTATTAATACTAACCATGGTTACAAAATTAACTCAACCCTAGTTAATCTAACCTAACCATGATTAACATTTAACCTTGATTACTTTAAAACTAACTATAGTTACTTTAATCAACTAACCATAGTTACTTTAATCAACTAACCATAGTTACTTTAACACTAACTCTAGTCAACATACTAATCTCAATCAGCATAATTAACCATACTAATCCACTAATTAACTCTAATTAAACACAAACATACAAATACACTAATTACCCCTAAAACAAGATTAACCCCTAAACAAGGATTAGGGAATCAACTTACTTGGATCGGAAATCTGGCGACACCAGCGCGTAGAGGGGAATGAGGGGTGAGCTCGAGGATGACAACAGACGACGAACGGTGGCCAAAACAGACCGGAGTTACTGTTCACGCGGAACCGGTGCAGCTGCACGAAAAAGGCCGAAACAGGCGGTCTGGGGCGACCAGGGGTGACCGGGGGTGTGCGGCTGGCTTCCTAACTTACGTGACTACACTATGGGTGGTGGTGGCGGCTCCGGTGACGACGGCAAGGCCGTTTTCCGGCTGGAAAACAGCAAGGGCAGCAAGGAACAGCAGAAATGGAAGGGAAAATGAAGAGAAAAAGGGAGAGAGAGGGGGCTGCTATGCTGAACGAATTTGGGGAGAAAGGAGGAGAGAGAAAGCTGCTGGAAACTTGAGGGAGAAGCCAAGGCAAGTGGACTTCCCACTTGCTTCAAGAACCAATAAAAAAACAAGCAAGAAACAAACAAAAAAACAAAGCCCACTTGGGCCCAAAAGGAAAAAGCCAAAAGAGAGAAGCCCATGGGCTGAGGAGGGAGAGGAACTTGAGCCAGCTTGGGCCCCCTTTGGGCTGGGCTGGATGGGCGCAAGGCCCATTGGGCTGCCAATCTTGGGCCGGCCCACTCGCGGGCCCGAAACTCGGTCAGATTTTTCCTTTTTCCGACACTTCCGTGTCCAATAGAAAATCCCAAAATAAATGAGGCGATGTCCAAATATTTAGTCTTGACATCACTGAGAAGTCGGTTCCCAAAATTGGATTAAAAATCGAGGCTAAATTAAGTCGATTGCGACCGTAGTACAATTTGAATTATTAGGCGACTTTTTAGGACTTTCTTCACTTTTGACCCGTGGTCAATCATTCTTTGATCCACATTAACGTCAATTCTCGAGTCAGGGACATCCCTTGATTGTCGTGTTATCCTAATGGCTCAATTGATAATCCCGGGTACCAGATGAAAATGATTCGGTTTATCGTCGTTCGTAGTTCGTATCGAAGTTGTGCGGAAATCATCCACAGATCAACTTCGTACTTCTGTCGAATCGATTTATTTCCATTTCCTTAATAGTCTAGTACTTAGAGGATATCGTTCCCTCCCAGGTCCTCATGGTCGAAGGGTTCGTTCCTGATCGAAATTGTGGGTCGTATTCTTTACATCTTAAGAATATGCCTAGCACAATTGATCTTATGGAATAATTCATATGTATGTATGTATGTATGTATGTAATTGGATAAATGAATTAATACGTCCTTGCTAAGATTGATAGTTTAACTGAAATCCCTAACATGCAACTATTACATAATGACTTTAAGGCATGCGTCCAACAATTTATGTATTCCGAGAGTGGCAACTGAGATGGACCACTCCTAGACCTCTTATGAGAAAATCGTGAATTCCACTTGGTGAGTTTGCCGGACTGCCAAGGGGGGATTTTTTTCCATTAGATACAACAATAAATCAACCAAGACAAAATAAGTTAATAGAAAACGACAATTGTTAGAAACATCATCAATAGTCAAATGTTTTTGCAAGACAGGATTTTCTATTAGCAAAGTTATCAGTGCAAAACATTTTTCACACTTGCAATCGTGAAAGAAAATTATCTATCATTTAACAAAATAAACACAAGCATCAAAATTAAAAATCGAATGCCTGTTAGTATCTTAGCTTTGTCTATTGAGAAACTTATTTACACCACTAACGTACGTAGAAGGTGAAAATTCATATAGGCATAGATGGATGACTATTATATTTTGCGTCGAGTAACACTTACTGTGCATGGTTTGAGTTGCCAATTCCACTTCAATGGCAATCTGGGGTCAATAAAGTACCTTTTTCCATAGGGAATAATTGTGGCGTTTCGAAAGCAGCACTCTTTTGCGTCAAAACCGAAAGACATGCACGTTTGCCATTCTATGTCGAATTATACAGATGCTAATTCATTTTTAAATTTTTTAAATTTGTCAATCTAATTTTAAAATTTTGTGCAAAACTCCAATATAGTCTTTCTGGTTATTTTTTGTTGGAAATCATGACGTGGCAGTCAAATCATCACAAACTCTCCAAAATAGCATACTATTATATCAACGATTTTTAGCAAAATTTGACCGGAATAACTATACTATAATTTTGTGATAAAATTTAGTATTAAATTGATAAAATTAAAAAGTTTAAGGTTGAATTGGCAATCCATACAATAAGTTTAGGGTTAATTGGATAATTCCCTCCGTTTTTTACAATTTCTTTTGCCAATATTATGACTTTATCCTCTCTTTTTTTGATATTTTGTCCCTGAATATGGGTTTTCTTCCTTTTTCTTTTTCTTTTCTTAGTTCATTTCACAATTGACTAGGGAACATCAAAACTGTCGGAGGTCCGAGTGATCCCACTATTGTTGTTGGTCTAGCTCGAGGAGACTCTTATTTAGTGGAGGCGGAGGTCGTGCAACACTCGTTCTACTTAATTGAGGGTTTCGACACCATGGATGGCTTGATCCCATCTCCAATCTCTCTTTTTTAGGTGTATCAATGGTTTGGTTTTCTGGAAAACCCAAACTAAACCATTTAGATGTGTGTATTAACTTAGAGCCCGACTGTGCTTGAACCAACTGAACCAAAGAGTCATTTTGGTTTAATTAGGATCAAATCGGTTGTTTGTTTTCTTTGAAAATATTTAAAAGAGGTCTAATAAAAAATGAGAGAGATCGTGTAAATAGTAATATGAAAAAGAGGGGCACCAAACCAAATCGAAACAATCCATACTGGAATAAAAGATAGTTATTTTTTAATATCCAAAACAAAAACTTGAACCAAATAGAAAATACATGAAAACTCACTTCAATTTGGATCAGTTTCAATTTCAGTTTGATTTTCTGATTCAATTCGCACACCATACTCTATTCTACTGCGGTATCTTTTAACTTAACCTGACAATTGTCAATGTATACCCATTAACTACACGAGACGGAAAAAAATATCACCATGTAAAATTTTCTCCCCTTTTTCTTTACATCATAATACCAGCCGCCACTACTGATAAAAAAAAATTCAAGGTTTATTGGCAAATCTCGCCCCCTTGACTATTTGGTAACCCATCAAAACAATAGACACCGGTAGCTCACTCCTTCCGTCCCCCTCTCCCAATAAGGAATCCCTACTAGCCACTTTCTAACCGGCATAAGCTCCGGTGGATGGCTGAAATATGATATTATTTGCACTCGATGATGTAGGGAAATTGAATCTATACTGTCAAACCCCAAATCCACGTACGCATAAGTTGGATCCTCGACTGCTAAGTTGTGGCGGATGGCCTAAATGTGGAATTGTTTGTATTAAGTGGTATGGGGAATAGAACTTGTGTCGTGCGCTTAGTCCGCACATGAATCAAATCCTTAAATACCAAGACAAATTTTAGGAGTGTCAGATGAAATCCAATATAGTAAATTTTCAGTTCATTTAGCAAGGCGTAAGCAGGAATGAGTTTTAATTACAAGTTTTAATTAAGGCCCATGTCCTCTAAAATCAAAATGAATCTCGAAATTTAAACCCAAGTCATTGATTTCACAGAACTCATAAGGAATTCTAACAGGCATTTGGTAAACTAATTTGGAGAAAATGGAGGAAAATACCACAATACCTACTATAGTCTATATCACGTACCTACAAGATTTCTCCATCACTTGACTAGCATGACACAAGATAAGGGATCTGCTAATTGACAAAAGATAGCTACTCAATTTGTTGCTTTCTTAAAGTGTGATTCCTAGTTTCTCAAAAGATGAAAAAACCTAAACATTTTAACTAGGAGCAATCACAAGAGAATCGTCCCGTTCTCATTTCCCAGAATTTCGATGCCGAGATATTACAATACATTCCAACCATTTCAATCCACCTCCCTCCGTCAGCATATGTTAACTTCATAATTAAAAGAAATAATTTTTCAGAAAAATATAATTATTTTCCAGTGTTCGTCTAAAACCTGAAAATGAAGTGATACTACTCGGTAAGATTTTGCAAGTCAAGAGAAATCAAATCTTTAGCTCTGGCCTGGTATTCTCCAAAATCGAATAACCGAGGCTCAGGGAAGCTTACCTCGTTCGGGCTCGACCTGCGGCAGACGACGGCGGCGGACGGGCTCCCGGCGACAGCAAGCTGCTTCTCGAGGTTTCCTCCTTCCTCCGGTCCTCTCTCGTTCCTCGGCCTCTCCGGTTTTCTTTCTCCCGGGTCCCCTTTCCGGCCCCGGTCTTTCTCTCTGCTCCCTCTCGGGTTAAGCCTCCCTTTTTCTTTTTTCTTCCCTCGGCTCTCTCTGGTTTTTCTTTCCTCTTTTTCCGGTCTCTTCCCCCGTGACCCTTTTTCTTTTCTCTCTTTCTGCTGCCTTTTTCTGCCGTTGACCTCTGCTGCTCTGACTTGCTGCCTTTTTCAGCTCTTGACTGCTCCAACCTGCTTCTGCTGACCTCCTGCTTCTGCCTTGCTGCTGCTGCTTTTGCTGCTGACCTGCTGCCGAGTTGCTGCTGCTGCTTGCTGCGTAAGACCACGCGTGGAGAGGAAACGAGCAAGAAGAAGGCCGAGAGGGCCGGGCCAAGGCAAGGGGAGAGGAAGGTGGGCCGAGCCCATGCGGGAATGAAAAGAAGAAGGGAAAGGGGCCAGGTAGGCCCAACCTTGGCCCAGACCCACATTTTTTTCTAATTTGATTTTATTTATTTAATTAATTTTAAAACTATTGATGCAAATGCTCCTAATATTTATATGCAATGCAATTTTGATGAAAGAATTTTTTGTTAAGGGATTAGAAACTAATATCTAATTTTCCAATACAATTAATAAATATTAAAATAAATCGCCAAAATTTAGGTGTCAACAATAGCCATCGGCAAAATGGGTGGAAACCTTACCAAGAGAGGAGCTTGGTCACAATTTCATGAGGTGTTAAGTGTGATCATGATTGATATATGAGCATAAGATTGGACAATGGAATGGATCATTGATATATGATTTTGACAAGATTGATCAAAGGGCTGGACCATTGATATTTGTTTTGATATTATTGTGAAATCTATATTTCTACATATATTGAAGCATATATAACTCATTTTCTTTTTATAAAATTGTTATATCCTGAAATTTAGTATTAATAAGTTATGTTTTTGTGTCTTAAACATGTATAGTGGATGCTTGATCTATTTAGAAGAGATACACACTACTCATTGAACTGTGGTTGCTTATCCATTTCCTTTCCAACCTTTTCAGTTCTCTAGTTAGTGACTAGTAGAGCAAGAGCATTATTGCAAGGACTTTTGGAAGTTGATTTTTGTATAATTTGAGGCTATATCCTTTGGGTGGAAGGACCAATATTATATTCCCCATTCTTGCCGTCCTTCGGGTGGAAGGACAATAATTGTAAATATGTCTCTAATCCAAGGCTTTCAAATAGAATGGTTTGAGATATTTAACTTAAATAGAGTGCCATTGGTTTCTTCCATCAACGCTAGCTTTGATACCGCTTTTTTGGAGAGAGATGATAACAATTCAATAGAAATTAAACTTGCTCAGGATCAATATCTTCCTCAAAATTCAACCAACATATATCAAATCAACCTCAGATATTGGGTGCTCTCTACCTCTTTCTTGCTTTTTCTGCAAGAAAATGCCGCTACTCTCTCTTTCCCACCGCTGAGAATATTTGGCTCTCTTTTTCTTTTCTTTCTTTCGACTTTTCTTCTTTTTTCTTTTAGGAGATAAGAATATTAGAAGTCCTAAAAATTATAATGAAAGTACAATTTAGTTCTAAAATTTTTTAAAAGTACAATTAAGCCCTAAAACTTGTTATGAAAATGCAATTGATTACTAAAACTTTCAAAAGTACAATCATGTCTTAAAACTTATTAAATTTGTTCATTTAAGCCTTTTCATTGATTGCACTTTTTGAAAATTTTAGGACTTAATTACATTTTCATAGGAAATTTTAGAATTTTGAGTGCACTTCTTATTTTTTATAAAAAAAGATGTGATGGGCCTATGAGGTGGACCTAGCCCATCACCCTACACACGTTAAAGGAGATCCAGTGTCCTTGACTTCAATTTGCTTTGCAACTCCTCTTGCGGACTAAACAAGGAGAAAGTCCAAGTCAGTCGACTTGACTGACTTATGGCACGAGCAACCTAAGTGGCCTGTATAATCAAGGTCTTGTGGAGTCAACCAATAGGGGGTTGCAATAGGGGTGCATCACCCTGCACACATTTCTTGACTTTAATTTGCTCTGGTAGTCATCTCTTGTGAACAAAACAAGGGGGAAATCCAAGTCAGTTGACTTGACTGACTGATGGTACGAGCAAGCTAAGTGGCTTGTGTGATCAAAGTCTTGTAGAGTTAACCATCAGGGGGTTGCATTGGGGGCCCAGTAGGAGAAAATGGACCCCCAAAAAAGGAAGTCTCGTAAATTTCCTTTGTTCCTCCGATAATAACTGCACCGTGTATATTTAGTTCAATCGCATGTAGACTTGTGGTTTATAATTAGACACCCCTATATAAATGTCTTCTGAATGTCTCTTCTTAGCCATCCAATCATCAAAACGTGAATTACTGCTTCACCAGTCACCTCTCTCTCATCATCATCTTCAATTTTCTCAGCATTTGCACTCCCATTACCGAAGCTGCGCCACGTTATTTATGGCGTTCCTGCCCAAACAACCACCCTCTTGGCTCCCAATTCCACATACCAAACAAATCTCAACACCCTCCTCTCTTATAATTCACCATGTGAATGATAAACTGTTAAGTTTTACCAAACAGTAACTATAACTAATGCTGGCCCCCAATTTCTAACTGGAAAATTTCTTATAACATTTTTCTAGAAAACTTTAATTTGACCAGGCACCTTCAACATCATATGAACATCATCCACATTGGAATTTAGTTATTGTTGCTTGTATGGCCGGTCCATCATTTGATTTAGTCTTCCCCATACACGCACTTGCAAAAGGCGAGTGTGGACCATCATCTTCCTGGCAAATTAGGCTCCCTATTTATTTATTTTTTGTAAATATTTGTCATTATCTTATAAAATTTTAGGTAGATTTCATTTGATAGTTGGTGTATTAGAGATATCTTTTATCTAGCTATCTATGTAAGTTTCCACATTTAACCCATATTTGCCCTTCATTCTAGGTACAGAGATTAAGTTCAATAATGTTAGCACTTTTCAATGCAAAAATCGCTGATCTCCATATAAATAACTAAATATATATATGGATTTTTCAAAAAATAACTGAGGTCATGAGAAAAAAACGGGGTTTATAGATCTATTTATCTATGTAATGAAAAATAAGGGGTTTCAGACTTTTGAGTAGACAAAAAAAAATCTACAAATTACACTTTGATTATGCCAATGTTCATTAAATATATTATCAACTGAAAAACTTGTAGACGAAGGAGAAGGGTGAGAATACTAAATTACTAACAAAATTGGTAGCGTAGTACCCAACCACTAAACAAAATATTTTAAGTGGATTTAAGACCAATTTGTCCTTGTTCACAAATCAATTGTAAATAATTTAAGGAGTAAATATATTGAAAGTACTAAAACTTGTCATAAATGTGTGATTAACTCCTAAAACTTGTGTGAAAGTGCAATTGAGTCATAAAACTTTCAAAAAGTGCAATCTAATCTTAAAACTTATCAAATTAGTCTAATCAAGTCCTTTCGTTAATTGCATTTTTTTGAAATTTTTAGGATTTGATTGTACTTTTCTAAAAGTTGTAGGAGTCATTTGCATTGCACTAAATTTTATAACTTGATTATACTTATTAAAAATTTTAAATCTCAATTACACTTTCATAACATCATGACAAGTTTTAAGACTTTCAGTGTGCTAATTTCATAATTTAATGTAGTAATCTCTTATGACAATGAACTCAATGTAGAGAATTCATTTTCTTCGAGCATCCTGATTTTTTTGTTTAAAAAATTAAATTCATTACTTAAAATAAAGAAGAATGTAGCCTTTATGACAAAGCAAATCGAAACAGAAAAGAAGGAGAATCAATGAAGCATGAGCAAACTTAAGCACACACTCATTCTACAAGAAAAGATTTGTCAAGCAAAATAATCAGCGGTTGATTATTGGATCTCGTATCTTTGTCAGTGATGAGTATGCCAGAAATTCCTTCTCCAATAACTATGATGTTGCTAGTTTGCAGTGTGCACCTAGATTCGACTTCCTCTATACCATTGGCGTATGAAGACACCAAAGTAGGTTGAACAAATATAGATCTAGCATGTGGAAAAACAAAACTTCGTGATTTAACGAGACATCAAAATTGGTGTGATCATTATTGAATCTAAAGGTAGAGTATCAGTACACAAATCTGGTTTAATATGATACTAAATTCCTTTATTAACGAAATATTTAGTTAAGAGAATACCATCAAATCATTTAGGCACAAATCATTAGTATTTTACTATATCGTCAGGTTGTGTCAAGTCAAATTTGCTTCATTTTTTTTTCCGTTGCAAAAAAGAGATCCCTTCCCCAATAGAAGATGATGAATATGAAGTCCAGAAGGTTTTGAATCCCCAAAAATATTTATTAAACGACTAGATCTAGATTGGGAGAGGATAGCATCAAGATCTAGAACTAAATCAAGAGAGTTTAAACTCTCAAATCGAGAACTAAACTGGGAGAAGAGAACTCCCAAAACTAAATCTGGAGAGAAGAAAAAAACAAGAAAAGAATAATAAAATGCAAACAAAATTAACAAAAGGTGGAGAGGAGGGTTTGAGGGAGAGGAGAAAAAAGACTTTTTTTCTTTGACTTTCAACAGTTGGCTAGGCCAAAAACTAATTTCAAACATCCTTATTTTTTTATTTTTTTGGTGAAAACTAATGTAAATTGACCATGATGTTTGCAAGTAGCATGAATGTCTAGCATGGATGTCTTCCATATCTCTCTTTTTTTTCTAGCGTCCAGTTTCGTCCACATCCTTATCCTAGGCTTTCCAAGTCTCTGCTTGAGGTTGAGGACAAAACAGTCCAAACTCAGTCAACATCATTCAGCTTTCGGAACCCACGGCAACGTTACTAGAATTGCGTCAAATCTAATCTATGATGCCTATGTCAACAAAAATTGCGCAGTAAACTTAGCGTGTGTATAAATATATAAATGGATTTTGAAATCAAATCCGATAGCTCTCTTGTGAGCTCCCCCTTATTGATTGAACTATATGCATATTATGTTTACATAGTAATTTCTTTGTTAGACTTTTAGAATGGCAATGAAGGTGAGAATAAATAGACTTGCCCATCAAGGAGGTGATAGTGTTTTTGGATAAAATCCGTAAGAGGTGCCTTTTGAAGAAATGATACCATTTTAGTGTTGGAAATTACGATTTTTTTTTGTCAAAAGGAAACTACAATATTAAATGGGTCTAATTGAGAATACAATCAAGTTTACTACAAGTAAAATTGTGAGAGTTAGTATATGATAGATTAATTAGGGCAACATCTTAAGTGAACTGGGTGAGGGTGTTACTAGTCAATTGCATTTTGTCTTCCGAATGAATAGGCGTAACTCAAGTGAAACATTTTGGAGGGGTTGGATTTTTCTTTTGGCAGTAGCATCAAATTATGCGTATCAATTTTCAAATTTCGAAATTTTTATTATAATTACCGTAATTTTGATGAAAATTCAAAACTATAAGCAACACCAAAATCCCTTTCGTCCCATCTCTCTCTCTCCATCGACATCAGTGTATTCATGTCTTGACTTTTCCTCTTCCTGTCTCCACGTAGAGCCAAATCAGAGCGCCACTCACGCAATGGTAAGGACCTAGTCCGAGGCAAATGCTGTCTTCCATCCTCACCGTCCATTCATTCCACCGCCCATCTAACCGACCCCACCTCCTGTCGCTTTAACGTCTTGACTTTGGTCAACGACCTCACACCGGTTCGCCTTGATTTGTTCAAAACCACATTTGACCAAGCAAAAAACTATATAATATAACAGCCTTTCACGATTTTAGATATTAATCTTTATGTTCTAGAACTCCTAAATATGTCGTGAGGAATAATATTTCAATTTTATAATGTTCAAAACTCGTGATTGAATTTTGGATTTGCAATGATGCCCTATTATATAAATTTAAGAGCATGATGGTGGGGTATAATTTATACTCATTGATAACAAGGTACGGGGTCCTGCTTTACGGTGAGCAGGTGGGGGTCTGGGAGGCTGCCTTGGCAAGGATAGTAGGAGACCAATGTCGAGGGTTTTTATAGTTTGAAGCTATATTTTATTGGTTATTTAAGTTTGTGCCTATGAATAGCTATTAAGTATATTTAGAAGGTGGGATTGTTAATTATATTGAAATCCTTTGTCAGGACCTGGTACTGTTCGTGCTGCAATTACTTATCCTAAGAATTGATGTTCATCAAAATTGATTCTCCGCATGCTCTTCTTCTTCCTACAATCTTCTGCCCGTTCTCATGCCGCAAGCCCAATCAATTCATCAACTCTAGCAAATCATGAATTCCTGCTTCGCCATCTTCCTCTCCCTCTCCCTCTCCCTCTCCCTCTCCTTCTTCTTCGTCTTCGTCCAGAATTTCAGTGCTGAAGCTGCCCCCACTTATATAGGTCATTTTTGCCCACACATTAGTCTCTTCACTCCCAACTCCACCTACGAGTCCAACCTCAACACCGTCCTCTCTTCCCTCTCCTCCAACGCCACCAACAGCATCAACGGCTTTGCCAACGCCACTGCCGGCCAGAACCCTCCGGACCAGGCCCATGGGCTCTTTCTCTGCCGTGGCGATGTCAGCACCTCCACGTGCAGCGACTGCATGGCCACTGGAAAACAAGATATCCTCCGAAGATGCCGGAACCAGCGAGTGGCTGTGATCTGGTACGATGAGTGCATGTTGAGGTACGACAACAGGTCTTTTTTCTCGCTCATGGAAACGAAGCCTACTATCACGTGGGCCAACAGTTCGAACATCACCAATCCGACCCGGTTCGCACAAGTCCTTGGACAGACCATGGATAAAATCGCCGCAAGGGCTTCCAACAGTGGATCGGGGAAGAAAATCGCGGTGGAGGAGGTGAATTTGACGGGCTTGCAGACTCTGTACACCCTCGCGCAGTGCACGCTGGACATGACGACGTTTGATTGCAACTGGTGCCTTCGGGTTATGATCTCGAATCTCCGCCAGGATAAGCAAGGTGGGAGGAGTTTCTCTCTGACCTGCGGCGTTAGGTTCGAGCTGTTCCCATTTTATAATGCCTCGGCCGTGGCGGTCCCGACGCCTCCGCCGCCCCAACTTCCGCGTCCTCCTTCTCCCGGGACCAGACTTAAAAGTAAGTGTCTGATTTTAATATTTGTCTTCCTCTATACGAGAAATATCTGATCCATTTAATTTTTGGGTATGCTGGTTATTCTACTCGATAGTTTCAACTCTCAGATTCAACTTTTTTAAACAAAAATAAAATGTGATGTGCTGTCAATGGTTCATACATGTCTGTGATAAATCAAGTTTTGGGATGGATTCTAGCCTTTCTAGGGGCTTTCCTGAGTCTCGTTCTCGTCCTCTGTCCTCTTAATATGATTGGTGATGTAAAATTTTCTTATCGTTTTTTTCTGTTTCCTGAATATTACTTATGTTCATTTTTTCCACTTGGTTCTACATCCACTCACGAGATTAGACTTTACATAACAATTGGTCAATGTCGCTTTAATCAATTAAGGGCTAATCCCTTACAAACAAATGGTGCTCTCCTATGGGAAGGATAATTATTGAATTAGTAACGAACTTATTATATGAATGTTAATTCAAATCTAGATATTCCAAATTTTGTTAATATAGTTTTTTCAGCCAATTGCTAATATAATGACTAGTCATTGTTGGATCCTACATGGCATGCTAATGTTGATAACTTTGCTCTAGATAACGTATTACTTCAGCCATGGTATTAGTGATTTCCGACGATAATTGGTAGGAAAAACTATATTGGAATTCTATACAAAGATTTAAGACTATATTATTTAACACCATAAAAGGGGTAATGTTCAGAGCAATAACTTAGCAAATGCAAGTATTTAGTCTACTTGTGATGCCTTTTCAGGCCTCTCCCTATTGGGACCGACTTTTAGTATCCACTTAAATTCTTATTCCAAAAATAAGGCTTCATGACCTTAGTTTCTAATGCACAAGATCCTTATGAAGGCAAGTGCATGTTTAGGGTTGAATTAATGATAATTATAGCATGGGAATAAGGAAAAGAATGGTATTTTGAGAGATGGACAGTTATGGGATACAGCTTAATTTCTTTTGGACATTTGCTCTTTAAGCGTATTCATTCTGTTTGTCTCTTGGCTCGTATTTTAAGGCACCTTCTTACCTGTCAAATTGCCAATCTTCATGCGTCAGTCTTCAATCTAATTCCAACCTAGTGAAGTATTAGAATGTTTAAACATTAAACACGCTTTCATCTAAAATATTTTTAAATTAGTTTGGCGATTATCTCATATATGTAATGATACGTGTGCAGGAAAAAGCAACAAATCTACCATTATAACCATTGCCATTACCATTCCTGTTGGAGGTGTTATGGTATTTCTCTTTCTCACTTGTTATTTGCTTCGAAGAAAGGGAAAGAAGACGTATGTAATCTTCAAAGGAAAAAGTGGTAAATCAACTATTTGCCTTTATTTTTTTTTGTGAACTATTTCAGTTATATGAGCAAATTATGAAATTTCTTTATTTTTTGTAAGGACTCAAATATTTGATCATATAGATTAAGAGTCTATTTGATATAAATTTAGCATATATAATAGAAAAGATCAAGGATACATATTCAATTCTTCATGCTCTTTCAACGTTCAATATTAAACTTGACTGAACAAACAATCATAATGCCATTGATATGAGGAATGTTTGGGAATATAACTCCTCATTTCTGACCTTCTAGATGAAATAGATGCAGCAAATCCACAAAAATTTCACCAAACACCAATGAAATTCTCTCCCTTTCATAGCCTACTACATTAGGGAGACAAAACATAAGGGCACTCTGCCATACTTCCTTAGAGAAGTTGCATCCAAAGTATAAATGGGATCTAATCTTAGTGTTTTCATGTCAAAAAAATAGAGAGTTGGGCCTTGATTAGAAGACTATCTATTAATTTCTTGAGATATAGGCAGCTTATGTTGTATCACCAACCAAAATATGAATCCAAACCTTAGCAAATTATATGAAAATCAAATTAGTTAATACCATTCAACTCTTGTGCCTCTTTTCCTTACAATCTCCCAAGCTGAAGCAAAGGTAAGAATGTCACAAAGAAGCAGCATTGTAGGTACCTTGGTCTTCCAAAGAAGACTTTGGACAAATTACACAAATAGTTGCCTGGATTGATAACAAGCCTTCAAACCTTGCATTAGGCCTACTCCATTCAGAGCACAAATAATATAAGTTGCTTTTGCAGTTCAAAGAAGAGCATAATCATAAACTATTCTCTTCGAGCATATATCCAACAAGATCCCATTAGGATGCCATGAATCATACCAAAAGAATATAGATGTTATAGGACCAACTATATAACGAGCCCACAAATTAATCCTAATGTTTGCACCCCAATTAACAGACCTAGCATTACCTTCAGCATTAAGAAGTGATCCTGATACAAGACTCATCTCATTACTTTGTTACCGATAATATTGATGACATTTTAATTTTTTTCTAGGTGACCAACCTAGAGGGGAAAGATTTAATTGGGGTAATTGGACAACCATGCCAATCTAATCCGATGCTCTTCATTGTGATAATGTTCCCAAGCATTGGCAACCGTATAAATGCCCCTAGGAGCCAATGTTGATGTCATTTGATAATCAAATTGCATTTTTTGGTAATGCAGGTGCAAATGAACTTACCACCGTGGAGTCCTTGCAATTTGACTTGACTACTATAAAAGTTGCAACAAACGATTTCTCTCCCAAAAACAAGTTGGGTGAAGGTGGATTTGGTGAAGTTTTCCAGGTATGTATTACATATTAGTTAGAAATAATCAAGAATGCTTTACATATAAATTGAACACAATGGTGCCAAAGAAAAAAGGAAAAATGTAAAGCATATGTTTGTTAGTTTTTTTAAAGTTGTGATAAGAAATCAAATGATAAATTAAAACACTTTAGGGTAGACTTCCCAATGGACAAGAAATTGCGGTGAAGAGGCTATCTCAAAGCTCAAGACAAGGTGATGAAGAATTCAAAAACGAAGTTCTATTAGTTGCGAAGCTTCAACACAAAAACCTTGTACGACTACTTGGATTTTGCTTGGAGGGAGACGAAAAGCTACTCGCCTACGAGTTTGTGCCAAATAAGAGCCTTGATTACTTCTTATTTGGTATGTTGCAATTTAGCTATATTATGTCCTTTGATTGAAATGAAATGTCCCAGCTTTCACTAGCTATGGAAAACTTGAAAGTAAGTCTTTTGTTAAGCTACCTTTGATTGATAAGAGAAAATATATTTGCGTTGAGTTTTTGAATTGGTGCCACATGTTAGCATATAATGAGTTTTGGTGCAATGATGCAGATCCTCAAAAAAGCAATCAGTTGATTTGGCCATTACGTTATAAAATAGTATATGGGATCGCTCGAGGAATGCTCTATCTACATCAAGATTCTCGTCTTCGGATCATCCACCGTGACCTAAAATGTAGCAATATCTTGTTAGACAATGAAATGAACCCAAAGATTTCAGATTTTGGCATGGCAAGGATTTTTGGAGTTGATCAAACACAGGCTAGCACAAATAAAATCGTGGGGACTTTGTAAGTCTTAGGTTGTGAATAGATGACTTTGTAATTCGATGTTGGATGTGCCCATTTTATCTATTTAAGGATGGTCATTGATCTGCATCTAAATTTGCGATATACATTTGGCTAATGTTCGGTTTTGCAGTGGTTACATGTCTCCTGAGTATGCCATGCATGGACGGTACTCAGTGAAATCCGATGTTTATAGTTTCGGTGTACTACTTCTAGAGATCATTTGTGGCAAGAAGAATGGCTTCTACCACCAATTTGATGGGGGTGAATATCTTGCTAGATATGTAAGTTTTGCTTTGCTACTACATCAATGCACTCTTTGTAATTTTGGTCAAGTGAAATTGAAATTCCTTTGTAAAAACTTAGTCCTTTAGCCGACAGAAACACTTATGGTTCTGTTCCTTAGTCATATAAGGTTTCTTGCAAGATTCACATGTCTTGCTTGACGAGTCATCGAATCAAAATTGCAATTTTGTGAAGATTTTTTGAGATTATTCATGTAGGCATGGAATCAATGGAAAGACGGCACACCCTTGAAAGTGGTGGACCCAGCTATTGTGGATTCAAATTCCAAAGATCAAGTGCTTCAATGCCTGCACATTTGCTTGCTATGCATTCAAGAAGATCCGGCTATTAGACCCACCATGGCAACTGTAGTTCTCATGCTCACCAGCAATTCTATCACCCTGCCATCACCTCGACATCCAGCCTTCTTTGTCCAAAGCAGATTGAGGGGAGTGGGCATCCCAATGAAAGGGCTTGAATCGGATCAATCAACCCATAGGACTAAGCCTTTGTCAACCAATAACTTGTCGATTACCGAGTTATACCCTCGGTGAATGGTGACATAAGTGAAATCTTTCCTAATGGATGGTCTTATAATGGGATTGCTTAGCCTTCCATCGTGATTTTTATAAACCATAAGCAAAAATCTTTGTATTTGGAGAATAAGTTGTTATAAAGAAGACTCTCATATGTTATTCACCATTCTTCTAAGATTGTGTTACTACTTGAGGCTAAATCATATGTTGTTCCATTATAAATAGATGCATTTGTACATTATTGTGATTCTATAAGGCTCAATACTACTTCTCTTGTCTAAGAAGAAATAATCAAATTGAAGTGTTCATTAATTAAGACACTAGACTACACAATTTTTCCCATGAGAAACTAGTTGGGCTTCAATGTTGTTAAAACTATACCTGCTAGTTGTAGTTGCCTAATCTCTAATAGGCTTTTCTCTAGGGCATTGATCAACCTAAATGGGATTTACAGGCCCTTATTGTGGAATGCAAATCTTGCTGGGCCCATCTCTTGTGAAATCCAACTTGTCCACTATTATTGTGAGGCCAATTAGTTAGTTGATTGGATCATTAGGGTCTAAAGAATTGAAGCCCTCATAATCGATTGTCTAACTCACCTCAACCCTTTTGGACTATCCTTTGTTCAAAAACCCTTCTTTGCTATTCAGTAATCAAACTTGAAGAATTTATTTACTTCTTTGACAATAGTATAGCTCGAGGCAAAGATTATCTATTTGATTTGTGATTGCACCTTCTCTTGCAAAATCAGGAATAAATTTGTTGCAATTGTGTCTCATTAGTTCTTTGATCGATTGATGTGACTTTTTAGTTAGTTGTCATGGTATTTAATTAGATTAACTCTATCTATCATCTTATCATCCCAACGTTTTCAACAAGAAGTTTTGTGAAACCTTGACTGACCATAGTAACATGATTTATTAGTCATCTATAACAAAAGTTTAGGACTAGCTTTGACATTCTGGTAAGCTTTTGCCCATCGCTTATCACTTTCTTCTAGTATTGTTGGCTTATTTAGGGAGCTAAGAGAGTAGCATTTTTTTGGTAGATTTAGAAAAGAAAAATGGGGAAGCAAGTCAAGTCATGTTTTGGACATATTGTATTGACTATTTTTGTGTGTATAAAATGCCATTAAGCAGATGAAGTACACAAGCTTAGGAGCATCCCCTGGCATTACAAACACAGCTAATGATGCGAGAATAGGGAGTTAGGAAGCCTGCAAATAGTTGCCAACAAAAAAATTTGCCTCAAAAGGCCTACAATTTACGAAAGGTGAAGCCTTATGCTAAGTTTTTTTCACTTTCAAATTAGTGGTAAGGATATCTTGGACCATACACATGTTTAGGGTTTTTTGAAGGGAAACTATAAAAGAAATGTGTATAACAACATATCTCCAACCCCAGCCTTCATATTTTGTTCCCTTGTTTGTTTTTCCCATCTTTATGTTAGATCTTTAGATTTTGTGACTCACCAAGTGATTTTTGAGCATTTGGATTGCACTCTTGTACCGATTGTTAAAGATAATGAAACTCGTCTCTCTCCCCGTAGTTTTTTCTCATTGAGGCTTTCCACATAAATTTTACATCTTGTGTGATTTTGATTTTGTTTTCATCTTTTGCCACATGTACTTTGATTAGTATATCTTTTGGTGTTGTTCCCCAACAAACTAGTATCAAAGTGAAGGAATTTTAATCTTTTTTGTTCGAGATGGCATCTATCAAGTTCGAAGAGGCACCCTTTGATGGCCAAAACAATTTTGGGCTATGGAGGATCAAGATGAAGGCTTTGTTGTGATGAGAAGGTTTAGTTAGAGTCTTGGATGGAAAGTACCCTGATAACATTATGGTTGAGATTGAGGAGATGGAAGAGAGGGTGCATAGTACAATCCAATTATCATTATCTAACAAGGTGCTTCACAAGGTCATTGATGAAGAAATGGCTTCAGGATTATAGAATAAACTTGAGAGTCCTTACATGAAGAAATCTCTTACAACAATATTATTCTTGAAGCAACTTCTTTACATGCTAAAGATGCAACAAGTTACTGCTATCAAAGAACATCTAGATGAATTTAATAAAATTGTAATGGATATGAAAAATCTAGATTCAAAGTTCAATGATGAAGATCAAGCCCTAATTGTATTATGCTCACTACCAAGCTCAGAGAATTTTATGAATTTTCTTCTATATGGAAGGGAATCCATAACTCTTGTTGAATTCCGCAAAAATGCATGCAAAGTAAAATCTAAGTAGCAGTGATGATAAAGCTAATGGCTTAGTTGTTAGGGGAAGGTCAAATCATCGTGATGAGCACAATAATAGTAAAGGGCATTCTAAGTCTAGGTCAAGCAAGGATAAGAGTAAAGTGGAATGTTACTATTGTTACAAATCTAGACACTACAAAATGAATGTCCTATGTTCAAAACTAAGGGAAAAAAGTCGATGGAGAGTTCCGATTCAACTAGTTTAGTAAAAAATGACAAGTAAGTTAATGCAGACAATATTCTTATTATTTTGTCTTCAAATTGTCATGTTAATAATGAATGGATTTTAGATTCAGTATATTCATACCACATATGTCCACAAAGAGATTGGTTGCACATATATGAGAAAATTAGTGGTAGTTTAATTTTGATGGGCAACAATGTAATTTGCAAGATTGTGAGTATTGGTACAATGCGATATGGATCAAATGTTATGATAATGTAGGAAAAGGTTGGCAAACGTTAGGCACATCCTATATTTGAAAAAGAACCTTATTGCATTGAGTAGTTTAGATTCCATTGGATGCATATACAAGTGGAGGCGAAGTTCTGAAAATTTCAGAGGGCTCTTTGATTGTGATTAGGGGCAACAAGAAGAATAACCTTTACATTATGCAAGGGGGTACCATTGTGAGTTCTTTAAATATATCATCCCCTTCAAATTCTAAAAAATCAAGGTTGTGGCATATGTGGTTAGGCCACATCAATGAAAGAGAAACGAGCATCTTGAGTAAACGCAATTGACTTTGTGGGGATCATATAGTCTCACTTCACTTTTGCTAGCATTGTACTTTTGGAAAGCAATGCAGAGTTAGTATCAACATTAGAATGCACTTGAGAAAGGACATAATTGACTATGTTCACTCCAATTTGTGGGGATCGGCACAGGTAACATCTAAGGTTGGTACAGTTTATATTCTGACATTTATTAATGATTTTTCTAGAAAATTCTAGGTTTATTTCTTGAAGTGCAAAAGTGACGTTTTTAATACGTTCAAGAAGTGGAAGATGTTGATGGAAAATCAAACTAAGAAGAAGATAAAGCATCTCATAATGGACAATGGTCTTGAATTTAGTAGAAGTGATTTCAACAAGTACTGTGATGATTTAGGGATTGTTCAACATCAAACAGTCAAGCATACACTTTAATAGAATAAGATGGTATAGTGTATGAACCAATCACTTTTAGAGAGAGCTAGGTGTATGCTCTCTAATGCCAGACTTGGTAAAGATTTATGGCCTGGAGCATTGGACATGGCATGTTATTTGGTGAATCGTTCTCCTTCAATCACAATTGAATGTAAGACTCCTAATGAGGTATGGTTAAGTAAACCTTCTAATTATTGTAGTTTGAAAATATTTGGATGTCTTGCTTATTGTCATGTAAAAGAAGGTGAGCTTGAACCTAGGGCCAAAAAATGTATTTCATTAGTTATGCAGATGGGGTTAAAGAATATAGGTTATGTTGTTCTGACCCCTAATCATCAAAGTTTATAATTAGTATGGATGTTACTTTTGATGAAAATTCTATAGAACAGAGAAAGGTTGTTACTGAGTCTACAGGTATTCGGAGGGAGAATATTGGGAAAAAGGTAGAGTTTCATGTGGAGTATCCACAAAGAATATTTGAAGATATTCCTATTTAGCCAAAAAGTGATAGTGAGTAACAAGACTCAAATTCAATCAAAGAAGAGGTAGAAGAAATTGAGCAACCTCAAAATTTGATTGTAGGGAGCGTTAAATGACAAATGAAGCCTCTCTAAAGGTATAGCTTCTCTGATTAGGTAACATATGCACTTATAGTTGCTAAAGAGCTTGGTGTTGAAGAACTTTCTACGTTTCATGAAACTACCATTTGTTCTAAATTTGATAAGTGGCTTGTTGTGATGAATGAAGACATGTAGTCTCTTCGTAAGAACAAAACTTGAAATCTTGTGAAATTGTCTGAAGGTAAAAGAGCTATTGGGTGCAAGTGGGTCTTCAAAAGAAAAGATGGAATTCCAAGGGTTGAAGATGAAAGATTCAAAGCATGTTTATTAGCGAAAGGTTTTAGTCAAAAGGAGGGGATCGACTTTAATGAAATGTTCTCTCCAGTTGTAAAATATAATTCCATTCTTGTGTTGCTCGTGCTAGTGGCCCTTTATGATCTAGAACTTTAGTAACTTGATGTCAAGACTGCTTTTTTGTATGGCGAGCTCGAAAAGACAATCTACATGTCTCAACTTGAGGGATTCGTTGTTGAAGGTAAAGAAGATCATACTTGCAAGTTGAAGCACTCTTTGTATGGTCTCAAGAATTCTTCGTGGCAATGGTATAAGAAGTTTGATAACTTTATGTTAGAGTTATGGCTACTTGCGAAGTGCGCATGATAGTTATGTATACCATAAGAGATTGCATAATGGTTCTTTTGTTTATTTACTATTAAATGTGGATGATATGCTTATTGTAGCAAAAATAATATTAGAGAGACAATAGTTGAAGAGGCAACTTAGTAAGGAATTTGAGATAAAAGATCCTGGAGCTACAACTATAGAGATTTGCAGAGACAAATAGATTGGTAAATTATACCTCTCGCAGAAGAATTATATTGAGAAAATGCTTGAATGCTTTGATATAAAAAATGCCAAACCAGCAAGTACTCTTTTGGTGTCTATTTTAGGCTTTTAGCTTGATTGTCACCTAAAACTAAAGAAGAGGAAAATGAGATGTCTCAAGTTCATATTCTAGTATTGTGGGTAGTCTCATGAATGCTATGGTTTGCACTTGTTTAGATATTTCCCAGGCTATTAGTGTTGTGAGCAAGTATATGGCACATCAAAGTGAAGGTCACTAGCAAGCCATGAAATGAATTCTTCAGTACATTTGAGATACCTTAGATGTGGGTTTGGCCTTTGATAGAGATTGTGATATAAAAGATTCACTTGTTGGTTTCGTTGATTCTGACTATGTAGACAATCTTGAAAAAAAAGTGATCTTTGACAAGTTATGTTTTTACACTTAGTGGTTCCATAGTTAGTTGGAGAGCAATTTTGCAAGACACGTTTGCTTTGTCTACTACTGAAGTAGAGTATATTGTAGTAGCGGAAGCACTAAAAGAAGCTCTTTCATTGAAGCATTTGGTTAAGAACTTGGGGTGAAGTAGGAGCAAGCCTCCATTATCTTTTGTGATAACCAAAGTGAAGTCCAATTGGCCAAGAACGCAATGTATCATGGGAGGATAAAACATATTGACATCAGTTGTCACTTTAAGCATGATGAAATTACTAAGGGTACGGTTATAATGAAGAAAGTACCCACGGCCGATAATCCAACACATGTTGATCAAATCAATCCATATGACCAAGTTCAAGTATTGCTTGGACTTGATTGGCATTTTCACCATTTGAGTTGCTTAGGTGGAATTTCTGACGTTTCATTCCTTGTTTCTTACACCGAGTGTGCTCACATAGGCTTAGGGGTGTGCGTCATTGATTCTGCCTTTTTGGGAGTGGCCTTATGTGATCACTTTTGCTAGCGAGGGAGAGAGGACTTGTGGCATTTGGGATAATGCTCTTTCAGAGATTTAAAGTCGAGGTGGAGATTTGTTTAGTTTTTTTATTTTCAAATTAGTTATAAAAGTATTTTAAACCATGCACATTTGTTTAGGGTTTTTTGAAGGGAGACTATAAAGGGATGTGTATAACAATGTATCTCCAACCCTGGCCTCCATATTTTGCTTCCTTATTTGTTTTTCTTATCTTCCTATTAGATCTTTAGATCTTGTGGCTCACCAAGTGGTTTTTGAGCCTTTGGATTGTACTCTTGAACTGGTTGTTGAAGATGGTGAAACCTCTCTCTCTCTCTCTCTCTCTCTCTCTCTCTCTCTCTCTCTCTCTCTCCCCATGGTTTTTCCCGTTTTTGGTTTCCACATAAATTTTGCATCTCATGTGATTTCGATTTTGCTTTCATCATTTGCTACTTGTGCTTTGATTGGGGCATCTTTTGTTATTGTTCCGCAACACCTTACCTCTTACAATTTTATGTATCCTAGCCAAAACAAGATGCCTCTAAATTGATTTATTTTGGAAATGTCTACGATAGCACTTCATTCAAGTACAATACATGGTTGCGAAGAAGGATACCTTGATGAGCCATGCTTCCAAATTCTAGCCCTTCGTGGCTCTTATCATCCAATGAAGTTCAAAATCCCATCCTCTTGAAGAACGCAGATGCTATTCTGTGCAAGGATACTTCACCATATACTCCCAATTCAGTTACACTCAAAGAATTAATGAGTTCAGCCTTCTATACTAGACATACAAAATTTACTTTGAATATTAACTTAAGGCTTCCATTGTGATACGGCCACTGCCGTTATATTGACTCTACCGAGTGTTGGTCAATCACTTTTTCAAGCATCAGATTATCGGGGATCCATTTATATTAAACCCAGTAATTTTCTCATAGCATCCATTAATTTAAGGAGCTATCCGTTTCTAATTTCCAAAAAGAATCACATTCACCCTGAAAATGATGCCCCTATGTTGGATCAGGAATGGTATCTAGAATGTACTGTAAGTAGCTATCGTCATGAACTCGCACCCCTACTATTGGCCTTAGCCTCAAAGGTAAAGGAATTAAGGTTGAAAGGTATACCTAAATTCGAAGTATTTCGCATTCTCTACGCACGCTTGAGGCATACAAATATCTCTTGCCAACTCATTGTATTTGTCTCTATTGCATATTCGTTGCGCCAGGGTCTCGTCCGGCATGCCCCTCTCAATATGGCAGATACAACGGAGACCAATAATGGTAGCCAACTCTCCCTCAAGAGAATCCGTAATCGTTTCTCTGTACCTTTGCTTCTCTATCTGCCTTAGTGTTTTCTTTGCTGTTTCACTGGACAAACCGATTCAAGTTTGTAATATTGAAATGCCTCTGGCCTTTCAAAATGCTTAGCTTGGTTGCAACTTTTCCTTTTCTTAGTTATCGTTATCATGAGGGGTTTCCCCTAATAATTATAGGTCGTCCCTAGCTTGATTTATGATTACTATGCTTGGATCTTACTAGATTAAAATCTTCTGGCTGAAACTTATTCTTTTGATGTTTCAGCCTATTTTCTCTCTTTTTTGTGTGTGTGGGGATGCATGCAAAAATATTAGAGTTAATTTGTCACCGCTTACCTTGCCAATTACTAGAATGAATTTCTATTGTTTTCGGTATTTAATGAAATATCAAAAAAACGTCATTTGAGATTGCATGTGTATTAGTACTCTACAATATTGGATGAAAGAGGCAGCGTGGCAAGGGCATGCTACTTATGTCCCGGGCCTAGCGGGGGCTTTGATGGATCAATCACCCTCATGGCAAGCTGTATACTTATGTCATGTCGTAATTTGATGTACCGATTGCTTATTACTAGTTTGATAATTAAGGCTGAGGACAACCACTCGGCACTATAACTTTGACATAAGAACACGAATAACCAGAATAGATTCTAAGACTCACTTTGCAGTATGGGCATCCAGATAGATTGCTCCTTGTACATATATACGAGATTTAATGCTCATAAAGAACTTCATCCCCCGGGGATCGTGGACACTACACTAGGTCATTCACTTAATTACACCACTGTTCTCAGTTGCCACCCTAGTCTACCAATTCATACCTAGAAAAGGATATTGATAACTAGGAACAACTCCAATTGCATTCTAGTTGGATTGGAGCTAACGGACTTAAGCAGAGGGCTTTGAAATTAATTAAATTATCTGGTCTAAGCCCACAAGAGCACAAGCCCATAAATCCATTATGACAGCTTAATTTTATATGTTCATCCACATGTTTGGAAATATTGCATCCTTGATCAAATTTTGAATTAATAAAGTCAATTTATTTTTCGTCCAAAAAAAAGTCACTGTATATGAGAATTTTTGCTCATGAGGCAAATAAGAATGAGAAATACCTTGATTTCCTATCTTGAGTATATTATATAAACTCCTTAGATCAATTTATGAAACTAGGATATCTTAGTCTTGCAACAGAAAAGCCCTAATCATTTTGCCCATAAAAAGACATTGAAAATACACGTGCCCTTGCCAGACTCAAGGGGACCGAAGTCCTCCAGCCTCGTGCCCTTGCCATGCCCGCCAAGCCACCGCACCGGGGCCCTTCCGCAGCTCCCTCAGAGAAAAATATTGCGTAAGGCTCTGAGGCCAGCGTGGCGAAATCCGAGCCCACTCACCGTGCAACACGTGTCGCACCGGCCCCCTTCTCCCGACCCGCCCTTTCTTTAGTGATTTTAATTTGAACGAAGAGAGGTAACTTTCTCTCTCTCTCGACTCTCCCCGTTCCCTCTCCCCTTGCGCCGCGCTGCTCTTTCTCCGACCGACGACGTCCGACGAACGATGCCGTCATCTCTGCATCCGCATCCGCCTTGTCCGCTGCCTCTGCCTCCGCCTCATCTCCCTCAACTCGTCTGTCTTGCCCCCTCCGCTGCCGCCCGACCCTCCCCTTTGGAGATTTGCGATGCTTTTCTCCGACTGACGACGGTGCCCGCTGTCCAACAAACCACGCCGCTGCCTTCGCATCTGCCTCATCTCTCTTGACTCGCTCTGTCTTTGCCACCGCCTGTTGAGCCACTATGCCACCGCCTCCGCCTCCGCCTCCACCTTAGTACTGATTTGCTCCAACATCGTGTAATTTTTGCCATCGATTTGTAATTTTAGGGTTGTCTTTTGATTCAGGTTTTTTTTTTCCCTCTCCGTTCTTGCCTTCGTCCTCGCAAAAGCGTCCTCAGTCCCAAGCCCTATCCATCCTTTCGCTTCTGCTCGTCATCTCTCTCTCACCCGCAGCCAGGGCTTTCGAGCTCGACAGTTGAGAGATTTCCAAGGTGACCGTGACCCTTCAATCTACTGTCGGTCTTTGTTCTTGACTGACCTTTGTTATTTGATCATCAGCGCTCGTGCCCGTTTCGTTTGCTTGTTTTTCTGAGCTCGAGATTGTTTGGACTCAGCTGGGTTGATATGATCTTTCAGCTTCCTTTGTGATTGGAATGTGTCGTTGCGTTTGCCCTTGTAGAGAGTCGCGGTTGCCGATGGTTTGGATTTTGAGCATTTTGATGACTGAAACTGAGCTATCCAAAGCTTGCGCTTAGAGTCTGTTGAGGAGAATGGTCGTAGATTTGCTGCTGTTGATGATTTTTAGCTTGACCGTGGTCGTAGATTTCCTGTTGTGGATGATTTTTAGCTTCGCAGTTTTTGTAGATTTGCTGTTGTAGAAGCTTAGGAAGGCGTCCTCCATGATTGGTTCGATGTTTCTAGTTTGATTTGATCATGATTGGAAGTGGTCTTAATACATGCAATGACAATCTTCTAATACTTAGGTGAGATGATATAGTTATAGGTTGGAGGTACAGGCTAGTAGGGGCGAGGAAGATCTGGAAAGATGTATCAAAATTGTGCGGAAAGATTTGGAGAACTTTGATTTTACGGAGAACTTACTATGAGTGCAATGGAGTGTAATATAGCTGATTCCATTTAGTGGTCCAATTTAGTCTCAGTAGTGTTCGGAATACTATTTGTTTTCCCGTTGTCGTGCTACTAAAAGCGATCTCTGATCGCCATCATCTCTAGTCTTTCCATGTCCTTAAAATGATTTTTCTTATTTATACTTTCCAAGCTTCTTTTGCTTGTTATGTTTCTGTACTTGCCCCATATGCGTCCATTTAACCTTTTGATTGGAGAACTCTAACATTCTTGAAAAGCTGCTTTTGATCTGTTGAATTGCATTGGTTCTAGAATAATCATCCATATCTCCTGTTCTTTTGAAGTTCTCAATGGACTTCTTTCTCTCTATTAGGTATCGCAATTTCTTTTTAGCCAACCTATTTAAGCATTTTTTTTCGGGAATCTCTCAGATGCGCGCATGCATGAATGCACTTAGATTGCACCCACAACCACATAAACGTGCATAGGAAATGGAGTATGCTCGAGTATATGCAAACATGCTTATGCCCTCCCCCATTTGCATAAAGTTTTTCCGATGCTCCTCAGAAGGTCTTTAGTGCTTAACGACATGCGTTCTGAAGATAGGGTGGTTTATGGACGTATGGATCCCTAGAGTGCCAAAACTTGGCACAAGGGACACTTAAGTGCCAAAAATTACAAAAGGTACAATTAAGTACCAAAATTAGAACAAAAATAATCAATTAAGTGCCAACGGTGAGAAAATCTGGCCAAAATATTGACATGGCACTTTTCCGGTGAGTTGGGATTAAAATGACATCATTTTAGGTGCTAACATGGCCAAATAAGGCAAAAACGACGCCATTTTGGCAAAATTTTATTTTTAATATAAATATTAAATAAATAATATTAAAACCGAAATTTTTTTGAGAGAGAGAGAGAGAGAGAGAGAGAGAGAGAGAGAGAGAGAGAGAGGCAGCAACCTGCCTGTGGCGATGGGGCGGCAACGATAGACAGCAAGGGTTGCCAAGGCGCGCCCAAGCGTCAATGACCCTCACCAACCAAAGGCGAGGTCCGAACAGCCCTTGCTAGATGCTAGGAGAGGGCGGCAACCCTCTCCCAAATCTGGGCGAGGGTCGGCCGCCCTCACCTCGGCTTGGGTGAGGGTCGTTGGCTCTTGTCCAAGCGCAGGTTACCCTCGCGCAATACCACTGAGTTTCCAGCAATGTTGGGCGAGGGCCATTGGCGCCAGGGAGAGGGTCGCTGCTCTCTTTCGCTGTCATCACAACTGCCCACCGTCGCCCCACCAACGATGGGCCAGCGGCCACAAGCAGGCTATTACCTCTCTCTTTGTTTTTTTTTTTATAAATTTCGCTTTTAATATTATTAATTAATATTTATATTAAAAATAAGCTTTGGCCAAAATGGCGTCATTTTGGGCTAATCTAACCACATCAGCACTCAAAACAATGTCATTTTGGGCTTATCAACATCCAAAATGACGTTGTTTCGATCCCAACTTGTCAGAAAAGTGACACGTTAGTATTTTGGTCAGATTTTCTCGTTGTTGGCACTTAACTGATCATTTTTGTTCTAATCTTGGCACTTAAGTGTCTCGTCGTGCCAGGTTTTAACATTTAGGCTGTACTTATACCATGGTTTATGTATTTCTCCACATGAGTTGCCACCTAAAGTTTATGCTTCTATGCTTTGACCAAGACTAGAACAAGTCTCAACTTATTTTTGTGAAATTTGATTTCTTACTTGTATTCAAAAATATTCTCTTTTGAAAATGATCGCTCATATTGCTTACAATAATAATGAATAATATATATTTTATTATTTATGCAAATATTCAGATATAAATCATTATTGATAATCAAAATATTTTCCATTGATTAATTTATTTCAAGTAATACAATGGATCATGTTCAGTAAAATACTTTTTAAATCATTCTTCTTTCATGAAGCAAACATAGCCTAAATGAAAAATCGTTTTGGAGAGAGTAAAATAGCTCAAAGACGAATGAAGTCAGTCGGTTCAATCAATCAATGAGAGGTACATTGCCGGCTTTGCATCTCTAGGCAACGTCTCATGTTCGGCATCATTTTGGATTAAAGAATGCAGGAGTAGTATGATCTCTCACGTTTCCTTCTTTTGCTTCATGGGATATCCACATAGAAAATTATATACGATTTTATAAAGAGTTAGACGCATTTTTGTCTCTACATATTAATGGTTTGCATTATTGCTATTCTGAAAAAAGTTATCATTATAATTCCTAAACTGGGGAACTTTATCATAATAGAAAGAGAGAAAAGGCTATCATTCTAATTCCTAACCTTATTTTAATTTTCTCACATATCAACCAGTAATGCTAATTTTTTTCTAAAATTATAGAGAAAAATTAAACAGATGAAGGTACATGAAAAAACGAACTCCTTATTCCCCAAAACCATACAAAGCACCAAAAATCATCAGCACATGAACTTTGCCTCTTCTTTTCCGCGTTGTGCTCATACTTGAATTTTCTTCCTTTTTATGCGTAGGTTTTCTGGTCGTGGTTGAAAATGCAGTCCAAAGTTTTTTTGCGACCATAAGGACACATTGGTCCCGAATTTGGTGATTTTCCCGTTATTAGGGCTGTATTTTCTTGGGCCAGAATCATTATCTTAGAGAGTCTCAGTCCAAGGCTTTTAAACTCCCCTTATTCAGTTGGACCACGAATTCTGAGTATTATTATATTTCGACTTGATATAGCAGGCTAGCAAGAGTCTCCTGCCGAGAGCCAGGGGTAGAAAATTCTGCCAAGAGTTTGCTTTTATTACTTTATATAGGGGCGAGCTTATCCATTTTTTTATATTAATATAGACTTCCATTCCATGCAGATGGGTTCATCTCATTTGAGTAACTCGTTGATGTGAGAAGTTAGCTGGAAATGTGATTTGACATTACATGACTAAACTGCTATGTACCCATTCAGAAGACAATTGCTGGTCTAAATTTGCAGGACAAAACCATTGACGCGGGCCCAAGTCGACTTTATGGAACTTATCTAATGGTTTACGCCTATGGAGATACACCCTCCACCCGTAGACGACATCTCCTCACGAAATTTGCGCAACTTCTTGATCTCTTCCTTTTGGCTAACTCCCACTAGGCGATTGAGAGGAAATGAGCGGCACAACTTGTTTCCTCTTTTCGTCTGACGTGATGATCTTCTTGACTTGAAATAAGTCTTTTGGTCATGTTCGTGAAATAGTGGAAAACCCTCCCTCATTCGTGTCCATCGCGTAGTCAACAAACAGCGCCTATATATCTTGTTCGGGCTTACACATTGAATGACATCAACTTCTGTCGTGACAAAAGAAGATTGTCATCAATGACATGGCTAAATTAAAAAAGGCAAATACTCGAATCAGCATCATAACTAGGCTTCAGAATACATCTTTTACTTGAAGTACGATTTTTTTTTTTTGGTTGGTTACTTGAAGTCGAATTATTCCAATAGAAAATTAGCTCAAAGACGAAAGAAGTCGATCAATTCATTCAACAAGTTGTGCATTGCCAGCTTTGCATCTCTACAATGTGTTGAGCTCGGTAACGTCTGGATAAAAGAATGCAGGAGTATCACGTTACCGCTCTCCACATAGAAAATTATATACGACTTTACTTAAAAATAGATCCGACTTTATCCAGAGTTAGTAACACTCATGAATCCTTATTTCTTTGGTTTTGGAATTTTCTTTTTAACGACAAAAAGATCAATTTATATTATGGGAATCAACAACCCTTGTCAAGTTAGCTCTATCCACCTAATTCTCATGCACAAACCAAATTCTAAACCGCTAAGATAACGTCATGGAGTTTTATTTTAGAAAAATACTGTACTTACTAAGATTTAGTTTATACAATCAACTTCTTAAATGATGCGTAGGGCTATATTTGATTTTGGTATATAACCGATTATGTAGAGGAGGATCACTTGTAATCTAACATATCTCCTTGTAAAACGGCTTTCTAGACTAGCTTTAATAGATCTAAATCTATGGTTTAAGGTTTTAACTTTTCGACATATATTCATCTTTTGATCAATAAATAGTTTTATTGGATCAATACGGGCAATAATTTGAAAAAATTGTTTTCATTTTTGGACCACGAGTTTCCTGCCAAGAGCCTTCCTTGGGAAGTTTTGTTTTGCTTTTTATTTTGGGCCAGCATTTGAGAAGTTGGAACTGACGTTGATAGAAAGTCTTTCCTATAGTCCGTCAATCAGTCCTTCATTCAGCATTATCCAATGCCATTAGATAGTCAGTCAAAGAGAACGCATACCAGCTCTAGCAAACTCCCAAAACCACCGTACCGTATACAACCCCCACCCCACAAGCAAACCGTATTTATAACATTCCAACCCCGTTTACACCATGTTATCTAGTCAACTGCTATGGGTCAATGTATTTTAGGGAAACCAGCTAGCTATGGGTTCATTTGCGGAGCTCACTTCTTCTCATTTGGTTAGGAGTAGGTGATTGTGGGGTAAGAACGCATTTCTGTTTCGAATGATTCAATTCGGCTACAGGTAGGATCTTGTTACAACTTCACCCCAATTGAAGACCCATTTGTGGTAAGCACCAATACGACCACTGAAAGCCTTCATTTCGTTATTGTGAATGAAAATCCAAAGTTATTTATATCGCATTGAGATTTTTCTCTAAAGATGAAAACTCGAGAAGAGAAATCTTTGTAATAAGGGTATGCTTGGAATCAATTTTGTGTCTCTATTTTTCTGTTCTTTTGTTCTTCGGAATAGAAAAAGAACAAAAATGCGTTTGATAAAACAACTGATTTTTCTATTCTCGAGAATAGAAAGTTGTTCCTGGAATAGATTTTGAGTAGAAATGAGAAGTAGAAAAAGTAACTTCTTATTCCTGGGAACAATTTCTAGAAATTATTTCTTGGGGACTACTCACCACCTATAGTAAGCCGCCACCAGCCCACCGCCGCCCGCAACCTACCGCTGCCACCGTCGACGTCCAGTGGTCGATGGCAACGGTGACAGTGATGGTGACTGGGGCGACGGTGACTGGCAATTGGCGGCGGTGGTGGCGATCAGCGACCGATGGGGTGCGGACGGTGACCGGGGCGGCGGCTGCGGCCAGTGGGTGAGAGCCACCAATGACCGACAATCGACCCGCCCGGTGGCAGGCGACAGCTGCCAGATGCCGATCTTCGCCACCTGTGGCTGGGCGCCCCCACCTGCTCGCCACCAGCCAATTGCTAGCGACCATCCTTCGCCTTGCGGCCGACGATTGATAGCGCGAGGCAGCGCAGTGACGGTGGCGGTGGCAACAGCAACGATCGTGACAGCAACTGGGGACCGACGGGGTGTGGACAGCGACCGGGGTGGCGACCAGCGACCGACGACCGGCAACCGACTGTCGGTGGGCGGGGCCGCTAGCGACCAGCAACTGACGGCCACTTGGCAGCAGCGATCGCCAGACGCCGATCTTTGCCACTTGTCGCCGCCGCCAGCAATAGCTGATCGCCAAACGCTGATCTCCGCCACCTGTCGTCGGCCGCCCCACCTGCTCACCACTAGCTGACCACCAGTCGCCGGCCTCTTGCCGCCGTCCTTCACCTTGCAGTTGGCGACCGGCGGTGAAGACCGGCTATGGCAGCAACGGCGACCGGGGCGGTGGCGGTAATGGCGACCAGTGATCGACGCTGGCCACCGAACGTCGATTGGCGGTCGTCGGTGGCCGGTTGTGGGCGGCCCCCACCACCAGCCGCCGATCGCCGGTCACCGGCCGCCGCCCCCGGTCGCTGTCCGCACCTCATTGGTTGCCGGTCGCCGCCCCTCCGCTGGTCTCCGCTGCTATCGAGATAGAAAGAAATAAAAAAAATTTGTTGGTACCAAACGCATTTCTATTCTTTTTCTATTCCAAGAACAAGAAATTCTTGTAGTTACCAAACGCCATATTTACTCAGAAATTGTTTTAGAGAGTAGAAATCTAAAAGAACTATTTCTCAAAAGCAACTGTTCCTAGAAGTAGAAATATTACCAAACGCATCCTAAGAGTCCAACTAGCCTAGCCGTACTGTTATGCTATATTTGTAGCGGTGCTCTTGAGGGACTCATCTTTGGCAATCGGAATATAAAGGTTCCAAATTTAATTGCCAAAATTGGCACTTACGCAGTAAAACCACAAAAAGCTAAACCCTTTAAAAGGATATTGAAAGACAGAATCTTATCATTTAGCACAATATTAAACAACTATAGGGAACAAAAGTTAATGTGAACCCAGCCTTTCATAGTTAATTTAGGCTGTGTTAGCTAGTCTCTCCAAAGTCTCAAACTAATAGCACATATTTTCGAACCATGCATTAGGTGATCATGACTATAGCAAAAAATTGTGCTAGTGACATGATGGAGTGAGGAAATTTACACATTTTATTATAACGGTAGTCATGCATATGATTATATATCATTTTATGTAATATACAGTTATGGCGATAATACATAACCGGGACAAATCTCGGGAATTCTAATCGAACAAATATTAAGCAACACAATATTTATTTAACTCCCGATAGAGTAAGTTCCGTGGTCAGGAGTTGGCTGGCGCCATTTAGCACAATATTAAACAACTATAGGGAACAAAAGTTAATGTGAACCCAGCCTTTCATAGTTAATTTAGGCTGTGTTAGCTAGTCTCTCCAAAGTCTCAAACTAATAGCACATATTTTCGAACCATGCATTAGGTGATCATGACTATAGCAAAAAATTGTGCTAGTGACATGATGGAGTGAGGAAATTTACACATTTTATTATAACGGTAGTCATGCATATGATTATATATCATTTTATGTAATATACAGTTATGGCGATAATACATAACCGGGACAAATCTCGGGAATTCTAATCGAACAAATATTAAGCAACACAATATTTATTTAACTCCCGATAGAGTAAGTTCCGTGGTCAGGAGTTGGCTGGCGCCTTTCATTGAGTGATAGGACAGTGTTCTCATCTTAAAGTTTGACCAGACAAGATGAAAAAATGGACTTTGGCTTAGTACCGTGTCTGCAATGGACGGGAATTATTTTTGTTTTTTTTTGGGGGGGGGGGGTTTAAATCGGAGAGGTTTTGGTTTATGGACAAGAAAAGGGACGCAGCAAAATTAAAAAAGACGAAAATTAATTGATAAATTTATCACACGAATAACATAACCAATTAGCTATACTATGTCAATTGTACAATCAAATAAATTATGACCAAAAAAAAATTGTACAATCAATGCATTGAGTACTCTTTTTTATATGAAAGGTCCTTTGGAAATATCACAAACTTAATATATGTCCGTCTTCATGTCTATGATTATCTAATATATTTTTAGAAACGCGAATCTTTGAAGTGAAAATAGAAAAGAAGACATGGATTTTTCATGTGAAAAATCACTTCAAAATCATAAAGGAAAAGGAACAATGATGTCACAACTAGTTAATCTCATTAGTATCAACATTAGCATCAAAATTACAAGCTTTAGATTACAAGTTTACAACTATAAAAGGTATTGTTTTAAATGTACAGGAGTTAATAGTAAAAGCTCCGAGCCTCAATATTTTTTCTCTCTCGCAACGCCATCACATGAATCTACTGTCACCAAAGCCTAAGCGGACGACATGCCAGAAACGTCAGTGTCTCCTAGTGCGCAAATCCATATTTTTATCTGGCTGGAAAAGTATGCTACCCTTCAGGGTTGGCGATGGATGTCATGCAAATAAAATATACTATACTTGGTCTGAAAAGACAGAAGTCCGACTCAAGCAATCCCAGGATACGGCAAGACCCTCATTCTTGTTTGTCTTTGTAAGGTTTGCGTGTTAGGAGGGCTTAGAATAGTAGTGGATTCCGCGCTACTGACAAGAGGGACTGTTCCCGGCTCTTTTCATGAATCATTTTGATATATAGAGAAGGGGCACTATATTCGATTTGATCTTATACTAAATTTATTAAAAGAGGTAAATAATTTATATAGAAAATATTAGATAGTATTGTCCCTTTATGTCAGCATAGTTTGCGACATATCATTGACGCCATGTTGCTTCATGGGTCATACCAAAATTGGGATAAAAATATGGAAATGAAAGTCCAATCCATTCATCATTTTAGCCAATAATTAATTATTGCTTCACCATCTCCCTCTGTCTCTCCTCCTTTTTCTTCTTCATCGACATTTTCAGTCCGGAGGCTGCACCCGAATATCTATTTCATGATTGCCCAAACACCACCTTCTTCGCTCCCAACTCCACCTACCAGTCCAACCTCCACACCCTCCTCTCTTCCCTCTCCTCCACCACCATAGGCAGCACCGACGGCTTTGCCAATGCCACTGCTGGCGAAACCCCTCCCAACCAGGCCTACAGGCTCTTCCTCTGCCGTGGCAACCTCAACAGCACCATGTGCAGCCGCTGCGTGGCCACTGGAGAACGGGATATCCTCCAAAGATGCCCGAACCAGCAAGCCTCCACAATATGGTACGACCAGTGCATGTTGCAGTACTCGAACTAGTCCATCCTCTCCACAGTGAAGTGATCGCCAGATTGGGTTTTGTACAACATCCGGATTGTCATGGACCTAACCTGGTTCATGCAGCTTCTCGAAGAAACCCTGAACAACATCGCCACAAGGGCTTCAGTTAGCAGTTCGGGGAAGAAGGTTGCGGCAGTGGAGGCAAACTTCACGAGTTCGCAGAAGCTATACGCACTTGCACAGTGTACGCCGGACTTGACAGCCTCAGACTGTATCAAGTACCTCCAGTTTGGGATCGCTAATCTGCCTAAGGGGAAGCAAGGCGGGAGGATTCTCGCTCCAAGCTGCAACTTGAGATACGAGCTCTACCCCTTTTATAATGCCCCGGCCCTGTCGTCGCCGACCCCTTCACCTCCCGCCCCGGCACCTTTGCCTCCCACTTTAGTGATAAGGACCGGAAGTTACATGTGTGTATTTAGCTTGTCAAGTTTTCTTTCTTCTTTTTTTGGTTTAAAATTGTTAAGAAAACTCCTAGTTTTGATGCTAACAAATCGTTTTATGTATGATATTTATATATCTATTTCAAAGGAATAGTCATAGGGTGACATATGCTTTAGAGCCTGCTGGTGGCAAAAGAAAAAGCATAATGTGTCTCTGAGTTTGTCCGTGCTAGACAAAAAACTTGAGTAGACGTAGTTTTTGAGTGTAACCGTACTAGACGGAGAACTTAAGCAGACTCAGAACTTAAGTATGTCAGACTCAGAATGAAACTACAGGATAAGATCACCAACGGTAAAGTATTTCACTTACTTTGTTTATATTGATTCTGTTGTATCAAATTGATTGATAGGATCAATCAATGGACAACTTTCAAAGAAGAATAGAGTACTTATGGAAGCCCGGATTCTGATTGTATGGGCAAACAGAATCTAAGAGGATCTAATCTACCTTCAACGATCAAAAAGACTTGCTTTATAAAGTCTGTCCAAGAAAGGGAAGACTAAACTCTCAAGGAAAGAGCCAACAGTCGAGTATGGCTTGGAGAGTATATAAGGATAAGATGAGACCTAGGAGATAGAGTAGATAAACATATTCCAAAGCTCGATTATGTTCTTCATCTGTTGTTCATAGTGCGAAATTGAGTGGTCCTAGTATATTACCAAAGAGAGTGACTTTGTGAGACATATCATCACCAAGTGCTAACACTCAAGAGTATATAATCACCTTTGATCATATAGTGAAATCCAACCTATTGGCTGATTGTCTAGAAAGTGGACGTAGACTTGTCTAAAGTCGAACCACTATAAACTGAGTTTGCAATCTTCTCTACTCTATCTATTTAATTTCTATTTGTAGATTGCAATAGATCGATATTACTTGCGCGTAAACTTCCCCTACACCTTTTCACCCCTCTCTATGTGTTAATACTAGTTATATCAATTGGTATCAGAGCCCTGTGCTCAGTATTTTGAAGTGTTTATTACTTTTGAGTTAAAGATCCTTTATGGCTAGTATTCTTGCACCAGATCTGATTGAGGGGTAGAGCAACACTCGTCCACCATACTTTGACGGTAAAGATTATAATATATGGAAGAAGAAGATGAAGGCCTTTCTCAGATCAAAAGATCCGCTGGAATGGGATGTAGTTGAAAGAGGAGTTGATCCCACTGTTAAAGCTGGAAAAACCTCAAAGAAAGATGATGAGAAAGAAACAAAAACATCAGATACCATCTCATCAGAAGAACTGACAAAGAGACAAACTCTCGATGTTAAGACTATCTACTCCCTTTATTGTGCTTTATCACCTAATGAATATAATCGAATATCTTCTTGTGACACAGCAAATGAAGTATGGGATAGACTGCACATGACATACGAAGGAACTGATCGTGTTAAGGAGACCAAAGTAAATATTTTTACTTGGTCAATATGAATCATTCAAGATGAAACAGGGGGAGTCCATAGGAGACATATTCAGTCAATTTATAGAGATTGTAAATGGATTGGCATATCAAGGACAACCTATTCCTGGACCAATGAAAGTCAACAAGCTTTTGAGAGGGTTGTCAAAAGAATGGAATAATATAAAGATCTCCATTAGAGAAACCTTGCAAATTTCACCGCTGACAGTCGATGAGCTTGTTGGTACCCTGCGGTCCTATGAAGCAGAACAAATGAACGAGAAAGTGGAATCCAGAGGTAAGAAATCCATTGCTCTTAAGTCTAATGTTGATTCTAATGATACAGATTCTGAAGACGAGCTGGACGACGAGGAACTTGCACTGCTAATTAGAAAAGTAAAAAAGTTAAACAGGAAAGGCAGGAAGTTCAACAGCAAGAGACAAAATAGACAGTCTGGACAACAAAGAATAGAGGATGAGGAAGATTATGCCAAAGATGTTGTTTGTTTTGAATGCAAAAAGAAGGGTCATATAAAGCAGAATTGTCCCGAGCTCAAGAAGAACAAAGGGAAATTCGAAAAATACAAGAAGGCCGTGAAAGCTGAAACATGGAGTGATACTAAGGTTGAAGATAGTGAAGACGAATATGGCAACATCTATCTAATGGCACACTCAGATTCAAACTCTGAAACAGATTTAGAATCAGACTCACACTCAGATAAAGAGATTGAGGTGAGTCATTCTGATATTTCAACAGAAGTTTCAGATTACATAAATGAGCTATGTTCTAATCTGAAATCTACTCTAAAAAAGATCTCCAGTTTAAAAAGGGAAAATCTTAAGTTGAGTCAACAGAGTTACTCATTAAAAGGAAAATTTGATGATCTCAAAAAGGAATTTTCAGAACTAAAGGAAAGCTGAGATTCTGTTTTAAATGAAAATGAGTCTCTTAAAAGGGAACTTTTGGAGACAAAGGAAAATCAAAGTTCTTTGCAAAATGAGAATTTATCTCTTAGAAAGGAAATTTTGAATATCAAAACAAAGTTTTCTGAAGGGTCAAAAACCCTACAGCATATACTTTCTATTCAAATCCCTTACTATGATAAATCAGGACTTGGGTTTTTTAGGGAAAGTGATTCGTTAATTGATTTTTCTAAAGTCAAGGAAAGAATTAAATAGAGACCTCCTCGGCAGGCCTACAAAAATCATTTTAGAAAGAATTTTGTAAGATCTGTTGGTCGAGAGAATCTAAATTGTTCTAACTGTGGAGAAAAAGAACATTTTGAAAATAAATGTCCTAAAGTCTAGAGACCTGTTCAAAAGAAATGGATAGAAAAAACATATACTACTAACCTCAATGGACCACAGAGCATACTTTCTACTATAATAGGACATAAGTACCATGATGCTCAAATCATAAAAAATTAGCCCATATCAACCATGTTCAGAACAACAACAGCCCAATCAACAGAATATCAAAAATCTACATCAAAAAATCTCAGCCCAATCAACAGAATATGAAAAATCGGCATCAAAAAATCTGCATCAACATAATTACTCTCCCCCTTTTTGTCATTGTCAAAAATTAATTTATGGAAAAGAGTAAGTAATGTCTAACAAAAATTCGAAAAATAGTTTCAAACAAAATAAACTAGAAGATGATTTGTTTACGAAGTTTTCTTTTTAGGGGTCCGAACAAGGGTGAAATCCTTCATATCTGTGGCAGACTCCTCAATCCTGTTGAGACTTTGATGAACTATCTTCTCTAGAGTCTCCAGCCTGTTGTTGAGAGAGATTTCTATCGCAGTTTGCTGATCTCTTATCTGCATAAGAAGTGCTAATATCTTCTGAGAATCAGCATTATCAGATGAAGCTGCAGGGGTATGTGTTTCAATATTCTGATGCTCCCCCTGAATTGATGCTTCAGTCTGGTCTTGTTCCCCCTGATGATTCTTGTCCTCTTCCCTATTATCAGCATCAGGAATAGGACCCTTAATCAAAATTTGCAGGAACAACAAGCCATATACATAAAAAGTTTTGTCACTATTAAAAAGGGAAAGATTGTTGAAAAAACTCTTAGTTTTGATGCTAACAAATCGTTTTATGTATGATATTTATATATCTATTTCAAAGGAATAGTCACAGGGTGACATATGCTTTAGAGTCTGCTGGTAGCAGAAGAAAAAGCATAAGGTGTCTCTGAGTCTGTCCGTGCCAGACGGAAAACCCGAGTAGATGCGGTTTCTGAGTCTGACCGTACCAAATGGAGAACTTAAGCAGACTTAGAACTTAAGTCTATCAAACTCATAATGAAACTACAAGATAAGATCACCAACGGTAAAGTATTTCACTTACTTTGTTTATATTGATTTTGTTGTATCAAACTGATTGACAGGATCAATCAATTGACAACTTCCAAAGAAAAATGGAGTACTTATAGAAGCTTGGATTCTGATTGTATTGGGCGAACAGAATCCAAGGGGATCTAATCTACCTTCAACGGTAAAAAAGACTTGCCTTATAAAGTCTGTCCAAGAAAGGGAAGACTAAACTCAAGGAAAGAGCCAACGGTCGAGTGTGGCTTGGAGAGTATATAAAGATAGGATGAGACTTAGGAGATAGAGTAGATAAACATATTCCAAAGCTCGATTATGTTCTTCATATGTTGTTCATAGTGCGAAATTGAGTGATCTTAGTGTATTATCAAAGAGAGTGACTTTGTGAGACATATCATCATCAAGTGCTAACACTCAAGAGTGTGTAATCACCTTTGATCACATAGTGAAATCCAGCCTATTGGCTGATCGCTTGGAGAGTGGACGTAGGCTTGTCTAAAGCCGAACCACTATAAACTGAGTTTGCAATCTTCTCTACTCTATCTATTTAATTTCTGTTTGTAGATTGTAATAGATCAATATTACTTGCACGTAAACTTCCCCTACACCTATTCACCCCCCCTCTAAGTGTTAATACTAGTTATATCAAAAATCACTTTTCGAGTTGACTTTTGTATTTTACATCTGTCTCTTCGCTTTCATTCGAATCAAGAAGTTCCTCGGACGTTATCCACCAAACTAGTCAGAGGGTCAACCGTCATAAAATTATATATTTTTTCTCCAAAGAAGGCGATGTGATTGATTGATTGAATTTATAAGGTGATATTCGAGGGACATAATGGCCATAAGGTGATCCATCGAGTCCATTTCTCATCTGACTTTTTCTGTACTAGCCAGAGGAGAGAGAAAAGCTGCGGCACCATTTTAATCTTTTCCATTTTCCAGCCTATCCAACTCATGCGCCACGTGTCAAAATTTCAGTGAAGCCACATAAAAACATGTGCGCCACGTAGGATGATGACGTGGTGATTGCTAACCACTGAATATTTTCCTTGCATAGAGGGTGAAAAAAAACTGTTTGTCTATGAATTTGTGCAAAATAAAAGTCTTGACTACTTTTTTATTTGGTATGTCATCTTTTTGGTAGATTTATAAGCTATTCCTTTTCATGTTAATTGTTTCCTATCTTTTGGAATCTAGAGTTGGTTCGTTGCATAGAATATAGTCAAGAGGATTTAATAACCAAAAATAATCTGCAAGTCAATTGTGCAAATATACAGATCCTAAAAAAAGCAAACAATTAGATTGGTTGACATGTTACAACATAGCATGTGAAATTGTTCGAGGAATATGCTATTTACATGAGGACTCTCGAATTCAGACCATCCATCGTGATTTGAAATCAAGCAATATCTTATTGGACAGTGAAATGAACCCCAACATTTCCGATTTCGAAATGGGAAGGATTTTTGGAATCAACCATACATTGGCAATCACTGAAACAAATCCGGGGACTTAGTAAGTATTGTTGTGCTTTTTCTCTGCTTTTTATGCTTTTTATGCTTATATTATTGATGTGTAATGGTTTGAGTGACTACATGTCACCTGAGTATGTAATGCATGGAAAATTCTCTATGAAGTCCGATTTCTACAGTTTTGGTATCCCACTTCTAGATCTCGTAAGTGGTAAGAATAGTTTTTTCCAACTAGGCAGAAGGGGATGAAGGTATTGCTTGCTATGTAAGTTGCACAAATCGACTCCTTAACTAAAATGAAAATGGTTAAATAAGCAAATTTGACGTCTTGAAAAATGTTTTAAAATGAACTGTTTTCAAGCTTGGAAAAATTGGAGATACGGTGCGCCGTTGGAAGGGTTAGATCCAGCCATTGGAGACTCGTATTCAAGAAATGAAGTTATTAGATGCCTCCACATAGGTTTACTATGTGTTTAGGAAGATCCAATGGATCAACCCACAATGGCAAACATAGTCTTTATGTTGAGTAGCTACTCTACTACTCTTGCATTGCCCCATCAACCGGCCTTCTTCCTCTGGAGTAGGACGGAGAGACCAATGAAAAAGCTCGAATTGGACCAATTTGCCAACATGTCTATGCCATTATCGATCAATGAGACGTCAGTCTCTAAAATTTACCCACGGTGAACAGTGATGTGAGTGGAAATCATTCTTCATAAGAGTCTCTCAAAAACCTTGATCATATGATCCTTGGTAGTCCATCAAAAATGAACAATGAGCAAACACATTTGTCCCATGCATCTAAAAGTACAAACTGTCTCGTCTTTGAGGCTAATTATGTTTTCATCCATTCGACATGGAAGTTGTTGATATTTATATACATACATGTGGTTTTATTGGATAGACGAATACAAGTTATTCCTTGTATAAGCAATAACTAATTGAAAAGGACTAACGCTGCTTATGATATAATAACAACCCTGCTTATGATGTAATATCCAAGGAAATTTATGTTGATTGAGGTGGATTCCTTTATATGATTGTGCAATCTCAATGTAAAGAAAATTTTTGAAGGCCCCATATTTTTCATTTAAAAAGTAGAATGTAAATACTTATCGAATTCCTTAATAGTAATAAGTATTTTATTAACATATATCAGCAAGTAGATTGACAGTGTACCTTGTGTCCATATGGATAGAGCATAATCATGTCTAAATTGCTTGAATCGTGCAGTTATGAGTGCAATGATAAATTTAGTATACCAATATCAAGAGACATGTTTCAGTCCATAAAGGGATCTATGGAGAATATATACCCAAAACTCTTTCTATTTGCATAAACTCAATGGATGGTCTATGTAAATTTCCTCCTCCAAATCACTATGGAGAAAGGCATTGTGGACATCCATCTAGTGTGGGGGTCAATCACAAAAAGCAATGATGGAAAGAAAAGAATGAATAATGACTTCCTTAACTACTGGAGAAGATCATCCTTGACCTTCTTTGTAACATCCTGAATTTCAACCTATTCCGGGATGGATGAAATTATTATTTTATCAATGCACTATTAGTTACGCGTACTCTGAATTGATCCCTCACAAGTTAACTAACTGTTCGGCAGGGCAATTAAGGATCGATACGCGTACGACTAGTGAATTTAATCAAGGATAGGCCGCTCGACTATAAGGATCAGAGAGGAATAATACTACACTGTTGCAGGCCAGTTAGTGGATGGAGATAAATCGATTTGGCAAAAATACGAGGTCGGATTGCGGGTGATTCCACACGACTTCGATATTAACTGTGAACGACATTAAACCGATTTCCTTTTGGCCCTGTATTCAGTGTGAGCAATTAACCTCTCGTGATTACATGACAATCGAGGATCGCCCTGATTTGAATATGCACGATCGTGGATGAAAAGCTATCAACCACAGGTCAAATGCGCGAGAATCTCTAAACGCTGCCCGAAAGTTAGGTCGTACTAAAGTTACGATTGATCGATGTTAACCACGAATTTCAATCCGGTATCGGGTATCAAATTTTTAAGGATGTCGAGACTAAATAATGGACATTGTCTCATTGATTCTTGGATTTATTGGTGAGCCCTTATTATTGGAAAAGAATTCAAAGGGCGGAGTTTTGGAGCCAAATATTTAGGAATTTGTGCTTCGGGGGTAAAAAGACCAAATTACCCCTCTCTAGATGCTTGTTTAGATATTTGTCTTATTTTGTCTTGTCTTATTTTCTTTTTCTTTTCTGTTCTCTTTCCTTCTCCCTCAAGTTTCGACAGCCCCCGTCCCCACGTTTTTCTCTCTCTTCTCCCTCACGTTTCCTCTCTCTGTGGTAGCCCTTTGTCCCCATCTTTTCTCACTTTTTCCTTTGACTAGTATTCTCTCTCTCTTCTCCTCCTTCGGTCGACACTGGCTTGCTGCTGCTTCCCTTTCTTTCGCTGCCGCCGCCGCTGGCAACCACCCCCCATCACCGTCGCCGTCCCGCTAGCTAGCTGTCAGTCGCCGGCTTTGAGCCGAGCCGGACCTGCCCAGCTGCACTGCTCCTCTCCTCCTCCTCTGTCCGACGGTACTGCTGTCCTGCTCCAAACCTGGTCGCGCCGCCGCAACGCCGGCCCTTTTGCCAAATGCCGGACCGCCGCCGCGAGCCACCACCCTGCTGCTTTCCATCGCTACTCTCTCTCTCTTTCTCACCCTCAGTTCTGGTTCAAACCAAGCCGACCCAGCATCGCCCGAGCTCCGCCACCTCGCCGTCATCCCTCCGCCCTAGCCACCGCCGTCCGCCCAGCACCAGAGCCACCCTAGCCGATTGCCACCCCCCGAACCAGCTGCTGCATCGCCTGTCTTTTCCCTCTCTCGATTCTGTCCAGACCTTGCCGGAGCCACCGCCTGCCTCGCCGGAGCTACTGGCCGCGGTCCGGAGTCGCCGGGCTGCCCACCAGCTAGCCTCGTGCCGCCAGTTCCTTCGTTTCTCGGCTTTTTGCCGCGTGGACAGCCACCCTCGGCCACTGAGATCCGGTCCCGACCACCTCGTCTCGACGCGTCGGAAGTTCCCAAGCGTTCCCCTCGTCGCCGTGGTCGCGCTCGTGTCGTCAGATTCGACTAACGCGTGAGTTGATTTTCTAAACCTTGATTAGGGTGATTAGTTTAATGTTAAGCATTGTTAATGTTGATGATTGGTGTTTGATTATTATTGAGTGAGCTTGTTTAGTGTTAATCGCGGTTAGAATAGATTAACTGCGGTTAGATTGAATGTAGTTGGTTAATCGCGGTTAGATTAAAGTAATTTTGATTGGATTAACTAATCGTAGTCGGGTTAATTTACCATAGTTGGGTTAGACTGGTAACCATGATTAGTATTAATAAATATTATTATTATTTTTGGGACAAAATAATAATTATTTATTAAATTCGGAATTATTATTTATTATTTTCGGAATTAATTAATTTATTATTAATTTCGAAATTGGTTGTTATTACACTTGGGTAATAATTAATTAATTATATTTGGAGATGAAATGATTAATTAGTGGTGGATGATTAATTATTCTTGGATGTTGATTATTGATTGTTGGATAATTATTAAGGGAATATTTTTGGAATAAAGTATTATTTTTGGAAAGTACGTTATTAATTAATGGTGTTAATATTGATTAATTTCGGTGGATTATTATTTGTACTTTCCTCGCATGGTTATATATCGAGTGGATTATTGTTCGTACTTTCCTCACGTGGATTAAATATCGGTGGATTACTAGTTGTACTTTCCTCACGTGAATTATATGTTGAATACATGTATATATGCTGCCTTTGATGATATTGTTTAATATATAATCAGTGGAGTAAATTCACGGACTGCGATTGTGAATTAGGGTTGAGTATATTCAGCATATTGGTGTGACTACGTGTGAAATGCATTTGTATTCGTGTGACCACATGTGAAATATTATCACATTACATGTAGAGTTTGCGATGAATTAATGTGTACAAGCACGAATCATGTCTGCATTAGCTATTCAAAAAGATAATAAAATGAGCGTGAATAATTGATGTGCTTGCGTGATCACGTAAGAGCCCGTCACCCAGTGGGGGATCTGTGGTGGATGAAGTCTGTATTATCGGAATGCTCGGGCGTTGGATGTGGATCGCGGTAAAGGTCGGACCTATGCTCTTTGTGAATGCCATCTGGGCACCAGACGTTGCCGTGCCCAATGCAGTGGGACGATGCCTGGTTAGGCCGGTAGACTGCCAACTTGTGTGTTGGAAGGAAATTCCCCCAAAGTGTTGTTAATAAATGGAAAACGAGCAAGTGCATGGTACATGAGACAACTTGAGAGGTGTTCTGATTGTTTATTATAATTGCTGCATCGAGGTGAGCATATGATAAACTGTATCATGCAGGTTGCGTGTGGCAAAAGAGAGGTAAGGATGCCTGTGATTGCGATTGTTAACTGTTAATAATTGCATATGAGCCTTAGTCTAATCATGCTTCTGTTAATGGTCGATTGGGTTTTATTCTGTTCTTGAATTGCTGGCGATAGAGATATTGCACGTCAGGGCGCACTCGAGGCGAGTAGGTCTTCTAAACGAGGCTTAGGATTTTGACTTATTGAGATTTATCTCACTGGTTATTGAATAACCATTTTCAGGTCCGTAGGATGGAGGATCGCACGTGTTACGGCTCGTGCCGTTTTTGAAGGGAGTGTTTTAATCCCGACTTGTTGGTTTCATTGGCTCGATAGGAAGATGCCCGTGGTAAGGGCTTGTACTTGTAAACTTCCTATGGTTAATCAGTAGATAAATAAAACAGTACTTTGGAATGTGTTCTTGTTGGGTTTTCCTGCTATCCCTGCTTTTGTAATTGACCGGGGATTGTATTTCACTTCCGCATGCGTTTAATTAAAAGATAAAAATAATGGTTGGCGATGGATCCTGGAGAGTCGCAAATCAAATGACTGCAAGAGAACAGGGGTTGTCGCGGACTCGAAAGTGGGGTCGTGACATCCCCGTCGATTTTGGTATCAGAGCCTGGTCAATACATGGAGTGATAAGGTGCGTCGAGTTTTGGGATAGTGAGTTAGGAAAACACCTCCTACTTGTGTTTGTTTATTTGATTCTCTGGCTTTAAGCGGGTTGTTCTTGGTTTCTAATTCCTTTTGCAGTTGGAAATAAGGTTTTAGTGATAATTTTGTTAGACGAACAATCCTGATTCGAGAGCTTTGTGGAAGGGCAGTCGAAGGATGGGCTAGTGCTAAAGGGAGAGCACTAGGGGATCCTAGATTTGATGAAATCCTCCAGGCATTAGAAACCTTGGGCAATGAGATAGGGCAATGAGTTTAGACTCAAGTTGTCATTGTTGTTGCCGTCGTTGTTGCCGTTGTCTGGCCTTGTGAGTTCCATTGGTTGGAAAATGGATTGACGATCGATCGATGCTTAAGTTGGTTGAACCATTCCTGGAGTTTGAGTTGTCCAAGTTCATTAGGGCGAGTAATCTTGAGGTCACAACCTTCTGGATCAAGGAATTAAAGTAAGTGTTTGCATTGTGGGAATCCTCAAAGGAAGATCAGATAGCCCTAACAGAGTACCAATTGCAAGGTAATGTTAGCATGTAGTGGGAAGTAAACCAAGGAAGGGTTTTACCCAAAGGTACCGTTCTCGAGTGGAGTGCTGTTGACGAAGCGTTCAATGGAGAATACTTTTTTGAGTGCATGCAAGAGTAGAAGGTAATTGAATTCCTGCAATTTCGTTAGAACCATTGTCAGTTGTGCAATAGGAGGTTAAGTTTGCAGAGTTCTTGAAGTATGCACATAGAATGATTAGGAATCTAGTAGACCGAGTCAGAAGGTTGGAGATGGTTTGAAATCGGAAATTAAGGATTAGTTGGTGCCCTGGAACCTAAAGGACTATGATGGATGGTACAAAAGAGCCCGACTAATTGAAAGGACATGGCAGAATGAGTAGCTGCATGTGGAATGGTTTGCACCTTATATGGATAATCATGGGCTTGGGAAAAAGCTAATGATAAGAGGAATGGTATTGGGAAAAATCGGAATGTAATTGGAATGCCAAGAGTTGGATTCGAAGGCTATAACTATTGGTACAACTTCCTAATGTGATTATGTCACTTGTGCGTTTAGTGGATTGGAAGCCACACATTTGTTTTCAGCAAAATACTTTATTAAGTTGGTGAGGCTAAGACTGAAATCTTTGGAAGAGGTTCTTAACAGGTTGACCCAGTTAAAGGATGAGGTTGTATGCGGTAGGATTGTTCAGAGTGTACGATGGTCATTAGCGATCAAAAAGGAATTGATCAATTTGATTGTGTTGGCAATGTACGATTGCTATGTGATGGTTGGAAGGGATTGGCTTATTAAGTATCGAGTTACAATGGATTGCTAATGGAAGGTAATCCAGTTTAACCCATTAAGTGGGGTTAGTTTTGAGTTTACTGGAATCAAGGAGGACCCTCGATTCCTTTGAAATTTGTCGTTGAAAGTAACTCATTTATTGGACGATTGAGGCTAAATTGTTAATTAAGGAATCAAGTATGGATTGTTGCACCTATGCATTGATTATCGACAGTATGACTAAGGGACGGTCATGAACAAGTATCAATTACCAATGATAGATGACTTTGACTCACTTCAAGGAGCTTCGACATGTTTCAAGATAGACTCAAGAACGGGCTATCAGTAGTTGAGGATTAAAAATGAGGATATACTGAAGACGACATATCGTGTGTGATTTGGTTACTATGAGATTATGGTACTGTTGTTTGGATTAATTAATACACCAGTTGTTTTTATGGATTTGATGGATTGACTAACTAAGGCGTATTTGGATTAATTCGTAATTGTGCTCGTGAACGATATATTGGAAATATTCGAGGATTTACAAGAACACGAACAGCACTTGAGGGTGGTTCTATAGACCATTCAAGAGCATAAACAATATGCCAAGTTTAATATGTGCAAGTTTGGATTTACTCACGTTGCTTTTGTGGGTTGAGTGATTTTGGACGAAAGAAATTCTATGGATCCGCTAAGATCAAGGCAATCATGATGTGACCAAGACTTATGACAGTGGCAGAGGTTCGGAGTTTTCTAAGTCGGACAGATTACTACAGATGATTCGTAGAAAGGTTCTCTGCGGTAGCTACGCCTCTAATATGAAGATTAACGAAGGACGTGAGAATTTGAATGGACAAATAAGTACAAGTATAATGTTTAAGAGCTTAATTATAAGCTGATTACCGCATCAGTTTTGAGGATTTAGTTTAGTATCGGAGATTATGAGATTTACAGTGAGGTGTCGTATAAAGGATTTGACTAAGTGGTAAGACAAGAAGGACGAGTAATTGTTTACACGTCACAACAATTGAGGGCTTGTGAAGTTCAGAACGTGAGCTCATAAAAATTCGGTGAATCAGATTTCAAGTGTCGATAGGTGACCCCGTAGAAACGAGCTCATTGGTTGACAAGCTGGAGAAAGTTTTGTAATTTGAGGTGCGCAGATGAGGTTAAAACCGTGAGGCTTGGTATGGGACGGGCCAAAGCGGATAATACCCCTATGAGAGAAAGCATGTTTAAAAGGGACTTTTACTAGTAGTGGTGTAGTTCGTAGATGCCCATTACGACTGATCCGATGAGGGCGCGAAGTGGACGCCGGGGCTGGAGTGCCTGAGCAAGGAGTGACTCCTGGCAAGCTTCTAGGATGTTGAAAGGGGTAGAAATGAACTGAACTATAGACTGACAAAAAGAGAATGCTTGTGGGATAAAATTTATTCGAGTGGTATAGCAGAAGTATGGTCAAGTTTGTGAGACTTCAGTCTATTGGAATAAGGTCAGAGAAAGGACAATCGCTGGTTCAGAGATGGTCTAGCAGTTAATGGATGCTGCTAAGTTATCAGGGGCAGATAAAGGACAATGTAAGGCTGTCAGAAAAGCGATACAGACAAGAATAAGACTGTTGGATTGTTAAGTTCAATGTTGCATTTTTCCTTAAGGTGTCATCGATAAGAGGGATATATCGATTTGGACACTACCAGTACCTTGGCTTAGTGGTATGTGGGATAAAGTTCTATAGGTCCAACTGAGAATTCGAAACCGGGAGGTGTTAGCAAAGTTGCTTTTGGCAGAATTGGATAATGCATAGCCTTTTGGGAACTAAAAAGGAATTGGAAGTAATTTGGTATATCATAGTACGGAAGGAACGACTTGGAGAAGTGAGGATGCAATGAGGCATTAATACCCTCATCTGTTTAAGGATATTGGAAGATTGGCAAATTTCGAGGACGAAATTTTTATAAGGAGGGAAGAGTTGTAACATCCTGAATTTCGACCTATTCCGGGATAGATGAAATTGTTATTTTATCAATGCACCATTAGTTACGTGTACTTTGAATTGATCCCTCACGAGTTAACTAACTGTTCGGCAAGGCAATTAAGGATCGATATGCGTACGACTAGTGAATTTAATCAGCGATAGACCGCTCGACCATAAGGATCAGAGAGGACTAATAGTACACTGTTGCAGGCCAGTTAGCTAACGGAGATAAATCGATTCGGCAAAAATACGAGGTCGGATTGCGAGTGATTTTGCATGACTTCGATATTAATTGCGAACGACATTCAACCGATTTTCTTTTGGCCTTGTACTCAGTGTGAGCAATTAACCTCTCGTGATTACATGACAATCGAGGATCGCCTTGATTTGAATATGCACGATCGTGGATGAAAAGCTATCAATCACGGGTCAAATGCGCGAGAATCTCTAAACGCTGCCCGAAAGTTAGGTCGTACTAAAGTTGCGATTGATCGATGTTAACCACGAATTTCAATCCGGTATCGAGTATCGAATTTTTAAGGATGTCGAGACTAAATATTGGACATTGTCTCATTGATTCTTGGATTTATTGGTGAGCCCTTATTATTGGAAAAGAATTCAAAGGGCCGAGTTTTGGAGCCAAATATTTGGGAATTTGTGCTTCAGGGATAAAAAGACCAAATTACCCCTCTCTAGATGCTTGTTTAGATATTTGTCTTATTTTATCTTGTCTTATTTTCTTTTTCTTTTTCTTTTCTTTTCTCTTTCCTTCTCCCTCAAGTTTCGACAGCCCCCGTCCCCACGTTTTTCTCTCTCTTCTCCCTCACGTTTCCTCTCTCTGCGGCAGCCCTTTGTCCCCATCTTTTCTCACTTTTTCCTTTGACTAGTCTTCTCTCTCTCTTCTTGTGTCCCACTTGTCCGACACACCCATGTGCTTCTCTCTCTCTCTCTCTCTCTCTCTCTCTCTTCCGTGCAGCTTGCGCAGCACGTTCGACCCCTTCCCAGCAGCTTCTTCTTCTCCCCCTTCGGTCGACGCTGGCTTGCTGCTGCTTCCCTTTCTTTCACTGCCGCCGCCGCTGGCAACCACCCCCCATCACCGTCGCCGTCCCACCAGCTAGCCGCCGGTCGCCTGTGAGTCGCCGGTCGCCGGTGAGTCGCCAGCTTTGAGCCGAGCTGGACCTGCCCAGCTGCACCGCTCCTCTCCTCCTCCTCTGTCCGACGGTACTGCTGTCCTGCTCCAAACCTGGTCACGCCGCCGCCACCGCAACGCCGGCCGCCTTGCCAGACGCCGGACCGCCGCCGCGAGCCACCGCCCTGCTGCTTTCCGTCGCTGCTCTCTCTCTCTCTTTCTCACCCTCGGTTCTGGTTCGAACCGAGCCGACCCAACATCGCCTGAGCTCCACCACCTCGCCGTCGTCCCTTCGCCCTAGCCACTGCCGTCCGCCCAGCAGTGGAGCCACCCTAGCCGGTTGCCACCCCCCGAACCAGCTGCTGCATCGCCTGTCTTTTCCTTCTCTCGATTCTGTCCAGACCTTGCCAGAGCCGCCGCCTGCCTCGCCAGAGCTGCTGGCCGCCGTCCGGAGTTGCCGGGCCACCCCGCCCACCAGCCAACCTCATGCCGCCGGTTCCTTCGTTTCTCGGCTTTTCGCCACGTGGACAGCCGCCCTCAGCCGCCGAGATCCGGTCCCGGCCATCTCGTCTCGACGCGTCGGAAGTTCCCGAGTGTTCCCCTTGTCGCTGTGGTCGCGCTCGTGTCGTCGGATTCGACTAACGCATGAGTTGATTTTCTAAACCTTGATTAGGGTGCTAAACTCCCTTAGGGTGATTACTTTAATGTTAAGCATGGTTAATGTTGATGATTGGTGTTTGATTATTATTGAGTGAGCTTGTTTAGTGTTAATCGCGGTTAGAATAGATTAACTACGGTTAGATTAAATGTAGTTGGTTAATCGCGGTTAGATTAAAGTAATTTTGATTGGATTAACTAATCGTAGTCGGATTAATTAACCATAGTTGGGTTAGACCGGTAACCATGATTAGTATTAATAAATATTATTATTATTTTTGGGACAAAATAATAATTATTTATTAAATTAGGAATTATTATTTATTATTTTCGGAATTAATTAATTTATTATTAATTTCGAAATTGGTTGTTATTACACTTGGGTAATAATTAATTAATTATATTTGGAGATGAAATGATTAATTAGTGGTGGATGATTAATTATTCTTGGATGTTGATTATTGATTGTTGGATAATTATTAAGGGAATATTTTTGGAATAAAGTATTATTTTTGGAAAGTACGTTATTAATTAATGGTGTTAATATTGATTAATTTCGGTGGATTATTATTTGTACTTTCCTCACATGGTTATATATCGAGTGGATTATTGTTTGTACTTTCCTAACGTGGATTATATATCGGTGGATTACTAGTTGTACTTTCCTCAGGTGAATTATATGTTGAATCGTGTATATATGCTGCCTTTGATGATATTGTTTACTATATACTCAGTGGAGTAAATTCACGGACTGCAATTGTGAATTAGGGTTGAGTATATTCAGCATATTCATGTGACTACGTGTGAAACGCATTTGTATTCGTGTGACCACGTGTGAAATATTATCGCATTACATGCAAAGTTTGTGATGAATTAATGTGTACAAGCATGAATCACGTCTGCATTGGCTGTTCGGAAAGATAATAAAATGAGCATGATTAATTGATGTGCTTGCATGATCACATAAGAGTTCGTCACCCAGTGGGGGATCTGTGGTGGACGAAGTCCGTATTATCGGAATGCCCAGCGCCAGATGCAGGTCGCGGTAGAGGCCGGACCTATGCTCTTTGTGAATGTCGTCTGGGTGCCAGACGTTGCCATGCCCAATGCATTGGGACAATGCCCGGTTAGGCCAGTAAACTGCCAACTTGTGTGTTGGAAGGAAATTCCCCCAAAGTGTTGTTAATAAATGGAAAACGAGCAAGTGCATGGTACATGAGACAACTTGAGAGGTGCTCTGATTGTTTATTATAATTGCTACATCGAGGTGAGCATATGAAAAACTGTATCATGCAGGTTGCATGTGGCAAAAGAGAGGTAAGGATACCTGTGATTGCGATTGTTAACTGTTAATAATTACATATGAGCCTTGGTCTAATCGTGCGTCTGTTAATGGTCGATTGGGTGTTATTCTGTTGTTGAATTGCTGGCCATAGAGACATTGCACGTCAGGGTGCACTCGAGGCGAGTAGGTCTCCTAACCGAGGCTTAGGATTTTGACTTACTGAGATTTATCTCACTGGTTATTGAATAACCATTTTCAGGTCCGTAGGATGGAGGATCTCACGTGTTACGGCTCGTGCCGTTTTTGAAGAGAGTAGATTAACCCCGACTTGTTGGTTTCATTGGCTCGATAGGAAGATGCCCGTGGTAAGGGCTTGTACTTGTAAACTTCCTAGGGTTAATCAGTAGATAAATAAAACAGTACTTTGGAATGTGTTCTTGTTGGGTTTTCCTGCTATCCCTGCTTTTGTAATTGACCGGGGATTGTGTTTCGCTTCCGCATGCGTTTAATTAAAAGATAAAAATAATGGTTGGCGATGGATCCTGGAGAGTCGCAAATCAAATGACCGCAAGAGAACAGGGGTTGTCGCGGACTCAAGAGTCGGGTCGTGACATTCTTGCCATGGAAATCCTTGGCCACCAATCGAGCTTTGTAATGCTTAATCCTATAGACCCATTATTGCCTTGTTGATCTAATGTTAGAGAACAATTTGAGAAATGAAATATTAAGGGTCTGTCGCGACCTAAAATTTCTCGAAAATAATAATAATAATAATAATAATAATAATAATAATAATAATAATAATAGGTTTAGGGGTATTGCTAATTTTGGGCCAACGGGCATTCATTAACTTGGGCTCTCCCAAGCCCATACCCCGCGCGACGTGGGATATCGTGAAAGTCTTCTAATGAGGAGTCGCCACTAGCCTACTGAGGTCGGCTAGAAACCAAGCGAGACATGGGAGCGTGCCTCACTTTCTACGCAACCAGAGAATCTAGGGTCGGGGACTTGATTACGCTAATCATGTGACTAGCGCCCTTTTGATACCTAACTTAATTGTGTGTTGATGAGGCCATGGCAATGTATTCGAGGAAACTAAGGTCTGTCCTAACCATTTTAAAGTAAGGAAATAATATCCAAAATATCATTATAAAACAAAGTGCAGGAATGATCTAATATCATAAACCAAGAAAACATATTGTAAAGCCCTAATGGCTTATTCAATTTTGTTCTTTTTCTTTTTTAAGGGTTTTCTGATTTTTTTTTGCGATTTTTCTGATTTTCTGAATTTTTATGAAATTTTTAATATTTTATGTATTTTTTTTATTTTTTAATATTTTCAAATTTTCCGAAATTAAAGAAAATAAGATTTCAAGATTTTTTTTTATTTTTCTGACTTTTCTGAAAATTTAAGAAAAACATTTATTACTGTTTTTTGGAATTTTCTAATCTTTTTTAATTAATTTTTTTGGAATTTTTGAATATTTTAATATTTTCGAAATTAAAAAAAAAAACGAAATTTCCAGATTCCTGAATTTTTCATGCATTTTCTGAATTTTCGAATTTTTTATGATTTTTTAATATTTTTAATATTTTTCTGGAATTTCTGAATTTCTGGATTCTTTTTGTTTTTTTAATTTATTAAAAAGGTAATTCGGACCGGGTCGGGTGACTCGGCCCTTCTAAACCAACCCGGACCCTATCGATCCGGGCCGGGCCGGCCCTAAGGCCCTACACGAATTTTAAAAAAAAAACCCATTAATAACAAAAATTAAAATAGCCCATCAACAAAAGAGGATAAAACGGCCCATGTCCAATTTCTAAAAATTCAGCCCAACTATTCAGCCCACATCAAATGATCAGCCCTAATTCAGACTAGGCCCACTCGAAAATATGCTCAGCCCATTTCAACCTTTTAACAGAAATTTGGCCCAAGTCTAAAAATAAGCAAAATGGCCCAATGGCCTTATCTAGGCCCAGTGGCCAAATTCAACCAATCCGACCAATCGAACCCTACCCGGTACATACCTTGCCCGACCCGGTTCTTGACCCGGATCGGAGTTGCCGCCGCTCTCTTCAGATTTGCTCCGTTGCTGCAACTTCG
>CM026414.1:38844022-38953896 GCA_014858505.1 Corymbia citriodora subsp. variegata
CTGCCGCGGATCGTTGCCTCTCTCTACTCAAATCTGAAAATCGTCGCCCTCTTCGTGCTCGAGCTGCTCCTAATTCCGCTTTCCGCCGATACTCGATCTCTCTCTCAGATCTGGATTAAAACCCAGAACCCCAGCTCCCTCTCGCTGGCACTTTCTTCTCCTTGCTGCCCCCTCGAGCTCTCCCTCTCCCTCTCGGATCTCACTCTCGACGAAACTCTCTCTCAGTCCTTTCTCCATGTCCGAAGGCCATAATAAACCTCGCCGGAAAATTTTTCTCCGAAATCCAGAAAGACCCGGCTAATCTCCCCTGGCTCCCCGAATCCTCCCCTATTCTCTTCTCCGTTTTCTTCCTTTTTTTTTTTTTTCGCTTCTCCCTCCCCTTCGTTCCTCTCTCTGCTGACTTGCTGCTGCTGCCTTGCTTCTTGTTGGCTTGCTGCTGACTTGCTGCTGCCCATGCTGCCAACTTGCTTCCATTTTTTATTTCCCTTTTGCAGGTGGCCGTTGCCGTGCGACGGTGAAGGAGGGAAGAGGAAGAGAAAGGCGCGGGTTGGGCTGAAAAGGGAGAAAGAAAAGTGGGCCAAGCCCGCACGAGGAAAGGGAAAGAAGAAGAGAAAGGGGCCGGGCAGGCCCAGCCTTGGCCCGGACCCACTTTTTTTCTTTTTTCTTTTTTTTTCTTTTTTTTTCTTTTTAATTTTTTTAATAATTTTTTTAGAAATTAATATGTATTTATATAAGCAAAATACATAGACATTTAAGACAAAATAGACAAAATTTCGGGTGTCAACAGGGTCTATTTGGTAACATCTCTGTTTTTCAAAACTTCTATTCTTTTGTTTCCAGAAATAGAAAAAGAACACAAACCGTATGGTAACATCGGCTAATTTTTCTATTTTCCAAAATAGACTAGTGGCCAAAGAATAGATTTGGAACAAAAACAATAAAGGCTTATTTGGTAACGTGCCAAATAGTGCCTAATTCTTTTATTTTATTCCTGTAACAAAAAAGAACATGAATTTGTTTGGTAAGTTCTTTATTCCTGGGAATAGATTTGGAATAGAATCAAGAAGTAAAAACAAGTCATTTTTTTGTTTTCAGGAACAATTACAAGAAGAAGAAGAAGGAGCATTTCTTTTCCAGAAATAGAAATTTTGGACAATTACTAAATGCCTTCAAATATTTAGGAACTAGTCCAAGAAATAGAATGAGAAAAAACCATTTGTAAGTAGGAATTGTTTCTTGAAACAAAATGATTACTAAATGCATCATAATTAGATAAAAAGTTACTTTTTTGTTCTGAGAAACAATTTCTAAAACCAACCATGTCCTCTTTTTTACTTTATCCTCTTCTCCGAACCTCAACAATGGCCAGAGATCGGCTAGAGATGAGTTTCAGTGACCTCACCATGGCTAGGCAAGGCCAACCTCACCTTGGCTAGGCCAGGCTTGACCTCGCCTAGATCTAGCAAGGTTGAGCCTTGTCGGGGGTAGATGAGGCTCTCTCGAGACTAGCAAGGTTGCTAGCTCTTGTCCCTAGTTGATTACTAGCCATCGCCAAGGCCTAGTGATCGATTAGAGGGGAAAGAAGAAGAGAGGGAAAAAAAATAGAAAAAGCAGAAAAAAAAGAAAGAAAAATATAATAAAATAATTTAAAAATTAAAAGAAATTCTACATCGCAAAAACATTTGAGGGTCATACCAAGCACTTTCTTCTTCTTCTTTTTTTATCCCGGAAATAGAAATTTTATGCATTACCAAACGCGTTAAATTCTTAGAAATTCGTTCAAGGAACAAAAATAGAAAAAACTATGTTTGAACAAAAAAAATTTCCTAAGAATAGAAACGTTATTAAATGCACCCTAAGATGCATCCACTTTGCGTTGCTACGTGTTCAAGAGAACGTACTGAGATGGCAGACCATGTCATTGGTAGTTTTAGTGCTGGTGAGCCAAAACACTGACACAGCCCGAATATTTCACAGATTTGAGAGGTATAGAAGTGTCGACTACATTTATTAATGGCTTAGCAACGGCATCAGTAAATAAAGCTTCGATGAAGGATTCACACCCTAGATGATATATGACCGAAGGATCAACTCTGAATTCGGAAGCAAGACGCTGCGAGTTGTTCTTAAAGAAGAGCTTTTGGAATTTGTATTTCTAACCGGAGCACATGTGGTGGAAAGGTGGAAAATAGAATGGAAATTCTATTATTTTTAGCAATTCTAACCTCAAAGAAAAGGGAAAAATTGTCTAAAAAGTCCTAAATCTATTACACTTTTATCAATTCAGTCTAAAATCTTTCAATTTTGCCAATTAAGTCCTAAATATTTTTACATTTTTCCAGTTAAGTTCATTCAGATAATTCTAGCTATAAATTACTGTCATGGACGGCTAGCACCAATGTGAACATTTTTAAATAATATATTAATATTTTTTGAATTTCTTTATGATTTATTTCTTTGCTTTTCTTTGAAATTTTTTGAGTTAGGGATGGCAGGGGTGACTAGCTAACCCTCGCTAGATCTAGCTAGGCAAGGGCTTGGCAACCCTTGTTGGCCTTGAGTGAGGTCGTAGCCTTTGCTTGGCTAGATTTGGCAAGGGTGTCACAACCTTCACCGATTCTGAATGAGGGATCGTGCACCCTCACTTTGGTCTACGAGGGCATTGCGGCCTTTGCCTAGAGCCTACAAGGGTTTGCTGACCTTGCCTATGATCGACGAAGGTCCACTAGCCACCCTCTCCGACCCTAACTCCAAAACCAAAAAAAAAAAGGAAAGGAAATAAAGAAAATATCCATAAAAATAAATTATTATTTAAAAATATCCATGTCAGCGCTGACCATGCCAAGTAGCACAATTGGTGTCCATGTCAGCAAATTCTGGTTAAAATTGATCAAATGGATTCTTTAAGACTCAATTGATAAAATTAAAAGGTTTATTAATGAATTGGTAAAAGTATTATAAGTTTAGGACTTTTTGGACAGTATTTCCTAAGAAAAGTGGTAGACCACTTGTGCAATGGACGATGAGTTTACTCAACACCATCGAGGCTAAATCACCAACAGTATGTATGGGTTCATCTAGATTGGCGAAAACAAGAGACCGACGTCCTAGAATTAGAGCGCACAGCCAAAGTGGAATTTGGAATATTACACTAGTACTCTATGTGAACCTATACCTAGAATTCAAGGGAAAATTGCCAAAAAAGTCCTAAACCTATTGTAATTGTACCAATTCAGTCTTAAACCTTTTTTTTGACCGATTTAGTCCTAAACCTTCTGCGATTGTACTAATTTAGTCCATCCGGCCAAATTTGGCCGACCGGAGATGATGTGGATGCTAGCCGGCGCTGGCAACAATATTTTAATAATATTTTTATTATTTTGAATTTATTATCATTTTTTTTGAATTTTTTGTTGTTTTTCTTTTCTTTTTTTGTCTCTTCCTCCCTTGCCCCTCCCCTTCGTCAACCAGCTTTGACGAGGCTGCCGGCCACTGCGCAAGGATTGCAAAGCCCTCGTTGACGACCTCGCCTAGACCTAGGGGCCGTGGTGAGGGTCGTGGCCCTAACGATCCTCGCCGGCGGTCTTGCCCAGACCTTGAGCTCGCCTAGGTCTGGGAGGGGCAGCCGGGGGCCGCGACCCTCACCAGCGACCTTGCCCAGACCTAGGGGAGGCCTGGGGGCTGCGGCAAGGTAGCTTCGCCCGAATTTGGGTGAGGCCAACCTCACCATGGCTTGGTCGTGGCGAAGGCGGCCTCACCCGCGACTGGCGAGGCCATCGCGGGCCTAGGCGAAGGTCACCATGGCCTCACCAGCCACAGGCAAGGCCACCTTCGCCCATAGCCAGGCCATGGCGAGGCCACCTCGCTGTGGCCCCCAGGCCTTGCCCTAGTTTAGGTGAGGTTGCCGACGAGGGTGGCCGATCTTATTGGGGCCGTGACCCTCACTGGCCGCCGGCGAGGGCTTCACGGCCCTCGCGCAGTGGTCAACAAGCCTCATCGGAGCTGGCCGACCACTGCTGCCGGCGGCGGGGGGGGGGGGGGGAAGGGGGCAAGGGAGGAAGAGACAAAAAAAGAAAAAGAAAAAAATAGAAAAATTTTAAAAATAATAAAAAAATTCAAAAAATAATTAAAATATTGTCGCCAGCGCCGGCCAGTGTCCACGTCAGCTCCGGCAAGCCAAATTTGGCCAGATAGACTAAATTGGCACAATCACAAAAGGTTTAGGACTAAATAGGTAAAAAAAAAAAAGGTTTAGGACTTTTTTGGCAATTCTCCCTAGAATTGAATCACAATCTACAGGTTTCTAACTTTTGATATACAATAGAAAGTTTTGATATATCTTAAAAACTAATTTTTTCACATTAGTAACTTTCTCCAAGTAAAACTTTCTAAGACATGTTCTTTGCCATATATGAGAAAATATTGGGGAAAAAGATACCGCAAGTATCATGTCTTTCATACAGCGCTAACTCAAGTAACATAATTTTTTTTTCAATTACTTAAGTGTTATAATATGTTTTGGTCACGTAAGTGTCATTTAACCTTTCAATCTTTTTGAAAGTATTCACCACAAGTGCCATGTCACATAGTATTTTTGGCACTTAGGTAAACATTTTTAAAAAGTTACAACACTCAAATGATCAATTGAAAATTATGACATTTGTACTAGATTTATCTCGAAAATGTGGGAAAGGCTACGTTTATAGGCCTGCTTTAACCTTAGACTTTTATGATTAGTGGTCAATGTTATACTTAAGAGACCAAAATACGGTTGATCCATTATTCATTAGCGATTCAATTCTCAAGTCTTTTCCTTTTCATTTTATGTTGAATTGTTGCTCGAGAGACTTTTATGGTCGCCTTCCAATCCGAACACCGATTGGTGGGTGAGTATAAAAAGAAACCAGAGCACGCGGTTCAGTCTTGTAGGACGAAAGCACTTTGACCTGGGCCACAAGAGCCGCGTTGGAAAAAATCAACTTTGAATGTTTTACTCCAATCTCTATCGTCCTTTAGCCTTGTACCAATTGTTTAGACAAAGATCAATGTGTTAACACAGAAGTGAAGATCAAATATTGGGACATAATTAATTATGTCTAAGACAACTTTGGTCATGATAATTGATGAATATGGTTATTCCAAATGCATTTATGTTCTTTTTCTATTCCTAAAAAATAAACTATGTAGTTATCAAATTTTTTTGAATACTCAGAAACTCATCTAGGAAGCAAAAATAGAAAAGACTATTTCTGAATAGAAATTATTCTTAGAAACAAAAACATTATCAAACCCACCCTAAGATGCATCCACATTGTGTTGCTGTTTGTTCAAGAGAACGTATTGAGGAAGCCAAACATATCATTAGTGGTTTTAGTGTTGGTGAGCCAAAGGTGACCCTCCCAACGCTAAAACAGCTTGCATATTTGACAGATGCCAGTAGTATAGAAGTGTCGACTATATCTATTAATGGCTTAGCAATGACATCAATAAATGAAGCTTCGATTACGAATCCACACCCTAGATGATAAAATCACAAAGGATCAACACTGAACTTGGAAGTAAGATGATGCGTATTGCTGTTAAGATAAGTTAATGCTTTTGAAAGGTCTAAATTCTAGGTAAGTTCATTAGAAATCTAACCGGAGAATAATTGGTGGAAAGGTGGAAAATAGAATGAAAATTCTACTATTGTTAGCAATTCTGCTCTCTCAAAGAAGAGGTGGACTAATTGCGCAGTGGACAATGGGTTTACTCAACACCATCAAGGCTAATTCACCTACGTTCGGCAATCAATATTAAATTTAGGATACCTGTATTTGGTGCCTATTCAATACGGGATAAAGTTAGATATAAGGGAGATATAGATTGGATAAAATTATCCCAATGAGAAGTCGGATAAAGGTGGATAGAATTTCTAATATCTATAATAGGAAAGTTATTTTTCTCGAATAACAAACTTCTTAAATTAACAAAATTAAAATAAAATTTCAATATAAATATTATTTTAATTATAATATAAGAAATTCAAAATAACAAAAAATAAAAATTTATTTTTTTAATATCATATAATTTTTATTTATTTATTAAAAATTAATTATATCTTATAATATAAATTCAATAAATATTTATTACACATTTTAGGTATTTTAGTATTTTAGGTATGTTAGTATAGTTTACCATTTAATATAATTTTATTAGAGAATGATGGAAAGAGAAGAAATAAATAAAAAAAGAAATTAATTAAAAAAGAGACGAAAAAAATAAAATAATCAAATAAAAATAAAGTAGGCAAGAGTATTGCAAAAGATTTTTACCATATGCTTTTGCAAAATATTTGGTTCATTCATACTGATATGCCATTTATACCAAATAATGCACATAATATAATGTGAATATATCTGACTTTAATAATGCAATCATTAAACAGTGAATAAAATATAACAAAATTTCTATATTTTATATCTTATTATATCCAGTCTTGTCCTAATTAGAAATCTAGACGACCACACATAGCCAAATGTTTGTACATAGATTGGCGAAAATAGGCCAATGATGTCTTGGAATTAGAGTGCATAGCCAAAGTTAAGTGGAATTTGGAATATTACACTAGAACTCTATGAGAACCTATACCTAGAATTCAATCAGTATTTACGGGGTTTCTAACATTTGATATACAATACAAAGTTTCGATGTACCTTAAAAACTAAGTATTTCACATTAGTAGCTTTGTCCAAGTAAAACTTTCTAAGCCAACTTCCTGGCCATGTAAAAGATAATGTTAGAGAAAAGATATTACAAAAGTAATAACCTTTATACGACAATTATTTGAGTAATATAACCTTTTTTTTATCACTTGAATGTCATAATTTTTTTTGATAGCTTAAGTGATATTTAACTTTTCATTTGATCACTTCAGTATTATAATTTTTTTTAGAACATTCATAGATTGAAAATTATAACACTTAGATGAGTGTTTTTTTTTTAATTATGGTACTCAAATATCGAAAAAAAAAGTTAGAACACTTAAAATGAATAACATACGAAATTATGACATTTGTACCAAACTTGTCCCGAAAATGTTGGAAAGACTACGTTTATAGTAGTGCATTACCCTAGACTTTTATCTTTAGTGATCAATGTTAGACTTGAGAGATCAAAATACGGTTGATCCATTATTCATTGGCAATCATTCAATTCTTAAGTCTTTTCCTTTTCATTTTATGTTTAATTGTTGCTCAAGAGACTTTATGGTCGTCTGCCCAATCCGGACGTCGATAGGGGGCTGAACATAAGAAGAAAATCACAGCACGCGGTTCAGTCTTGACGAGAAAATATTCAGTGGTTCACAATCACCAGGTCATCTGCCTACCTGGCATATATTATCCCATGTGGAATACTAATAAAGTGACATTTGTCATCTGAGTTGGAAAAAAAATTAATATATAAATTCATCTTTCTCTCTCTTCTAGGTCTACTGAAGGACGGTCACTAGCTGCGCAGAGGCATTAATTGTTACTTTCTCTCTCAAGACAAAGTCTTTTCACTTTCGAAAATGAAGAAACTTTCCCTCTTCCTTCCCTTTCCCGACTCCATTTTTCCCTCGTTCATTTACTCGCCTGCTGAATCCTTCTCCTCCTCCTCCTTTTTCGACTTCGACTTCGACTTCAATCATCGCCGTCGTCACCTTTTTGGCTCCGGCGATAGAAATCGCGAGCGGCTAGGTTTTTATTTTGGGTTCGGGCACGTCGCCCTGAAGTGGAAGAAGTCTGCAATTGCTGGGTTCTCAGTCCTCACGCCGCTCGCTTCGCTTGTCTCCGTCGTCACCTTTCCGGCTCCGACGATAGAAATCGCGAGCGGCTTGGTTTTTATTTTGGGTTCGGACACGTCACCCCTGAAGCGGAAGAAGTTGCAATTGCCGGGTCCTCAGTCCTCACGCCGCTCGCTTTGCTTGTCGCCGTTGTGGCATTTCCGGCTCCGGCGATAGAAATCGTGAGCGGCTAGGTTTTTATTTTGGGTTCGGGCACGTCGCCCTGAAGCGGAAGAAGTCTGCAATTGCTGGGTTCTCAGTCCTGACGCCGCTCGCTTCGCTTGTCTCCGTCGTCGCCTTTCCGGCTCCGACGATAGAAATCGCGAGCGGCTCGGTTTTTATTTTGGGTTCGGACACGTCGCCCCTGAAGCGGAAGAAGTTGCAATTGCCGGGTCCTCAGTCCTCACGCCGCTCGCTTCGCTTGTCGCCGTCGTCACATTTCCGGCTCCGGCGATAGAAATCGCGAGCGGCTCGGTTTTTATTTTGGGTTCGGGCACGTCGCCCCTGAAGCAGGAGAAGTCTACAATTGCTGGGTCCTCAGTCCTCACGCCGCTCGCTTCGCTTGTCGCCGTCATTGCCTTTCTGGCTCCAATGATAGAAACTGCGAGCGGCTCGGTTTCTATTTCGGGCTCGGGCACGTCGCCCTTGAAGCGAAAGAAGTTTGCAATCGCTGGGTCTTGAGTGTTCTCGGCCTTCACATGCCACTCGCTTCATTCGTCGCCGTCATTACCTTTCCGGCTTCGGCTATACAAATCGTGAGTGGCTCGGTTTAGATGCGACCAGCTTTCTCCCACACAAGGTAAGAGTCCATGCGGCACTCTCGTTAATTTTAGGAAGAAAACCCATGTTTGTGCCCACTAATGCTTAACTCAGTAGTCTAGCATTAATCGTTGCAATTCACTTAGTAATCGAGACTAGATAGGACTAAGAAAAGGGAAGGAGGGTAGAAAGGCAATTGGGCTTCTATTGAAGACAACGAATCATGAGGGTCAACTCTTTTTTCCATGGAATTTGACTTCCAAAGGACTGACATGAAAACCAAGTTTATTTGTTTAGTTTAAATTATGATTCTATTGAATTGGTTTAGGTGTGGGCTGCTAGTTTGGCCATGGCAGTAGCATGAACTTTCTCTTTTTGTTTCCCTTGTAACTAATGACCAGAAATGATCTTTTAAGCATAATAGATCTAATCGAGTTGCCCACCATCTATTCGATGAAATGCTTGAACATTGTTGCTGGAAATGGAAGCTTGATTACCTTTTCAAAGTTATTGCTGCTGAACATTGTGAAATATTAGAGGAGATTAGCATGTAGAACAATTTAAAATGACAAATTTAGTATGTAAGGATTTACTCTGAAAGGTATTATGATTGGTTGATTGTTTTGAAGAACTTGTGATATCAATGTGACTTTTACATTGTATTTCAATCGTTTAGGACTACACCCTCCACTTATGTGCTAATAAATTTAAACTTTACATTTTTTGCAGGTAGTTATCTATTGGATTTGATTGTTTGGAGTTTATACAGCCACGAAGAAGTGTTTCTTGGAGAGCAGGTGACCATTTCACTCGCACATATATCTTCATTTCTATGTGAATTGGCTTCTAATTCATGGTGAAGAATTTAAACTTTTCCTTTATTTGTTGATGATTTCAGTTTCCTTTTTTCCCCTCTATCAGCAATGCTAGTGATGCCTTTGATAGGTTGAGGTTTTTGAGTGTTACTAAGCCTGCTTTTCTTGGAGATGTTGGTGATTTGGAGATAAGAATTAAATTAGATTCCTAGACCTCAGTAACTAATCTGACTTGTTTGCGAGATAAATGGGTATGACTCTTCTCTTTAGAATTTAAGTTTGTTTGACTTTATCTTTTCTCTTTAAATGATGATTTTTTTTTTCAAAACTTGTAGAAGCTGCAAAGGATAATGTCATCATCCATAATGTTGGTAAAGATTTTGAATTTAAAATTGGCATGACATTTGCTAACGAGGACGAAGCTTATAATACATATAATGCATATGCAATTTGCAAAGGATTTGGAGTACGAAAAGGACAAAAAGCAAACAATAGTAAAGGAATCTTGCGAACATGCACATTTTTGTGTAACTATGAAGGACATTCTCCACCAATCCTACCTCATGAACAAAGAGATGTATATTGGACTGTGAAAAGAACCGGATGTAAAGCTTGCATTAAATTCAAAATTGAAGATGGAGTTTGGGTAGTTGTCAAATTTGAGGAGGTTCATAATCATCCTTTTGTTGATGATAAACAAAAGCACTTAATACGGTCATATCGGCACATAACGGATACTAATAGAAGTATTTTGGCTTCTTTGACTAGGGCTGGTGTAAGGGCTATGAAAGCATATTCGTACCTTAGTAGTGAAGCAGGAGGACAAGAGAATGTTGGCTTTACACTACGAGATTGTCAAAATTTTTTGCAATCAAAGAGAAGGAACTTTATTATTGCAGGGGATTGTCAAAATCTCATTAACCATTTTAATTTTTTACAATCAAATGGAAGTAATTTTTCTTATACATTTCAGCTGGATCAAGAGGAAAGATTGACCAATTTTTTTTGGTCCGATGGTGTTTCTAAGCTGGATTATGAAAGTTTCGGAGATGTTGTGGTATTTGATACTACTTACCGTACAAATAAGTACAATATGATATGTGCACCTTTTGTTGGCTTGAATCATCATTGGAAAAATGTTCTATTTGGTTGTGCATTTCTATTGGATGAAACCATTGCTTCTTTTGTGTGGGCTTTTCAATCTTTTTTAGAGGCAATGGGTAATAAAGCACCCAAGACTATTTTCACTGATCAAGATCATGCAATGGCAAATGCCATCAAAACTGTTCTTCCAAACACAAATCATCGTTTATGTGTATGGCATATTGGGAAAAATGCTATGCATCATATTGGACATCTTCTTGGAAAGCCGGGGTTTTGCAATAAATATTGGTATAAGTTTTTATATAAGTGTGAATCAGAACTTGAATTGGAAAACACTTGGAAGGCTATGTGTCACGAGTGGAAGTTAGAGGACAACAAGTGGTTGGATAATATCTATCGCCTACGTCATAAATGGTGTCTTGCATTTGGCCGAGATATTTTTTCTGCAGGAATTAGATCCACCCAAAGAAGTGAGAGCACTAATAGTGTCTTCAAGAAATGGCATGTAAGAGTATGACTTTGTCTGAATTTGTTACTCATTATGAAAAGCAAGCAGAGAAAATGCGCTACTCTGAAGTTATTGATGATTTTGAGTATGCTCGAGGAATGCCGCGAATGATGGTTGAAAATAGTGGAATATTGAAACATGTGGCACAGGTCTACACACATGTCATTTATAGAAAGTTTGAGGATGAGTTATTGCATTCTTTGTCTGAACATGTTCTTAGATTAGAAACTGATGGGCCATTGCACACTTACATATTGGGAGCTGATAGTAGTGAAAGAAAGCATATTGTCCATTTTTGTCTGGGCGATTCTACTATTACATGCAGCTGCAAGTTATTTGAAATGCAAGGATGGTTGTGCAGGCATGCTTTATGTATCTTGATACATGTTGTAAATGTTCCAAGAATTCCATTACAATACATTTTGAAGAGGTGGACAAAAATTGCGAAACAAAGTAGTCATTGCGATGATGTTGGAGAGAGCTCTCGTGATGCGGGAAAGTCAAAGATATTGCGCTTGAAGAGGTTAATGCAATTGGCTTTCAGTGTTATGAATATTATTGCCAATCATGATGTTACGGAGAAGATTGCAACTACAACCTTGATGGATCTTCGCTCTCATGTTACAAACAAAATACAATCTCTCACAGGTCAAGATGATGTTAATTCTTTACTGGAAAATGATGAATCTGCATATGCAACAGACTGTGGAATTCAAATACTTGATCCTCTTCAGAGAAAGCCAAAAGGTGTACCAAATGCTCGGTTGAAGAGCGCTAGTGAGAAGCGAAAGAGAAAGAATCCTCATGCACCGGAGGCAACCTCACACTAGGTGCGTGATATGAGAAAAGCATTTTCTTTCCTTTTTGTGGCTCTAATATGGTTTTCTTTAGGCATGTTGTAAGAAAGTACACGATATTTTTCATCTTATAGTGTTGAATAAACCTTATGGTTTGAACTTCATCCTTTTTTTTTTTTCAGATGAAGACAGCAGCGGGTGTTAATTGATGCTGTTTTATGACATCAACAACAACAAAAATTTCTTAGTTCTTTTTTTGCATGATGGGAGCAACTTCCTACAGTTTATACTTGATTTGTGCTCAATTTTGCCCATTAGTGACCATATTTTTTTTGGTAAAGATTAGTGAGCATATTTGCAACAACTATTTGTCGCATTTCTTCACTAAACAGATTAAGTTTTGTCGTTGCCCAATTTTGACGTGTGTTTGCAATCCAATTCTCTCCAACACAAGGTAAGAATCCTTACTCTACAAACTCAGAGGTAAATTTCTAAGCAGAAATTGGTAACCAACTGGAAGTTTTTTCTGTTGCTCACTCGTCTAGTACTTCAACAGGATGATGGTCGAGTACATGATTAAATAGGTAATCAACTGGAAATCAATGTCAAGACGAGAATGTTCCTGATAGGTTGGCTGAAAGAAGTTCACTGCAGATTCGAACTCATGCCCGAAACTCTGTATCTCACTATATGATTCTGTGGAATCCATGTAGCGACCTGAGGAGACACTTTAATGTTGTTGTTAATGAAAAATCTGAAATGGGGTGTACTGCTTTTTTGTTTTCTTTAATGAAGGATAAATAGCTTATGAAGTTTTGGTGGTTGGCAACTGTCATATTAGTTGGTGATGTTATGTCACTGCTTTGGTCCCCCCATGCATTCTGATTTGAGGAAGTGATATCTTTTTGCCAGATTTGAGGTGATGGGATATGTGACAGGGTTTGGGAATCCAGACTGGGAGAGAACACATTAGGTTGCTGGGAAGATAGTAGTCGTCATCACTGCGCTTCTCAAAAATGGGGCCAAGTGTGTTGGAAAGACTGTTATGGATGAATTGGCTTTTGGGCAAGCCTCTTTTGTGTACAATAAAATTATCTATTATGTATGCATTGTGTATGTATGTATTAGGTTAGAACTTGCTGGATTTGTATAGCTTTGGGCCCATAATATGCTTTGTGGCATTGTTTCAGAATGACTGGAGAGAACATCCACCATGGAACTCTTGTCAATCCCCAAATGCCTTCTCATATTCCAGGAGGATTTTCTGCTAGTTCAACAGTCGCTGTTGCAGTTGAACTTGTCGACTTTGCTCTTGGTATGGGATTTTGATGTGGCTAAAAGTCCTTCAATTGCTTTGCTGCTGTTTGCAATTTTCTCATGGAAGTTGTCAGTTAGACTTGATTGGCCCTTTAACAGCATGATATTATTGCAATATTATTGCTTCTATTTGAAGTGTATGTTTTGCCTTGTCTTGATTTTTTTTGTAGATGAGATTCCGAGAGAGAAAATTTCCCTGATTTCTCATGCAATGAATTCTTTTCTGTAGGGAACTACTAATAGTTCCATTGTTTTAGATTCACTAACAGATTGCCATATGTAGAAATATGGGCCAAAAGTTTCAGTAACTCTTTGGCTGCAGATTCAAGACCGTAATCTCTTCATTTCACATGAAAAGATAGGATGATTTTAATTTGTTTTGTTTTTGTGCCCCCAATATATTGGGGTAGTGTTTTTTTGTTTTTTTTTCATAACATTTAGGGTAGTTTATGGGGTCTCTTTTTATATGTAATTTCCTTTTGTTGTCTGTGCTCTTATCAAAAGAATAAGCATACATCTGTCTTGTTCATGTGGAAGTTTTCAGTGAAAGGATAATTATTGCTCTGACTATGAAAAACTTTTGGCCTCTAGAAGGTAGTCCTAAAGTAATAATTTGGACAGGTGAAATATGAGTCTTGTGTAGGTATTCTCCTACCTTCAGGTGTATGAATATTTCATTATTTTTAGTTGGCTTGGCAACATTATTGGTAGCAGAACTGAAGTTGATGTTTCTCAACCAAGCTGAATCTCCTTGCTATCTTATTTAGCTAGATGCACGATCCTACCACTTCTATCTTTCCGTCGTAAGGTTTCATTAGATCCCTTATTTGCGCATGCCCCTAACGCTTTTTGATGATTTTGTAGGGACCAATACTGTTGGATGTGTGAGAATTCCAGCATCATTCTGTGGCATCATTGGATATAGACCATCACATGGTGCTGTATCTACAATTGGGGTTTTGCCAAACTCACAAAGCTTAGATACCATTGGTATGAATATGGAATAAGTTGACAAGTCTGACATCACTATTGTAGGAGATTCCTAGGAACTTTCTTTTGAATTTCGTTTGTTTGCACAAATTGATATTGATGTTTGGATGAACTTTTTACTTTTTGAAGCTTTTTGAGGATTCTCTTACTCACTGCATTGTCTTCTCTTGTATTCAAGCATTTCTTTTGTCCTCTACACTTTGATAACTTTATAGAACTTCTGCAGGATGGTTTGCCCGTGATCCGTCAATTTTGCATTGTGTTGGACATATTCTACTGCAATTGAATACAGTAGAACCTAGAAGGCCAAGGAGACTTGTTTTTGCCAATGATCTCTTTGAGCTTTCTAACGTCCCAAAGCACAAGTCCTTGTGTGTTGTTAGTAAAGCAGCTGAAAAGTTGTCTGGGTGTAGGTTTCCTTTTATGAACTCATCCCTACACTTGGTTATATTTATATTGTAATTGATGGTCCAATATTTGCTCATGCTATGTATGTTGCAATATCTTCTCTAAATGGAATTTTTCTTTGGGACTATGCAGATCAGCCGCCCAAGCATATAAATGTTGGTCAGCATATTGCTTCAAATGTCCCCAGCCTCAAAGATTTCTGTGAACAATCGACTAATCTTCAGAATGGAATATCTACTCTCAAAGCACTTTCTTCTGCCATGCTTTCGTTGCAAAGGTGTTTCTCTATCATAACTTTGTATTAATATTAATATTATATTCCTAGCAGGCCAATTTATATTGGTCCTTGAAGCCCAAAATGCAAACAGAATTGAAACCAGGGGTCTAATCATGGTGCTGGATGTCTTGGCTTTATGGGGGCAGTAAGCCTAGCTGCCTGCACTAAATTCGTTTTGTACTGTTCCTAGAGCAATTATTATATCTCAGTTGCGCATTTAACTAGTTCCCTTTCTCAATTGCATAGTTGAATACTTGTTGGTATGTTTCATTTTGGTTGAGGTGGTGTCATATTCTGACCATCTTTAGTTTTCTGTGCAATCGCTTCCCAGATGTGAATTCAAAACAAACCATGAAGAGTGGGTCAAATCAGTCAAACCCAGGCTAGGACCTCAGGCGGCTAATTGTGTTCGTACAGCAGCAAATACTTCAATTGAAAACATTAAAACTTTATACCAAGTCAGAAGTGAGATGCAAGCAGCCCTTCAAAGTCTCTTAAAGGTAGTTGATACTGTTCTTTGGCACCATCTTATTTATGCATTTCTCATACTGCATTTCTAGTTGCAAGCATACTGGGCTCTATAATTTTCTTGCTTAGCATTTTCTTTATGGTTGTTGTGGTGGTCGGTAATCAGGTTTATATTATTTCTTTTTTAAGCTCCACGGATGTTGCTGTATTTGCATTCTTTTAAATTATTCTTTGACCAACTTTTAAATTTATCTTTCTCTTTGTTTCACATTGTACACCAGGATAACTAGAATTACATGATGGGAAAGGACTATTTTGACAATTTTCTAATTGATTTTATATCTTTTTGTTCTTGTTCATCAGAACTGTTGGGATTTTGCAGTAGATGAGATGAGACTTCGGTGTAGGAAAAAAAATGCAAAATTGTTTGACTTACAAGTGAAACAATATTCTTGTTACTTGTTCTATGCTTGCTTTGCCATGACGCTTGTTTGACATGCCATCATCTAGCTGCTTCCATAATTCAGTAACACTTATCTGATGTCTATTGTATTTTTTGCATTCCAGGATGATGGTATATTGATAATTCCCACAGTAGCAGATCCTCCCTTGCCAACGAACTTAAAGAAGTGCTCGTCTGCTGAATTTTTTGACAGAGCACTTGCCTTGATAAGTATCTCGAGCATGTCTGGATGCTGTCAGGTAAGCAGTCTAGATTTTCCTATGCCACATGGATTTCCTCTTTCAACCTACTTTGGTGAGTCCAACTCACACTCTTACAATTTATCTGATTGCAGCAGCACTTACCTCAGTGCTAGTGTTGTTATCAAAATAGTGCTTGCCCTTGATATTTTGAGTGATCTTCCCAAACTTTTGGACATTATGAGGATGCTTTTCTGGAGATTTGTCTGCAACTAAAAAACACACACATGCACACACATACACGTTTCTTTGCTTTTTTTATTTTTATTTTTAGATGGAGTGGCTAATTCATTTTCTAGGGTTGTCTGCATTGTTCTCCGTCTTTACCATTGATTCAACATGTTTAAAGTGGATATATTTAAAGTGAACAAAGTGAATGTTATCTGACACTTTACTCGTGTGGTTTATTTGTGTTATATTTTTGCAAGGTAATGCTGCATATAAGGGACGCCAGTGGAATAAAGCTGTAACTTACCATAGTGAAGCTATCAAATTGAATGGGACAAATGCCACTTACTATTGCAACTGTGCTGCTGCATATTTGCAATTAGGATGGTATCTGATTATTTTTGTTATATCTCAAATATCTATATTGATTAGCACTTTATCTATGTCTTCCTGCTAACCACTGTTCATTGTCTGCAGTTTTCAACAAGTGAAGAGGACTGCACCGAGGCAATCTCACTGGATAAAAAGGTAGAAGATATAGAATGCATAGGCAGTCCTTTTTTTCTTCTTGCATCACTTGATTTCTTAAATACCGTGCTGGTAATTAAATTAATGAATCAAAGAGATTACATAGCTTATAAGCACTCGGGTTGGCCCTTTCCCCAATTACCTTAATTTCTCAAGTCCATGGTTGATAGATATTAATTTCACAAAGAACATAGTAGAGTTGGCTTTGGAAAACTTTAAGTGGCCGATGTACTATCAATATCTATATGAGTAGATCATATGATAGTAATTTATGAATTTCTGATATCTAAAATAGAAAGCTACTTGTCATGCCACATGGTTTGTCTTTGGTTCCATGTGGTTGCATAAGTTGGCATCATGAATGTTTGAGCTCAAGTAGGTAGGATCATTTTTTACTGAATGCTGAATCCTTTAGTTGGGGCTTGGAGATGGGACTAGATTGTCTTGGTTATTTGCTTGCAGAATGTTAAGGCGTATCTAAGACGTGGAATGGCTAGGGAGTCGCTTATCTGCTATAAAGAGGCTTTACAAGGTGTGCAGCCTAGACCTTATCCTAATAGGTAACTTGTGACAATGCTTGATTCAATGGACCTATGCACCGAGAAGGAGTCACTTTTGCTGTTTCCTTTCCCAAACTAACAGTTTGCTATTGTGGTCCACAGATTTCAAGCATGCTCTTGTTCTAGAACCGCAGAACAAGGATGCTAGTCTTGCCGAAAACCAAGTCAGGAAATTACTGAGTTGATATTAATGTGAATCTAAGGCTACCCATGAAGATGCCGCGGTCTTTGGGTGTTGTGAATGATGATGTTGACTGTTCTCGTCCTTTCAAGCTCAAGGAACGGAATAAAAAAGAGGATGATGCTTTATGTTGAGGAAATGTTTTGCCACTGGTCCAAAACATGAATTTTTAGACTGTTGATTAAAAAAATGTGCTGTCATAATCAGATTAAGCAAATTTTGATTCTAAGACAGAATCACTGGAATCGCTTCCAGTCCTCGACTGCATACATGAAGTGAGTTGTGGCTTGTATCTATAGCACCGATTTTCTGGTTCTTTAAGTTCATGAAAGGTGGGGCTATAACTCGTGATCTCGCTTTTTCCTCGTCTCAATCAAGCTTATATCCTTTTTGCTAATGTGTCAAATTGGCGGTTGTACCCGCAGTCAACAGAATATGTTCCTTCCCTCTCACGTCATTTTGTGTGTGAATGAAAGGTGGCTACCGTGTTCCTAGTGATATCTTTTTCTCTATTTTCTTTCTATCCTTGGCCTCAGAATATACGAAATGTAAATTTTGGTTCCAGTTGCGAAAATCTTGAAGGGAAACGAAAGGTAATGGTGCTTCAAAACAGATAAGAAAATGTTCATCCTGTACCCATCCTACCCTTACTTTCCTTTCGTGATAGATATGGTATGAAAATCGTTGCTGCAATCGCAAGAGTCAAAATTTGGAAAGAGGAAATAACAAAGTTACAAAAAACGTAGAGAAAAGGAAATGAAATTGCAATGTTATCCCTAAAGAATAATCTCATTCAATCATATTTGAGCATAAAACTTCATAGATCATAGTTCTTCATGGATCATAATTTCTCCCTTCTACAGATGATGGTCTACACCGTACTCCTAGAATTATGAACTACTGAGAGAAAGAACATCAATTGGTGACAGAGAGACAAATGAATACTATCTTGGACGAAAAATTATGCATCCCTTTAAACATGTGCAAGTACTGTCTTTATAAAAAAAAGAGAGAACGAAAAATCACTTTATCCCATTGTACTCCACATGTGTCTCTACAAAATCATTTGTAGGCTTGACGAGGCTAAAATATATTTCTCGGATCATTATTATTACATACCTCAGAGAAATACATCACAATCCTTATAATATATAATGGTCTGCACTAAATGAAGGAAAATGCTAAAAGCAGCAAAAGTAAATTACAATCTTCTCACTTAGCCTCTGTCCTCTCTCCATTAGAGCTGCCATCATCTATCATGACTTCAGCACCACAACAGCCATGCCCGTTGGTCTTGCTCTCCAATCTTCTCCAACAGCATCGATATTTGTCCCGAGCACCTTTCTCAAGCTCTGACTTCCTTTCCAAAGACTCTTTATTCTCCTTCCAGACCCTTCCATTGGTGTATACCTCTTCCTTCCAAATGGGGACAGATGCCTTTATCTCGTCATCACGGTAAACTGATGATACTGCAATGAAGACACTTGTTTCTCCAGCTGGGACAAGGCTAAGGTAGTGGGCAACTGCGATGGACATGCAATTCCAGGATGGTCTAGCTGATTGACATGCAGACTTGATGCACCATATAGCCATTGGCACATATGCTTCATACCCGAGCTTCAAGACTGTTTCAGGCCTCAAATGTGTCGTGAGTCATTACAGAAAATGTCGTGATGGCATTAGCCTGTGGTGCGCCGACATAATTGATATATTTAGCCATATCAACTGGATTGTGCTCTTCCAAGATTTCAATACAATCTCTATCCTCATCAGCCATCCTTTCACCTTCATGATCTTTCGGCTTCAATGTATTTATTGTTACCCAGAATAAGATTCCTATACCTGAAGAATAATGGGGAGGAGGTGAGTGAGCCTGAGAATGGCTTATCAAATCCTCTTAACAACAAAAATGATGCAAAAAAAACAAAAAATCTTTGTGGATAATGATATCATGAGAGATAGATAGACCACAAATTTTCAAAGCATCCAGTAGGATATCATTTTCATCAGTATTTGGCTCCTGAAGGTTCCAAAGAGGCAACTTATTGTACAAAACCATCTTTAGAGCACAATCTCTCTTTTATTTGTGCACAACCCAGCCAAGAGTTAATCTTTTGTTCTTCCCCCACCCAAGAAAAGAAAGGATGCATTAAGTTGGAGCAAGAACTAAGGCGATCTCTAGTGTCACATGAACTAATGAATAGAATGACAATAACACATCAGCCATCACCAGCAACAGTAACTATAACAAAACCCTCTATGCTAACAGACTGAACCATTTGGTTTTGCTCAAAATCTCTGCAATTCCATTTTGAGAGAGAGAGGGACGGCAGACCTGTGCTGGAGCTAGTAAGATTGCCAACTTGAACAAGGAAATCCTTGATGATGCGGTGAAAGATGGTGCCATCGTAGTAGCCTTCGAGGCAGAGCTGATCAAAGGCCCTCACGGCCTAGGCACTTCTTTTGGCCAGATCTCAATGTCGAGTGGGCCATGCATTGTGTTCAGCACTACCTTCCCCTATGTCAGAATGCATGGTTGACATATTCTTCTAGCCAAATTCTACAACGACTCTGGATGCAGTGAACTCGACGAAGATGAATCTCCGATTTCAGAGAATCCTCCCCGATGCGATGTTCCAAGGTTTTCTGTAGCTCAGTTGAGGAAGAAGAACGCCCAAACGAAGCCGTTAGCCAGTGGTACCCAAAATGTTAAATACACAAATCTAGCTAGCTTCAACCATTAATGTCCATAGTCAAGACATTAGCTCATCCAACCATCAGGGAGTGCAAAAAAGATTATGAATTTGGAAACCAAATTCCTTTAAATACAGAAATTAAACAATGTTGAAGAGTATGCTAATATTACACATATAACCTTAAGATCGAGGACTTCACTCAATGCAAATTAAGCTCAATTATTGTCCATACAACAGCTCGATTCTACATGACTTCATCACTCCTTCAATATTCCCGTTGCCACCGAAAGACCCAATTGACATAACAAATAGGAAATTTCCTCTTCTCACAACAAAAATCTGTCTTCAGCACAAACCAAATGAAAGATATAATCATCTTTACAATGCAAGTGCACTCCAAACTGAAGATACCTTAAAAAATTCATAATCTTTGGATAATAAATAAATTGGAAGACAAGAGTTTCTTAAAAATTGTCATTTTGCGCCACGGTTCTCTAAACATCACCCATTGAACACAAACCCAACCCCTAAGGACCTACACTCTTCTGCATTCTTGAGAGTGGAATAAGCAATCTCGACCCAATTCACCATTCACTTGTCTTAAAATCCAATAGAAAAGAAGAGAAAAAGGCCACTGCCAGCCACACTAGATAGACACAGACCTGAAATAGAGTTGATGAGTCCGTATCCATCCCATTTAAGAATCTACAGTTCCACCCCAACACTTCATGCCTAGAGTACCCTACAGAGATTAGAGTATGAAATCCTATGTAAGGTTTATACGAACAGTCCATAGAAGTTAGCATAAGTCTGAAGATTCAGACACAAACTTAATCATGTTGAAAAAACACTGTCATGTGTATCTGTTGAAGAATTTAAATCACCTGTCAATTTTAGAAAGGCGTCGCTTGCATAAACAATGGGCATGTCCGGTAAGTTCACATCAGTTCTGGAAAGCAAGACATACATATTGCGGCAAAGCCAAAATGAAGGAATCAGTAATGTCGATACAAGAGAAGGCAATAATGAAATTGAGACAATTAGGTACTTGTGAAAACTCACAATACAAAGCTTTGTTTGATTCTACCAAGAGATATAAATACGGATGAACTGAGAGGACTGGATCCGGTATAAGCATCTTTCCCCACAAACCAGTCTACCAGTTGATTTACTGTAGTTAGTAAGCACCGACATAATTTGACTGATAGCAGAAGTGGCCCTTTGCTTCTCAGAATCACTTGCCTCACAAGGCTCTTCTGCCTCTACTCCTATCATAGTCGGACGCAACGCATGAAAACTTGCCAGAAACTACTAGGAAATTAAGACATGAATAAATTGAAGACACAATTTTCAATGAAAAACTCAAATTCTGATATGTAGGGAAAATACCATCATATGAATATGTGATGATATCTTTACAAGGGAATCGACGCTTAGGCATTCAAAAGAATCGTGGTCAAGAAACCATCGAGAAAGTCCAGATGCAAGAAAGAGTATGGCACAACATCATCGCTTAAACTTAGATGCAGATATAAAACTTCAATTTCAGATAAACTCAATGGATTCGAATTAGCATACACATTAAAATGATGTTTATGCAAATAGCAAGGTACAGCAGCCACTGAAACACAACCACAGATTCCCACCTAAAACCCTTAAGCCCATCCTAGTATCAACTAACGGAGGAGGCCAAGTCATGATGAAACTAAACAGGTGAACATCACAAACTAATCGACATGATGAAACTAGCAAAGCATGTCTGGGTGACTGGAACCAGAACATCACTAAACTAACCCCCCGGCCAAAGCATATTGGAGTGCTGAACTACAAGAGAACGAATTACAACACTAGTAGTAAGTAAATGCACACAAGAACAATTCAATTCTCAGCAAACACGCACCTCTGCTATCCAAATCCAAAACTGAACCAAAGGCCGAAATACGACCCAATTCCGCCAGATCGTCCGAACACACTTCCCTCCTACAGGAGCCCAACACAACATCCCTCAACGCACCACCGACCTCCTCACACGGGTTCACTCCATTCCTCCCATTAGCAGAGCAGGACAGCCTCCAGCGCCTCGATATCGGCACCTGGACCGCCACGAAATGTGCGACCGCCCCACCGTCCTAATCGAACACGGGGCTCATGTGGAACAGCATCCACAGCGGCGTCCCGTCCTTGCGGTAGTTGAGCAGACTGATTTGCATCGGCCGCTCCTCGCGTATGGCCTCCCGAATCTCCATCACCGACCGCTGGTCCGTGCAGGGGCCCTGGAAGATCTTGCCGTTGCGGCCGACGACCTCGTCTTGGGCGTAGCCGGACATCTTGAGGAAGCCACGGCTGCCGAAGACGATGGGGTGGCCGCCGATGCAAGGGTCGGTGATGGTGAAGTTGTCGGGCAAATCGTCGAGGGCGTCGCGCGCCAAGCGAGAGTAGCGGGCATCGAACGACTGCTCTATAAGAGCCGATTGAGACTCCATCTCAATAGCACACGCGCTCCTTCAGCTCTGTCAATGCCTTGTCCTGAGCGTTTTGAGCTCAATCCCATGTACGCGTCCCCTCTGATTGCTCGAAAAAGAGCGAAATCGAGCGAGCGAGCGAAAGAGAGAGAGAGAGTGATGAAAGGGGGTTAAAAAAGGAAAGCGAGGGAGGGACGACGCGGATCTGAGCAACAGCAGCGATGACCGGCGGGGGCTTTGGGGGAGGGGAGGCGGAGCGGAGGCGGACGCAAAGGCGGTGGGGGAGTGCTGGAGAAAAACGAGAGAAGTGTCTTCGTTTCTTCAGAGTCGTCCAAAATTTAAAAAGGAGAGAGAGTTTTATTGAGCGGGAGTTTTTAGCATTTATTGCTCATCTGACTTTTTCTGTGACAGCAGAGGAGAGAGAAAAACTGCGGCCCAGAGGAGAGAGAAAAACTGCACCGATTTTAATCTTTTTTATTTTTTAGCCTGTCCAACTCACACGCCACGTGTTGATATTTCGATGGAGCCACGTAGGAAAATGCGTGCCACATAGGATGATGACATGGTGATCTCTAACAACTGAATATTTTCTCAATCTTGACGGACAAAAGCACTTTGACCTGGGTCACAAGAGCCGTGCTGGAAAAAATCAACTTTGAATATTCCACTCCAATCTCGATCATGCTTTAGACAAAGATCAACGTGTTAACACGGAAGTGAAGATCAAATATAGGGACAAAATTAATTATGTCTAAGACAACTTTTTCATGATAATGAACGAATAGGGTTGCACACATAATTGAAGTAGAATCTGATTCTATCACTATATTAAAATATCCAATTTAAAAAACATATATTGATAGATGGAGAGAGATTACATGTATTTATAAAACATGAAAACCCCATAAATAAAGTAGGTAAGAGTATTACGAAAGATTTTTACCATATGCTTTTGTAAAATATTTGGTTCATTCATACCGATACGCCGTTTATACCAAATAATGCACATAATATAATGTGAATATATTTGACTTTAATAATGCAATCACTAAATAATGGATAAAATTTAACAAAATTTCTGTATTTTATATCTTATTATATCCAATTCTATCATAATTAGAAATCTAGATGACCAAACATAACCAAATGTATGTACGCTAGATTGGCGAAAATAGGCCAATGATGTCCTGGAATTAGAGTGCACAGCCAAAGTTAAGTGGAATTTGGAATATTACACTAGAACTCTATGAGAACCTGTACCTAGAATTCAATCACTATTTACGGGGTTTCTAACATTTGATATACAATACAAAGTTTAGATATACCTTAAAAACTAAGTATTTCACATTAGTAGCTTTGTCCAAGTAAAACTTTCTAAGCCAACTTCTTGGCCACGTAAAAGATAATGTTAGAGAAAAGATATTACAAAAGTAATAACCTTCATATGACAATTATTTGAGTAGTATAAATTTTTTTTATTACTTGAATGTCATAATTTTTTTTTGATAACTTAAGTGATATTTAACTTTTCATTCGATTATTTGAGTATTATAAATTTTTTTAGAACATTCATAGATTGAAAATTATAGCACTTAGATGAGTTTTTTTTTTTTTTTAATTATGGTACTCAAATATTGAAAAAAAAAGTTATAACACTTAAAATGAATAACGTACGAAATTATGACATTTGTACCAATCATTCAATTCTTAAGTTTTTTCCTTTTCATTTTATGTTGAATTGTTGCTCAAGAGACTTTATGGTCGTCTGCCCAATCCGGACGCCGATAGGGGGCTGAATATAAGAAGAAAATCACAGCACGCGGTTCAGTCTTGTCGGACAAAAGCACTTTGACCTGGGCCACAAGAGCCGTGTTGGAAAAAATCAACTTTCAATATTCCACTCCAATCTCGATCATGCTTTAGACAAAGAACAACGTGTTAACACGGAAGTAAAGATCAAATATAGGGACAAAATTAATTATGTCTAAGACAACTTTGGTCACGATAATGAACGAATCGGGTTGCACACATAAGATAAATTGAAGTAGAATCTGATTCTATCACCATATTAAATATCCAATTCAAAAAACATATATTGATAGATGGAGAGATTGCGTGTATTTATAAAACATGAAAACCCAGTAAATAAAGTAGATAAGAGTATTACGAAAGATTTTTACCATATGCTTTTGTAAAATATTTGGTTCATTCATACCGATATGCCATTTATTCCAAACAATGCTCGTAATATAATGTGAATATATTTGATAAAGTATAACAAAATTTCTGTATTTTATATATTATTATATCCAATTCTATCATAATTAGAAATTTCGACAACCAAACATAACCAAATGTATGTACACCATATTGGTGAAAATAGGCCAATGATGTCCTGGAATTAGAGTGCACAGCCAAAGTTAAGTGGAATTTAGAATATTACACTAGAACTCTATGAGAACCTACACCTAAAATTCAATCACTATTTACAGGGTTTCTAACATTTAATATACAATACAAAGTTTAGATATACCTTAAAAACTAAGTATTTCACATTAGTAGCTTTGTCCAAGTAAAACTTTCTAAGCCAACTTCTTGGCCATGTAAAAGATAATGTTAGAGAAAAGATATTACAAAAGTAATAACCTTCATATGACATTTATTTGAGTAGTATAATTTTTTTTATCACTTGAGTGTCATAATTTTTATGGTAACTTAAGTGATATTTAACTTTTGATTTGATCACTTCAATATTATAATTTTTTAGAATATTCATAGATTGAAAATTATAACACTTAGATGAGTGTTTTTTTTTTTAAATTATGGTACTCACATATCGAAAAAAATAATTATAACACTTAAAATGAATAACATATGAAATTATGACATTTGTACCAAACTTGTCCCGAGAATGTTGGAAAGACTACGTATATAGTAGTGCCATTACCCTAGACTTTTATCATTAGTGATCAATGTTAGATTTGAGAGATCAAAATACGGTTGATCCATTATTCATTGGCAATCATTCAATTCTTAAGTCCTTTCCTTTTCATTTTGTGTTTAATTGTTGCTCAAGAGACTTCATGGTCGTCTGCCAATCCGGACGCCGCTAGGTGGCTGAATATAAGAAGAAAATCACAGCACGAGGTTCAGTCTTGTCGGACAAAAGCACTTTGACCTGGGCCACAAGAGCCGCGTTGGAGAAAATCAACTTTGAATATTCCACTCCAATCTCCATCATGCTGTAGACAAAGATCAACGTGTTTACACGGAAGTGAAGATCAAATATAGGGACAAAATTAATTATGTCTAAGACAACTTTGTAGGGTTGCACACACAAGATAAATTGTAGTAGAATTTGATTCTATCACCGTATTAAAATATCCAATTAAAAAACGTAAATTGATAGGTGCAAAGAAACTACGTGTATATATAAAAAATGAAGACCCGTAAATAAGTGATGTAAGATATTTTTTTCATGTATGCAGACATGATATTTCAAGTAAAAAAAAATTGTTAATTATATGATAGAAGTGCCAAAGAGAGAAGATCATCTAAAAAGTCATAAACCTATTATACAGTCAATAAATCAGTGATAACCTTTTCAATTTGGCCAATGCAATTCCAAACCTTATAACGATTTTCCAATGTAATCATTCTAATCAATTTAGCTTGGAAGGAGTTGATGTGCTGATTTAGTCAATGCCAATCGTCCTACGTGAAAGGCCCCACAATCTAACTTATCCAATAGGACTCAAAACAATGTCTTTTTTTTTTTATATATATTAAATATATGAATGCTAGCAATCCTACATGGCATTGTTAGCGCTAATGTGGATAATTTTTAATAATTTTTTTATTTTTTTAACTTTTTAATTTTTTCTTATTTTCTTTTCTTCTCTTTTTTTTTTCCTGAACTTTTTATTTTTACAGTGACCGGCGAAAGTTGCTAGGCCCTGGCCAGTCATTGGCGAGGCCTGGCCCTTAACGGCTACAACAGAGGCCAGCCTTGGCCTCTCCCAGGTCTGGTCCTCTCTCCGACGAAGGAATTTGCAGTCCGTCTCTCTTTGCTGCTCTGCTAGGTCGACTGAATTCATTGAGTGCTAGCGAAGCGATTCAGATAATCTAGAGCGAGGGAGGGAGAGAGCAATAACGACAAACAGTAAACTTTCTCCTAGAGAGAGAATCAAAAAGATGAGAGAAAATGCATGGGCGTCCATATCTCGCACCACGTCCGATGCTCCATCTCACTAGATGCGCGACGGTTACTGTCCCCACCGGCCTCACCTACGAGGTCCAGCATCGAGCCGTGGATCGCAGCTGGCAGCAACACTTGCCCCATCAACCTCGCCCTGCTCCTCGACTCCGCCCTTATCCCCAACCACACCCTCCGTCGACTCATCCAGTCCTAGCACGCCACCAACCGCCACTCCGGCGTGGAGCGCATTCTCACCCTGAAGCAGCCCGCCGACCCCTCCCGCATCTGCTCCATCCTCTCCATGCCTTGCCTCTCCATGTTGGGGGTGGGGCGGGGCACACTAGCCCATGACTCCCTAACTTAAATTAGCCATACAACAAATACCGTATGGGAAACATATGCTAGAGGCTATGCCTGCAACAACAAACCAATTAATCGTCCAATCATCCTTAAATCTACTATATGGATGTCAAACCTTTGTGTAATATTTTGTAGTCCTTCCAACAACTTTTTGCTAGAAATCACTACTCTGACAATGTCACATAGGATGGTTAGTAATGAATGGACTGTCATATTATTGATTTTCTTGAAAAAATTTGATGATAAAGATTATATTCGAATTTCGCATTGAGTTTAGGATCAAATTGATTAAATTTGAAAAATTTAGAATTAATTAGCATTCTTGCAATAGAATTAAGACTAATTGGGTAATTTTCCCTAACTTGGTGTGTGGCATTCATAGAGAAGAACAAAATTATCCTTATTGTGGCGGTAGTTATATATTCATAACGCTAAGAAGTGTGTTTCTAAGAAGGCTTGAACCATAAATCAGTAGAAGAGGTGAAAAACTCTCTTACCATCTAAGTTAGCACCTTATTGGTTTCTCCCTTCCTTTCTCTCTCGACAACAAATAAGTCTTGTACTCATCTAGACATGTGAGCCCACAACTTCTTGACCATTAAATCATATAGGTCCCACTTATGACTCTTAACGATTAATACAGTTAAAGTCCTCTCCACAATGTTAAAGCGACTGGAAAAGGGGCGGGCTAGGCCATTCATGTTCGTGTGGACAGAGGAAAAAGATGGACGGTCTGGATGGAAATTAAATCACATAGGTCCCACTTATGGGTCTTGACGATTAATAAATGAGATGAAGTAGACTTATATGCTCCTCTACATGTAAAAGTATCCGTCCTTTTCTTATCGTGGTCTCCACGTCAGAGCAGGTGAGAATGCAAACCCACATAAATTGACTTCAATCAATGACCTCGTACGAAGGCAATTGCTGTCTTCCATCCTGGCCATCCATCTTACTGCTCTGTCTACACGAACATGAATGGCCTTGCCCACCCCTTTTCCTGCCACTTTAATATTGTGGAGTGGACTTTAATTGTACTTGACTTTTGAGTAAAATCACCCGCCGGTTTGCCTTGACTTGTCATAAATCTCTTTTCACCTTCATATAGCAAGAAAAAAATATGTTACAATTTTTCATTGATTTAAGATATTAGTTTCTATATGGTTTAAAACGTTCAAATATGTCATATGGAATAAAATTTCAAAATTTTAATTGTATCCTCCAATTTCAATTTTGCAATGAATCGCCTTGTGTTAACTTATCAAAAAAGAAAGAAAGAAAATTGATAATTCACCCCAATCTTTCAAATATACTGTTGAACTAAGTCTCGGTTGCATTTTTCCTATTAAAAGTATACATTCATAAAATTGCTTAGATTTTACTTATATCAGACAAGTTCACTGGACATGACATATATAAAATGATTAGCAATATATAACCTTTAGCAACTGTTTAAGCTTTGGTCTTATGTAAAATCTTTAAACCTAAGGCACGGTGTTAACTTGTATATAGGATAGTTGTGGTTCAAAAGTGCACATGTACTTGATGGTTATAATTTGTTCATATACAAAGGCACATGCATATGCAATATGGAATCATATTCTTGTTATATACAAGATACAATAATGATGCCCTATGCAATTTAATAATGTGACATTCTACTGAAATCCTTAACTAGGGTTATAATCGAGAATAAATAGTTAATGTATTGTTGAAATACATATCAATTAGATTTGGACTTATGATCGAATTGGTAGCTTGATAAATAATTTCATGGCCTTTGTTCAATCAAATATCATAAGATAAAAGGATTGAATTATATGGTCATTAAGTTGACAAATTCATTATGTTTTTTTTTTAAATTCTAATCATAACATATTGTTAAATGTCACTCGTTGTTTGTAGGCAGTTCTCTTGAAAATACTAAAGTGTGAGTACAACTTCTATTATCAACTTAGTGATGAATTTAGGAATATCACGGATCATTAGCAGCGATCATTTTCAAAATGGTTAAGTTGCAGAGCTGAACGTTAAACAAGGGAAGAGTCGCCCGGGCCCACCTTTGAAGCGCTCTGTCGCCTCTCTCTCCTCTCTCTCTCTCTCTATCTCTCTCTCGCTCTCCCTCTCCCCACGCAGCAGAACCTTTCAGTCACCATTGGGCCCCACTTCTCCCTCTTCCTCTCCCTCCCTCTCTCTCTCTCTCCTCTTTGTTGAATTCAATTTCAGCGAAGAGTTCTTTCTCCCCCCCCCCCCCCCCCCCCCCCCCCGTTTGCTGCCCCCTTTGCGAAGCGCTGCTCTTTCTCCGAGCCGGCCGTCCGGCGAACGATGCCGTTGCCTCCGCCGTCCGCCAAAACCACACTCTGTCTCGTCTTCCATGCATTCCTCTGGAATTCTGTTTGTTGAGGACAGCTTTTGCGTCTCCGTCCTTCAGGAACCTCTGAGATTCTCAAAGAGTTTTGGCAGATGAACGTTGGTGAGCTTCGTCCTCTTGCTGATCCCGTGCTTCTTCTTCTTGACCTTGGGCTTCTGCGAAATCCCATGGATTTGGGCCGCAAGCCTTCTCTGCGTCGTGTTTGTTGATGGTTTCATCCCATTCTTTTGGAGATCCTTCTCGATGTCGATCATGTCCTGGTGTAATTCGATAATCCGAAAGAGTTGCTTCAGATCGTCACCAACTTTTATGGGCACTTTGGGATCATTCGGGTAGGCAATATCCTCCTGAGCGAGTCAAGAGAGAGGCAGCGGAGAGGGCGAGAAAGAGCGAGTCGACCAGACAGAATGTGGTTTCGGCGGACGGCAGAGGCAATGGACAAGGCGAACACAGCAGGCGGCGTTCATCGGACGGCGGGAGAGGCGGGGCCCAGAGGTGACTGACAGGTTCTGCTGCATAGACAGAGAAAGGAGAGAGAAGCGACAGAACGCTTCGGAGGTGGGCCCAGGCGACTGTGTGGGGCCCAGGCAACACGTGTCACCCGGTGAAAGGGATATTCCGTTCGCAGCTGCAGTTTCAGTCAAGAGCACGTACGTGGAAACTAAGGACTTACACGGTAACATTTATGTTTTCGGAAACAATTTTTGTTCATAAATAATTTATTTTTATTCTGTTCTCATAAATAATATCTGAGTATTTAAGGTATTTGATAAACTGTTTAAAATTTTTACTTCAGGAACAGAAATGTGTTTGGTAAAAATTTCAAATCTTTTGATTATTTTAATTTTTAATACTTTTTATTATAATTTTCTTTTTTCTTTTTTCTATTTCCTTTTTCTCTCCTTCTTCCTCTTGACCGCTGCCCCTGGTTTGCCGCCATCGAGCGGGCGACCTCGTGCTGCCTGGGAAAGCTCGAGCCTCACCGATGGCGGCCGGGCAAGACTCGCCCAGCTCGGCGAGGCTCAACCTTGCCCAAATCTACGATGCTAAGCCTTGCCCGGCCGCTCGCCGATAGTGACTCAAGGGCGGCAATCGGGTGGTGATGGGGTGGGAGGAGGAAGAGGAAGAAGAAGAAGAAAGGGAAGGGAAAAAAAAGAAAAAGAGAAAAGAAATTGATTCTCAAAATTATTCTCAGGAGCAATAAGCAACTTTTTTTTTATTTTGGATTCTACTTCAAACCTGTTCCGAAGAACAATTTTGTTCCTAGGAACAAAAAATTTGCCAAACACATTTCTGTTCCAAATTTGCTCTTGGGAACAAAAGAACAAAATCAGTTATTCCCGGGAACAAAATCAATTTTTACCATGTAGGCCCTAATTATCCATCATAAAGTTGGAGAAGACTTTCCGAATGAGTCACGGCAGGCAAGTGCGTGGAAAGTGCACAATGGAAAAAAATTATGGGACGACAATTCACACATCATTGTTTCTATATTTCCGTGCTGATCTAGCTATAGCCAATACAATCATCAATCCAACCATGGAGTCTTGGCTCGCCGGCTCCCTCTCTCTCTCCTTCTTCTTCTTCATCAAAATTTTAAGTATTGAAGCTGAAGCCGAATATCTGTATCATGATTGCCCACCCTCTTCACTCCCAACTCCACCTACCGATCAAACCTCGACGCCCTCCTCTCTTCCCTCTCCTCCGCTGCCACCAACAGCACCAATGGGTTCGCCAACGCCACAGCTGGCCAAAACCCTCCAGACCGGGCCTACGGTCTCTTCCTCTGCCGTGGTGACCTCGAAACCATCGATTGCAGGGTCTGCGTGAACACCGGTACACAGGAAATCCTCCAAAAATGCCCCAACCAGCGAGTCTCCGTGATCTGGTACTCTGAGTGCATGTTGCGGTACGCGAACCAGTCCATCTTCTCGGTCATGGAGAGAGATCCGTCTGTCATGTTGTACAACACCATCAACATCAACAACTCAGCCCAGTTCATGCAGCTCCTGGGAGGAGCCCTGGACGACATCACCACGAGGGCTTCAACTGGCGGGTCAGAGAAGAAGGTCGCGGCGGCACAGGCGGACTACACGAGCTTGCGGAAGTTGTACACACTCGCGCAATGCACTCCCGACTTGACAGGGTCAGACTGTGACACGTGCCTCCGGTACGCGATCGCTAATCTGGTTCAGGGGAAGCGAGGTGGGTGGGTGCTCACTCCGAGCTGCAACGTGAGGTTCCATTTCTACCCTTTTTATGAAGTCTCGGCCCTTCCAGCAACACCGCCTCCGCCTCTGCCTCCGCCTCCGCCTCCGCATCCGCCTTCTCCTCCGCCTCTGATGACCGGACCTGAAGGTACATCTGTGTTTGTATAGCTCGTCTTCCTCCGTGCCAACTCTCCTTTTTATTAGATCAAAGACTCTGGATTTAGTCCAGCGGGCCAAAATGATTACTCAAACTCTATATAAAAAATATTTTGCACAAGTGGCTATTTGCATCATTGATTTGAGAGAGCAAGTAGTTATAATCCTTAAATTAAGAGTGGATCAAACCACTTTGTATAAAATTTCTTTTAAACTTAATGCTTTAGTTTTACTGAAATTTCTCCAACAATAATAACCTATGAACTTTTGTTGGTCCGTTGATATTGATGCGCCCCCATCTGTCGCATTGTGACTTGAATAAGCGCGTTATAGCTCATATTGTGGTAAATTTGGTGAATTTTAATTTGATCATTTAGTGTTTAGTATTTATATAGTGAATTCAAAATCGAGAGGCTTTTCAAAGAGTCCGAATGAATTTTCATGTTGCACCGAAGAATAGTCTTACTTCTGCTCGTGTTTTTCTCTTCTATTCTTAATTTCTAGCATAATTACTTTTCGAGTTAATTTATGCTTTTGATCCTAACTCTTTTGGCTTTATCTTGAAGCAAGAACTTGACTTAGGACGTAACAATATTACCAATCCACGAAGTTAAGTTCCGTTTATTTCGCAAAAGATATCACATTTCTAGAAAATGTTTTCTAGGAAACCATTTTCCAGAAAAATAATGATATTTTCCAGTGCTCAGTTGAAACTTGGAAAGGAAGTGGAAAATATTTTCTACCTTGATTTCCCTGAAAAAAAAAAATTGCCAAAAGAATTTAATTTTAATTTTTATAAAAATTGAATTTTTAATTAATTTTTAATTTTATAAAAATTGAAATTTTTATTAATTTTTATTTTAAAAAAAATCACTTTTTTATTTTTTATTTTTATTTTTATTTTTTCTATTACTTTTCCTTCCTCCTTCCTTCTTCTTCCTGCTCCTTCCTTTGTGACTTCCTCCTTCTTCCTTCTTCTTTCTGCTCCTTCCTCATTTGTCGCCGTGTGCCTTGGCAATGGTCGATTGCTAAGCAACCGACCAAGACATGGATCGTTGAGCTTGAGTCTTGGCTGATTTGCAAGGGGCAAGCATCGCCAATCTGGCAAGGCCCAAGCCTCATGGCTTCTAGTGATGCTCGGGAGTCGCCAATCTGGTAAGGCGCATAGCGACTCTTGGGCGTCCCCGATCTGGCGAGTCCCAAGCTTGCTCTAGGCCAGTCAGGTGAGGGCCTTGTCGAAATTTGGCAACCTTGAGCCTTACTGGCCTATGGCAAGACTCCCGCTTGCCTACAGTTAGTCATCGGCTGCCACCATGGCTGGCAACCAGCCAATGAAGAAGAAGATGAAAAAGAAAGAAAAGAAAAAAAATCAATTTTTTAAAAAAAAGAAAAAAGTTTTTGGTAAAAGAAAGTGAGGTGAAAGAAAATATGGAAAATGTTTTCCTCTTTCTCAAAAGTGGAAAAAATTTTCCCCTATTTTAGAAGGCTTTTTTCCTTTGATGAAAAATGTTTTTCCCAACCAATTCATTTTCCATGAAACAAACGCTGGAAAATTTGAAAAATGTTTTCCTGTAAGTTATTTTTCGTGAAACGAACGGAGCTTATTTAATGATATAGGATTTTCTAAAATTATGATATAAAAAAGTGATATAAAAAAATGTATGCACGTTGAGGCATAGGAATCACGTTTCAAAGTGCAAGGGTAAATGAGTTAAGATGGAGTATGCAGGTGACAATAATGTAGTTATTATAACAGATGATATTCAGTATGCTCTTCCTTCAAATTTAGTTTACCTATTGATAGGTGATCAAACGAGGCTTGTCCATCCTAGAATTTGTTTTTCCTTCAACCCTATCATTTTACCATTACCAAATGTTGAGAAAACTCCTAGTTTTGATGCTAACAAAACAACTTATGAATGATATTTATATCAATCTCTTGAAGGAAAAGGACACGGAATGACATAGGCTTTAAAGTCTGCTTGTTGCAGAAGATAAAGCGTAAGATGTCTAAGAGTCTGACCGTACCAGACGGAAAGACTCATCCAGACTGAGATTTTAAGTCTGAACGAACCAGACTGAAAATCTAGGCAGATTCAGAACTTAAGACCATCAAACTTAAGATGAACCTACATAATAAGATCACCAACGGTAGAGTATTTCACTTACCTTATTTATGTTAATTCTGTTATACTGATCTGATTAACAGGATCAATTAATGAGCAACTTCCAATGAAGAATAGAGTACTTATGGAAGCCCGGATTCTAGTTGTATGGGCGAATAGAATCTAAGGGGATCTGATCCACCCTCAACGGTCAAAAAGACTTGCCTTATAAAGTCTGTCCAAGAAAGGGAAGACTAAACTCTCAAGGAAAGAGCCAACGGTCAAGTGTGGCTTGGAGAGTATTTAAGGGTAGGTTGAGACTTAGGGAAGGATAGATGAACATTATTCCAAAGCTGATTCAATTCTTCAATTGTTGTTTATAGTGCGCATTTGAGTGATCTAGGTGTTTTACAAAAAGAGAGTGACTTAGTGAGACAGATTATCACCAAGTACAAACACTCGAGAGTGTGTAATCACCATTGATCATATAGTGAAATACAGCCAATTGGCTGGTCTCTCGGAGAGTGGACGTAGGCTTATCAAAAGCCGAACCACTATAAACAGTGTTTGCAATCTTCTCTAACTCCTTCTACTTGATTTCAGTTCGTTGATTCGAAAAGTAATATATATTTGATTGATTTATCTTTCTACACCTATTCACCCCCCCTAGGTGTTTATACTAGTTATTTCAATTGGTATCAGAGCCTCGTGCTCGAGATCTTGAAGTGTTTGTTACTTCTGAGTTAAAGATCCTCTATGGCTAGTATTCTTGCACCAGGTTTGATTGAGGGGCAGAGCAACACTCGTCCACCATACTTTGACGGCAAATATTACAATATTTGGAAGAATAAAATGAAGGCCTTTCTTAGGTCGAAAGATCCACTGGAATGGATGTGGTTAATAGGGGAATTGAGCCCACTGATAACTCTAGAAAGACGTCAAAGAGTACCGATGGGAAAGAAACAGAACCATCATCCACTCTCTCTCCAGAAGAGATAACAAAGAGACAAACTATTGATGCAAAGGCTATTTACTCTCTATATTGTGCTTTATCACCTAATGAATATAATCGTATATCTTCCTGTGATACAGCAAAAGAGGTATGGGACAGACTACATGTGACATATGAAGGAACTGATCGAGTCAAGGAGACCAAAGTAAACATATTACTTGGTCAATACGAATCTTTTAAGATGAAGCAAGGAGAATCCATAGGAGATATGTTCAGTCGTTTTACAGAAATTGTAAACGGATTGGCATATCAAGGATAGCCTGTTCCTGGACCAATGAAGGTCAACAAACTTCTGAGAGGACTGTCAAAAGAATGGAACAATGTGAAGACATCCATCAGAGAAACTCTGCGAATTTCACCTCTAACAGTCGATGAGCTCGTTGGTACTCTACAGTCCTACGAGGCAGAACAAATGAACGAGGAAGTGGAATCCAGAGGTAAAAAGTCCATTGCTCTTAAGTCTAACACTGATTCTGATGATACAGATTCTGAGGAAGAACTGGACGACGATGAACTTGCACTTCTGATCAAAAAGGTAAAGAAATTAAACAGAAAAGGCAGGAAGTTCAACAACGGGAAACAAAACAGACAATCTGGACAACGCAGAACTAATGACGAGGATGATTATGCCAGAGAAGTAATTTGCTTTGAGTGTAAGAAAAAGGGACATATTAAACAGAATTGTCCCAAACTCAAAAAGAACAAAGGGAAATTTGAGAAGTACAAGAAGGCTCTCAAAACTGAAACATGGAGTGACACAGAAGTCGAGGATAGTGAAGACGAATATGGAAACATCTGTCTTATGGCACACTCAGACTCAGATTCTGAAACTGATTCAGACTCAGACTCAGACAGAGAGATCGAGGTAAATCATTCTGAGATTCCTATAGAAGTTTCAAATTATATAAATGAGCTTTGTTCTAATCTAAAAACTACTTTGAAAAGGATCTCCAGATTAAAAAAGGAAAATTACAAGTTGAATCAACATAACGTTTATTTGAAAGGAAAAGTGGATGATTTCAAAAAGGAATTTTTGGAAATAAAGGAAAATTGAGAGTTTCTATTAAATGAGAATGAGTCTATTAAAAAAGAACTTTTGGAAACGAAGGAAAATTGAAATTCTTTGCAAAAGGAGAATGATTCTTTTAAAAAGGAATTCTTAGATATTACCACAAAATTTTCTAAAGGATCAAAAACTCTACAGCATATACTTTCCATTCAAATTCCTTACTATGATAAGTCTGGACTTAGTTTTTATAAGGAAAATGATTCACTGATTGATTTTCCTAAAGTCAAGGAAAGAATAAGACAAAGACCTCCTCGACAATCTTATAGAAATCATTTCAAAAACAATTTTGTTAGACCTATTGGTAGAAACAATCTCAAATGTTCTAACTGTGGAGAAAGAGAACATTTTGAAAACAAATGTCCTAAAGTCTGGAGACCTGTTCAAAAGAAATGGATAGAAAAAGCTTATACTACTAACTTCAATGGACCCAAGAAAATTTGGGTACCAAAGAAAAAATGAGTATTTGTAAACATTGCAGGTAAGCTTCAAAAGTAAGAAGAAATGGTATTTAGACAGTGGATGTTCAAGACATATGACAGGAAATTCAAAGATGTTCATTGGATACGAAAGAATCAAGGGAGGAACAGTTTCGTTTGGAGGAAACACCAAAGGAAACATTATAGGACTGGGAACTGTCAAGATCGGTAGCTTAATCATCAACAACGTTTCTCTAGTCAAAGGATTAAACTACAATCTTCTGAGCATTAGCCAGTTATGTGATGCCGGCTTCAGAATAAACTTCAAAGAGAACCTATGTTCTGGAACAAGCAATGACTCTTCACAGACTTTTACTGGACGAAGACATGGGAACATCTATCTTCTGGACATAAATGAAGATACTGCGAAATGTCTATTATCTGTCCAAGATGAAGCAGTTTCTACTTCTTGCCATATTATTAACAGAGTACTTCTTAGACCAATTCTTGAGAAAACCCCTTATGAGATTTTCAAAGAAAGAAAACCTATTGTTTCCTACTTTCGTATCTTTGGTTGTCTATGCTATATTCTAAAAAATGTTAATCATCAACCTAGTAAGTTTGAAGAAAGGTCAGATGAAGGTATTTTTCTAGGCTATTCAAACTCTAGTAAAGCATATAGAGTGTTCAACAAGAACACTCAGACAGTGGAAGAATCCATGAACGTAAAGTTTCTGGAGAAAGAGGTTACAAAACAGAGCAGTTCAGCAAATGAAGAATCAGAATCAAATGCAGCTCCTGAAAGATCGGGTTTCAACAAAGAAGCAGAATCTTCCTAGGAAACAATCAAAGAAGCAACTCATGAAGAACGACTAACTCAGCTTGATATTTCTGCATCAGCAGAAGATTCTAATAATAATGAAGTTCCAAACAGAAACTGGAAGCATAAGTCTAGTCATCCCAAGGAGCTTGTGATTGGAAACATCAACGAAGGGATTCAAACCAGATCAAGAAACAAAAAGGACACAGGTATTGTTGCACTAATCTCTGAAATTGAACCCAAAGGAATTGATGAAGCACTGCAAAATGAAAGCTGGATAGAAGCAATGCAAGAAGAGCTTCAATAGTTCAAGAGAAATGATGTATGGGAATTGGTACCCAAACCAAAAGGACGAACAATCATTGGAACCAAATGGATTTTCAGAAACAAAGTCAATGAACTTGGAAAAGTCACTAGAAACAAGGCAAGGCTCGTGGCAAAAGGTTATTCTCAATCTGAAGGAATAGACTATGATGAAACCTATGCCCCAGTTGCAAGATTAGAAGCAATCAGACTATTACTTGCTTATGCTTGCTATCAAAATTTCAAGCTATATCAAATGGACATGAAAAGTGCTTTTCTGAATGGATTTATCAAAGAAGAAGTGTTTGTAGAACAGCCTCCTGGATTCGAGGAACCAAGAAAACCAGACCATGTATACAAGTTAAAAAAGGCACTTTACGGTCTGAAACAGGCTCCTCGAGCTTGGTATGAACGATTGAGCAAGTTTCTACTAGACAACAAATTTAGGAAAGGTATGGTAGATACAACCTTGTTCATCAAGAAGGAAGGTAAAGATATACTGCTGGTACAAATTTATCTAGATGATATTATTTTTGGGTCATCTAATGAGCACTTGTGCAAGACCTTCTCAAAGTCTATGCAGGAAGAATTTGAGATGAGCATGATGGGAGAACTGACATTCTTCCTAGGACTTCAAGTCAATCAAACGAAACGTGGAAACGTTTATCAATCAAGACAAGTATGCTAAAGACTTGACTAAAAAATTTGGAATGGAGAACTGCAAGAAGACAGAAACTCCAATGGCAACCTCCATCAAACTAGATCAGGACGAAAAGGGAAAGAAGGTTGATCAGAAGTATTATAGAAGCATGATCGGTTCTCTTCTCTACCTTACTGCATCTAGACCAGATATTCTATATAGTGTTTGTCTTTGTGCGAGGTTTCAAGTAGATCCTAGAGAATCACATCTTTCTGCTGTTAAACGTATAATTAAGTATATAGCCACTTATCCAAACTTGGGGCTATGGTATCCAAAAGAAACAGATTTTACTCTTCTTGGCTACTCAGATGCAGATTTAGCAGGATGCAAAGTAGACAGAAAGAGTACTTCAGGAACATGCCAACTTCTGGGAAAAATGCTAGTTTCATGGTTTTCCAAAAAGCAGAATACTGTGGCTCTATCAACAATAGAAGCAGAATATGTAGCACTTGGAAACTATTGTTCACAGATTCTGTGGATGAGACAGCAACTAAGAGACTATGGGAAAGAAGAATCTTGCACAGAAATAAGATGTGATAACACGAGTGCCATAAACCTCACCAAGAATCCAATTTTACATTCCAGGGCAAAGCACATTGAGATTAAACATCACTTTATTAGAGACCATGTGCAAAATGGAGATATTTATGTGGAATTCATTGATTCTAAGAATCAATTAGCAGATATTTTCACAAGGCCGCTGGACAAAGGTACATTCGATTCAATATGTGGGTGTTTAAATATTATTAACCATTTCTTATAAATTCTATGAGAATAGGACAAAGTCTGATAGAAGCAATCGTCTGGACATATCACTCCTAGAAGAAGACTGAAAAAGGAAATAATGGTATTTTAGGATGGTGTGTTATTTCCTTATTGAAATCTGGTAATTGTTTTAGTAAGTTTTTGATCTGCATGATTGATTTGCATAGTTTTTGGCATATATCCGTGATGATTGAATTTTTTTTCAAATTTAGAATAACTGCCATTTTAATTCATTTTGGGTGGCGACTGTTCACTTGTTCTCCCAACAAGGGTATAAATACATCCAAAAGTCGGGTCTTTTCCTCACAACTCTCTAGAACGTTGTGTCTACAAACCCTAACAGAGAAAAACGTTCTCTAAATCATTCTTCGCCAAAACCAACCTTCTCCGAACATGGCTTCAAGATCCTCCCTATCCAGATCAAGATCTCCATCTCCTAGAAGAAGATCAAACAGGATTGCTGGGAGAGGAGGAAGGAGAATCGACGGAGGACAGACGCATTTCGACCTAACACAGACTTTCGAAGATACTCAAGAACAATCTCCACGAGTTTCTCCTCAAAGAAATCAAGAGGATAATGAGGAATCTCCAAGAACTCTCCACTCACAATCTAAGGAAAGGAATGTCTCACGTAGAGGTACGTCTGGATTAACTCTACCGACACCCACTGAAAGTCCTCATGTAATTATGAGGAGATATGAGAAGTTAGTCCGGAGAAATGTTAGGGAAGATGTCAAACTGTTTTTCTTGAGACAGAATGGGTATGCAAATGAACTCCGTCTCATTCAAGCAGTACAGGGTGCCGAATCGTCTTCTACTCGTAGAGAACGAGTTAGTGATACAGGGAGAAGCAAAGATAAGGTGAAGGAAGATGATGAGACGATCTACAGAAATTTTGAAGTGAGAATGGGAATAGCTGCTGTAGTCTGGAACACAACCGGAAAATTATTTCGATCCAAAGAGCATAAGACTTTCTTTAACAAACTATTAGATCGAGGGGTCATGAACCATAGAATTGTAGATTTTGATTATTTGGATGCTGCTGAAGTGAATCTGCGAGGATGCTTTGAAAAGTTGCAGATGGACCAATTTAGCACTGATTCTGCTGCTGTTTATCCTGAATTAACAGCATATTTTTACTCGAATTTGACATTTCTATCTCCAGACAGAATGCAATTCAGTGTGAATGACAGGTTCTATGATGTTAGTTCAGATACTCTTGCTGATATTATAAAAGTTGAGAGAGGAGCATTCAGGCCAATAGACGTCCCTCATGAAACAGTATGTAAGTTTCTCACAAAGTTTGTAAGGGTCACTATAACTTATCCTCTTCTAACTTCTACAAGAACTATTTTGCACAAGATTATTATCAGCTGCATTCGTCCAAAAGCATCATCCAAGATTGATGTATCCAAATTTGAGGCCAAACTGATGTGGGCCATTGAAAAAGGGATACTGTTCTCACTGCCTTATACAATAATATTGCATATGTATCGGACAGTGTCAAAGGACAAAGGACTGCTACCCTATGGAGCTTTAGTTACAAGGATCTTTGATCATCTTAAGATAGACATACTCAGAAGATTCAGTACTAAAACTCTTCCAACAATGATCATTGACATGAAAATGATCAATAAGATGAGACTGAAGGATGTTGCAGAGACATGGAGACGAAAAGAAAAGGAATTGGCTAGAGCAGAGACAGCAAAACGAAAAGGCAAAGAATCTGCTACTGCTGAGCCAAGTTCTAAAAGGAGAAGACAACTCCTACTGGTAGATGAAGAAGATGAAGAAGAAAGCATCTCCGCAATTCTGGCAAATATGCGTCAAAACTCTCAAAGAATGACTGAACCAGAGGCAGAAACACATGCAGAACATGAGAAGAATGATGAATATGAATCAATGGATGATCCAGAAGAAGAGGAAGGAGCAGAAGCAGAAGAAGAAGAAGAAGAAGAAAGGGATGAGGACAGAGAAAAACAAGGACAGAATGAAGCATCACCTCAGGGGGAGCGTCATTATGAAAATATTGACATTCCAGTTCCTGCAGCTTCATCTAGGAATGCTGATTATCAGAATATCTTAGGAATTTTAACAAAGATAAGGGATCGGAAGGTACAAATGGAAACCTCCTTCAATACAAGACTGGAAACTCTCGAGAAGACAGTTAATCAGTGTATTGACGGGATTGAGAAGTCTGCATCAGATATGGAGGATTTCACCCTTGTTCGGACCCCAAACAAGAAAACCTCTTAAAAACATCTCTTTGAATTGATTTTTTTTGAAGTTGACAAAAAGGGGGAGTAGATATTGGCTTTTTACTGATTTTTGAATTACTGCTTTTTGAAGTTGATTTTTTATGGATTTATCATTGTGTTGATGCATGACAGTTGGCTTTATCATTGTGTTGATGCATGATACTGTGATATGAAGGTTCTGATTATGAATGACTAATGGTATTCTCTTATAGGCTGATCTCACAGTACTGATAAAGTCTGAATCATGTTATTACGTTGCTGCTGTATTGTCTATACAGGGTTGCTATGAGCTACACTTATGAGTTGAGCAGAATAGTTGGAAATAGGCTCTATTTAACCATATTTTGCAGGGACGTTAAGCCATATGTATAAGGTGTTTTGTCACCATCAAAAAGGGGGAGATTGTTAAGAAAACTCCTAGTTTTGATGCTAACAAAACAACTTATGAATGATATTTATATCAATCTCTTGAAGGAAAAGGACACGGAATGACATAGGCTTTAAAGTCTGCTTGTTGCAGAAGATAAAGCGTAAGATGTCTAAGAGTCTGATCGTACCAGACGGAAAGACTCATCCAGACTGAGATTTTAAGTCTGAACGAACCAGACTGAAAATCTAGGCAGATTCAGAACTTAAGACCATCAGACTTAAGATGAACCTACACGATAAGATCACCAACGGTAGAGTATTTCACTTACCTTATTTATGTTGATTCTGTTATACTGATCTGATTAACAGGATCAATTAATGAGCAACTTCCAATGAAAAATAGAGTACTTATGGAAGCCCGGATTCTGGTTATATGGGCGAACATAATCTAAGGGGATCTGATCCACTCTCAACGGTCAAAAAGACTTGCCTTATAAAGTCTGTCCAAGAAAGGGAAGACTAAACTCTCAAGGAAAGAGCCAACGGTCAAGTGTGGCTTGGAGAGTATTTAAGGGTAGGTTGAGACTTAGGGAAGGATAGATGAACATTATTCCAAAGCTGATTCAATTCTTCAATTGTTGTTCATAGTGCGCATTTGAGTGATCTAGGTGTTTTACAAAAAGAGAGTGACTTAGTGAGACAGATCATCACCGAGTACAAACACTCGAGAGTGTGTAATCACCATTGATCATATAGTGAAATACAGCCAATTGGTTGGTCTCTCGAAGAGTGGACATAGGCTTATCAAAAACCGAACCACTATAAACAGTGTTTGCAATCTTCTCTAACTCCTTCTACTTGATTTCAGTTCGTTGATTCGAAAAGTAGTATATATTTGATTGATTTATCTTTCTACACCTATTCACCCCCCCTCTAGGTGTTTATACTAGTTATTTCACCAAATACTTACGAATGCTAGAATTGCAATTGAAGTTTAGACTTTCTCGGTTAAGCATCTCCATTCGGTATCTCAAGGCCCCTTCCTGCGTGTCAAATTACCAATCTTCACACTTCAGTCTTATGTCTAATTCCAATTAGTTAAGCGAGGTGTTAGAATGTTTAAATGTTAACCATACTTTCATCTAAAAAGCTTTTAGATTAGTTTGGCAGTTGTCTCATATATGTAATGGCATGTGTGCAAGAAAAAGCAACAAATTCACCGTGATAACCATCGCCATTGCCGTTGCTATTGGAGGTGTTATGGTACTTCTCTTTCTCACTTGTTTGCTTCGAAGGACAGGAAAGAAGACATATGAAGTCATCAAAGGAAAAGGTGGTAAATTGACTATTTGCTTTTATTTTTTAATAAATTATCTATGGCATAGAATTGGCCATATTATGATACTTCTTTATTTTTCGCAATGAATCAGATATATAAATCACACAAATTAAGAGTCAGTTTAATATAATTGTAACTATGTTGCGCTAGAAATTTGCTGTCAATTACTGCAACTTGTGAAATGAGTTATACAAACTCTAAAACTGTAATACCTTAGAACTGGACGAGACAACTCCATAAGCTTAAACTAAGCTACTACAGCAATGACATGTTTGCTGAATATTTTACAGAAACTGCACCAACGCCCTTTTTGATAATTCAAGTTGGTCAGCAAGCCGTATCGAATCAGACAAGTGGAGCTACTAATCCTTATTACAAGCTTTAAAAACGTTGTACTTGTATTTATCAATGCCATAAATATCGATAGTTTTCCTTTTAAACTTATCACTGAAAGCAAACGTACAATGGATACTAGAATCAATTAAATGACAACCGGTATCAACTTTTGTTAGTATTATACAAGACTAAAGTTATATGATTCAGAATACTCACGCCAGCCCAAGGTAATGTATGTGTAACTCAAGATAATCTACTTAGGCAAGATAAAAATAGACAAATAAGGTATATACGATCTATAGAAATAGTAAAAAAGATTATGATATTTCAATTTAGGAAATTGCAATAAAAAAAAAAGGAAAGAGATCTAAAAGATCTTTTTCCTAAAATTCCTGCTTGGCCCATTTAATTTATATAATACCTACCCCCAATAACTAGTTTCTATTACTATTTTATTTAATAAAAAAAAAAGAAAAGTTGTGTCACTATAATAGAATCTTAAAATAATGTTATCATGATTTTACATCAGTTGCATTGTAAACAAGAAAAACTTACATATTATCGCAAGACTATTAAAAAATATAGAAATGCAGATGTCGAACCTAATAATTCACATCCGTTACTAATTCGTGTTATCAAACAGGTATCACAAGAATAATGTTTCATTTCTATAAAAGTGAAATTTAATTGATCGTATGTTGGGTGTCATAACATTAATTGACCCAAAAAAGAACATGAAACAAGTCTATCCAACTATAATATGGCTTTTCTTTGTATGTTTATAATTTGGTTTACTCCAAAAAGAATACAAGTATTTTTCCGATGGCTTAGCAAATGTGCGAGAAAAGGAAGTTTTATTCAAAATTACATGCACATGTATACTTTAAGTAAAAGTACGAGTATTTTACTCAAAAATGTATCAACTTCAAATTAGTTTGGTCCAATTCAAGGTTCCTCGTCTTCAAGATGTGATATAGAAACCTATGCCCAGAAATCTTAACCGATAGAATGTTATTGGTCAATAAAACGATAGAGCTAGCCATACATTCATTCACATTTCTTGGCCAGTTGAACTCCATCTGTCGTCAAATAGGATTTCTAGGATTCCTCTTTTTCATGGATAAGTAGGTTTGTTTATCGAACAAGAAGAGACAAGATGTCCCACAGCGATCATATATCTAAGGAACTCCTATGACTGTTGCTAGACATAGTTCTAAGGGTGAGTATCGGGACAATTTCAACAAGGGAACCAGCCAGAAATGGCCTGGTTGGTTCGGCTCCAAGCCAGTACCTCTATCAAGCCAGTCCCTCAATTGAACAGGCTCTAAATTGGCTTAGTAGATTCTGAAAAAAAATCAAAACTTTTGCACTCAACAAGATTAGAACTATGTCTTCAAAATGGACAGAAAACCATGTAAACACCCAAAATAAATAAAAAAAATGAGCTGGTGAGAATAGGCCAGTTTAGAAGCAAGAGATTTGGTTCCTAGCACTTGATCGGAACTGAACCACCCTAAAATTACTCACTCCTATATACAACAACCTCCATCAGAAACAATCCACAAAAATCAAGATTCAAAGACAATATTCGATAGTGGAAGAATCCAATTGTTCATGCTCTTTCAACCTTCAAAACTGTTCTTGATAGCTCAAGCAATTATGATGTCATCGCTAGAAGGAATAGTTTGGGAATGTAACAGCTCATTTCTGGCCTTCAAGATGAAGTAGGTGCAGCAATTCCACAAAAATTTTACCAAGCACCTATGGAAATCTCTCCCTTTCATAGCCTGTTGTACCAGGACAATTCAAACTCCCAATCACCAATATCTCTATTAGGAAAACAAAGCTGAAGGCACTCTTTCAGACTTGCTTAGAGAAATTGCATCCGAAGAACAAATGGGATCTAATCTCAATGCTTTCATGACACAAAAAAACAGTAAGTTTGGCCATGATCAGAAGACTATCTATCAATTGCTTGAAATATAGGCAGCTTATCCTATATAGCTAATGATAGTATGAATCAAAGCCTCGGCACATTAAGTGAGTCAAATTAGTCGATGCAATTCAACTCTTGTGCCTCTATTCTTGACAATCTCCCAAGCTGAAGTAGAGGTAAGAATGTCGCTTGAAGCAGCAGTGCAAGTATCTCTGTCTTCTAAAGAGGAATTCAGAAAAATTAGACCACAAATAGTTGCCTCGATTGACACCTAGTCTTTAGACTTGGCATTGGGCCATTTCCATCCAGAGTTATAAATTAGATCAGCCACCTTTGTAGATCAAAGAAGAGCAAAATCATAAACTACTCTCCTTGGGTATACATCTAACAAGATGCCATTAGGAGGCCATGAGTAATGCCAAAGTGACATAATTTACCATTACCATCCACATAACCAAGCCTCAAAATACTTCTATTCTATAACAATTCCCTCCAAGCAAATGTAGCATATGTACTGCAATCAATAGACCTAATGCTACCCTCGGCATGAAGAAGTGATCATAATGAAAGATTCATCTCATTACTTTGTTTGCTACATCACTGATGGTTTTGTTATTTCTTTTTCCTTCATGACCAATCAAGAGAGTAAAGTTACTTTGGGGTAGGGAGACACAACCATGATAGAATAATTTGAAGGTGAATTATTGATTCAGGGTAGAGAGTTGTCTAGGACTGCCAAGAGTTGTTGATTTAGAATTTATTATTTCATCTTATTTTCACCCTATACGAAATGATAACAAGACTTGCTTTTAGGGCTAAGTACACTAAAAGTGCCAAAAGTTATGTATGGCACTCACTTTTGTACATATTTTTTTTTCAAATCACTTAAGTTCTACTTAAAAATAATCACTTAAGTGCCAACTCCGATCTGGGTTACCAAAAACCTGACATGGCTATATTTTGTTAATTTCTCAGTCCTAAGTGGCTTGCCAACTTATCTAGTCAACATATACCCCTAAACAACATCATCTAAAAGTTATAAATAGTGATCATTTAAGTGTCAATTGTTGTTTAAAGTGATCACTTTAGTGCCAGTCATTGTTAAAAAGCGATCACTTCGTTGCTAAGCATGCCACATGGAAGTGACACATGGACTGTAGTTTTTAAAAAATTTGCCAAGTCATATTATAATTTTAATCATAAATTCCACGTAATCATTTGGTTAAAATTTCTCAATGTTTGCACTTAAGTAATTGTCTTTTCTTCGATTTGGCGCTTAAGTAACTGGCGAAAAGTTTTGACACTAAAATGAGTACCGTACATAACTTTTGGTATTTCTAGTGTATTTATCCCTTTGCTTTCACATAGACTTATTATATAACTCTTATTCTTAATGACTCATAAATATATCTAGCATTCCAAGGAAATAGATTTTTGGAAATTTACAAGACATTAAACTAAACATAGAATTATGAACAAACTCTTAAAAATAACACTACAATAAAAACTCTTAAATTTGTGCACTAGTCTTGGAACCAAAATGTACATCAACATTAAATCGGCAACCAGGTATCCAATTGACAACCATGAAATCAAAAACTTGACAATGACAATTTATCCATTGAATGGACAATCTCTTTGCATAATCGGCAACTTATTTCAAAATGGATGTGGTTTAATTACTAACAAACCATGCTAGTCTAATCAGGTGCCACTTCCCAAGCATTGGCTTGCCTATAAATGCCACCAAGAGCCATTGTCAATGTAATATGATATTCAAATTGAGTTGTTTGGTAATGTAGGTGCAAACGAACTTACAACAATGGAGTCCTTGCAATTTGACTTGGCTACCATACAAATAGCGACAAATTATTTCTCTCATGAAAGCAAGTTAGGTGAAGGTGGATTTGGTGAAGTTTTCCAGGTACGTATCACATATGACGTTTTACATATGATTGAACATAATGATGTCGAAGAAAGAGAAACATATCAAGCTTTTTTAAGTTAATTTTTTAGGAGTTGTAGCAAGGAATTAAATGATAAATACAAAACACTTCAGGGTAGACTTCCTAATGGACAACAAATTGCGGTGAAGAGGCTATCTCAAAGCTCAAGGCAGGGTGATGAAGAATTTAAGAACGAAGTTCTATTAGTTGTGAAGCTTCAACACAAAAACCTTGTACGTCTACTCGGATTTTGCTTGGAGGGAGGAGAAAAGCTACTGGCCTATGAGTTTGTGCCAAATAAAAGCCTTGATTACTTTTTATTTGGTATGTTGCAATTTAACCCTTTTATGTGCAAAATGTACAATTTGCTTGAAATCAATAATCTAGCTTTCACTAGCTCTAGAAACCTTGAATTTTTAGGTTTTTGTTCTTTCAACTTATTATAGATTATTCTTGAGCTACCTTTGATTAAAGAGAGTAAATATATTTTGGCATTGTGGAATGAACTTTGTCTTGAGTTTTTCAATAGGTGCCACATCCTATCACATTAATGAATTTTGGTGCAATGATGCAGATCCTGAAAAAAAAAGGGACAATTGGATTGGCCCTTACATTATAAAATAGTATCTGGGATTGCTCGAGGAATGCTCTATTTGCATGAAGATTCTCGTCTTCAGATCATCCATCGTGACCTAAAATGTAGCAACATCTTATTAGACAATGAAATGAACCCAAAGATTTTGGATTTTGGCATGGCAAGAATTTTTGGAGTCAATCAAACCCAGGCTAACACGAATAAAATTGTGGGGACTTTGTAAGTCTTAGTTTTTGAATAGATGACTTTGTGATTGGATGCAGGCCTTGCTCATTTTATCTGTTCAAGGATGCTAAGTGATCTGAATCTAAATCTGCAATATAAATGTGGTAACTATTCATTCTGCAGTGGTTACATGTCTCCAGAATATGCGATGCATGGAGAGTTCTCAGTGAAATATGATGTTTATAGCTTTGGCATACTACTTCTAGAAATCATTTGTGGCAAGAGGAATAGCTTCTACCAACAATTGGATGGGGGTGAATATCTGGCAAGTTATGTAAGTTTTATTGTGCTCCCGTGAAGCACCACACCTTTTGTAATGTTGGTCAAGTAAAATGGAAATTCCTTTGTGAAACTTAGTCCTTTTATCCTACAGATGACTATTTCTATTCCACGGTTATATATGGTTTTTTAAAAGATTCATATGTCTCGCATGATGAATCATTGAATTATGCCACAATTTTGGGATGATTTTTTTAACTTGCTTTTGTAGGTGTGGAATCAATGGAGGGAAGGCATGCCCTTAGAAGTGGTGGACCTCGCTATCACGGATTCATATTCAAGAGATCAAGTGCTTCGATGCCTACACATTTGCTTACTATGCATTCAAGAAGATCCCACTATCAGACCCACCATGGCAATCGTACTCCTCATGCTCAGCAGTGATTCCATTACTCTGCCATCACCTCGACATCCGGCCTTCTTCATTCGAAGTAGATTGCATGGACTAAGCATCCCAATGAGAGAGCTTGAATCAGGCAAATCCACCAATAGGACTATGCCTTCATCGACCAATGGCATGTCAATTACCGAATTGTACCCTCGGTGAATAGCGGCATAAGCAAAATCTTTCTTCATGGGTGGCTTTGCATTGAGATTGCTTGGCCCTCCACTGTGATTTTTTATGAACGATGAACAAAAATCTATGTATTTGGAGAATAAGTTGTTAATTGCTCCAAGGGAGTCATTTCCATTTGAAGGGAGACTGTGCATATTATCCATCATAGTTATTATGGTTCTTCTAAGATTGTGTTTTTATTTGAGGCTAAATCATACATCAATAACTGTAATTTAGCGCATTTTGTATATTATTGTGCTTTACTACTCTTGTCTAGATTAAATTATCAAATGGAAGTGTTAGTTAATGTCACAACTTGCCCTCATGCGACGGTTGGTATCGGGAGGGATGAAGTTTAGGGGTAATTACTCACAAGCTCGCACTCAAAGTCATATTAACCAAAGGTGTCATCACCTTGCCTTTTGGTCTTGATTCATTGAGTTTGAGGTATATACGAACGTTGGTTCTTTCAAAACCATACCCTGCGCAATAGCGGAAGGGTATCGTGACTTGTTCCCACGTACACGGTACATCTTACAAAAAGGAAACTGATGAATGATGAATTTAGGAGTACTTTTACCATGGTAGCTCTTTTAAGGTCGTACCCACCAAAAGACAACATCATTTCGTCATTTTGGCTTAATCCCATCAAGTATGCTAAATCAAGGAGAGTGTTCTACAAGACCTATACCCCATACGATGGGTTCATTTTATTATCTAAGTTAATTAGATAACCTAAGATAAGACTTTAGGAATTGCCACTAGCTTCGTTTTTTTGGGGGCTAGCTAGGAAACCTAATCAAGGGTCGGGAGTGTTCTCTCGGTTTCTACACAACCAAAGATCTAGGATTTCGGGACTTGGGTTATATTAATATTTCTATTAACACCCTTTGAGTACCTAATAGTCACTGTGTTACCTAAGGTGATCATGTATGTTTTTACCTTTTCATGCCATTTGAGAAAGGGGTGATTATGCGTGGATATTGGTTTCATGCCATTCTAATTTTACCTAGAAGGGAAAAAAACAATTGAAATTGAAAGTGCGGTGCGGTAAATAAACATACAAGGAAAGTGGTAAATCTAAATATACAATCCTAACATAGAAAAGAAAGTAAAGGAGAGAAAGAAGCCTGCATCTCATTCGGTTTTTATATGATACAACATAAAACTTGAGACATATATTGGGTATAAAAATGAATGATACAAAAGAATAAGTCAAAAAGGACATCGACCATCGCTATTAACAAGGAAAAAATAGTCGGAACAGACATCGACCTTTCACCATCTTCAAGATTGCCTTCTTACACCTATTCTAAATTTAGTATAAAACTAAAGTGAATAGATTACATTTGAAACAAATATCGAAGCATACAAAAGACAATCAAAACACGTCGAGGAATCAAGAAAGAAATAGCTGATTGACTCGAATTGGCCTTGAGGTCGGCCTTTGAAATCGCACATGCAACATGCCACAAAAATGTTATCCCATTCATTGTTAAACATGACTTACAGTAATTAACTATCATTAGTACTTACTCACGGTGACTGTCACGCCCCGAACCTGGAGCACGCAACAACCTCTTTACTTTGGTAAAATGAATGCAATGTCCCAGGACACATTGCCGACCATTCTTTTTATCTTGCGATCAAATGCATGCGGAGGTAAATTCAGCAACATCTAGTCAATAAATAATAGGGATAGTAGAAAGACCACTAACAATAACAGCAATGTCGTTTTTATTTTTGTACTAATTAACCCTGGGAAGTTTATACACCAACCTCTCAATTGGGCGACTTCCTCTATAGTCCTCCGAAGATACTAAGTAGGGTTAATTTACTTCCTTCAACCATTGGGCATACAATCCTGCTGTCCTCAATGACATGTTCCAGCACTATCTGATCCATGGCGATATAGGTGCTGTAATTATGGACCTGAAAATATTTAACAATGACGAGTGAGATATATATCTCTGTGAGTTATAGTCCTAAGCCTAGATTAGGACATCAACTCGCTTTGGAGTACCTATCGCACAATCAATTCACTCTGGCAAATCAATAGCAAAACAATTCTTGTTTGCCTTAGCCAACTACTCGATCTACAGGGTAACTTCGGAATAACAATCGACAAGCAACCAACTCATAGGCAACCTTACCCAGTCATGCTGTACCTTGCACAATAAATACACATGCATGCCACAATTAATGCATCTTACACTCTTAACACTGCATTAATCAACCATAATCGAGTCATATTGCAGGCGATCTCACCTGGCCATTGCCATACCCTACACGGTATTGACTCGAGCATATCATAATCAGTGCAACCAACACAAGCATAATCAGAACCAATGACAACATGTTTCTCATGCACTTTGCATTCATGTGTGTTCCGATTATTAATGTCCTCAAGGGCCACAACTGAACTCCTGTCGATGACTTCTGGTTTTGCCAAGTATCGTCCCGCCCCATCGGGCATGGCTATGTCTAGGACTCCTGTCTAGACAACATTCCCGAAGGAGCATAGGTCCAGCCTCTACCGCGACCCGCATCCGGACTCTTGCCGGGTATTCTGATAAATTGAACTTTGTCCCTCGAACTCCTATTGAGGTGACAAGTTATTTATGTGACCACATGAGCATACCACAACAATTCATTTCCATGCATTAGCCAATGCAAACGTGGTACATGCTCAACGTAATAATCCACTACACATTTTTCATTCGCTTCGAGGGAAAAACCGTAATATGCCCTGAAGAATTCCTACCAGCAAACTTCCCCGTACTCAAAGTGAATTGTCTAAGTTCTCTCCTTTGTCTCATTCTCGATCCCGAAATCATTCAATTTTGTCCGAATTAGCTCCTACTCCTACTCCTTCTTTTCCTTCACCATCGTTGGTCCTTCATTTGTAGTGGCCATTCTTAAAAAAGCCCTATTTGACATCACATGCATTATCATTTAAACATGCCAGCATCATTCTCATTACAAAACTTGACATATATACACCCGACACCTTTGGGTTTTCCTTATATGTCCATGCAATTTTATAAAACCATTAAGGCATAATGTCCATGTGACGTTATTGTCTATTAGGGCAATCAAGCACTCAACAACGTCAATCATACAATCAATACATTATTGATTCAAGAACAATTCAACATACCTTAACAAGTACGAACTCGTCAAATTAGTCCCACAATTTAATTATAAATAATCAATGTTATTCATAATTAAATAAAATTAATTATTATTAAAAATAATTAATAATAATAAACCAATCTAATAATAATAAAAGAAAATAATTCTTTTTGATAAAATAATACTAATCAGGATAATCCCACTAATCCTTGATTATCCTAATTAACCATCATTAATTAGCACTAAGCATGATTACACAAATTAATTAAAGTTAACCATAGTTAACTAACCTAACCATGCTTCCACCATAGTTAATTAACTCAACCATAGTTAATTAACCCAACCATAGGTCAACTCTAGTTTACTAACCCAACCTTGGTTAATTAATTAACCATAGTCTATTCTTTGACTAACTCAACCATGGTCATCTTTCTAACCAATCATCCTAACCATAGTTAATCTTAACTAATCCCCTAACCAAGATTAACTATAAGTGAACCTACTCCTAAGCAAGTTTAATAGACTAATCAAAAGATTAGGACGTAAACTCACCTGGCGACGATTTCGATGACACGAGTGCAATGGCAGCGGTGAGGGGAATGCACGGCTACCTTGAGGACAACAACGGATGACAACTGGTGGCCGAAACTCGTCAAAACCGCTTTCGACGAAGTTGATTTGCACTGGACTAAGGGAGAACAACAACTGGCGGTGCTGGGCAATGGTTGGATAGTGGCTGGTTGAGCTCCAGACGGTGGCTAATAGCTCCAGTGAACAGCAGCAGCTCTGACCAACAGCAGTAGTGAACAGCAAGGCAGAAACCAACAACCAGGCGGAAAATAAAGGAAATGGAAGAGAAGGGAGAAAGGAAAGGGGGTGGCAGTTCAGCGGTGCTTGGACGACTCCTTGACGATGGTAAGGTGGCAAGGATGGCAGGCAATGGTTGTCCGGATGGTAAAGGGACATCCAAGGGGAAGAAACAAGGAGAAAAGAAGAGGAAAAGAGAGAGAAATGGGAGGAGAGAGGGGCTGGATGCCCAAGGGGGAGAGAGGGGGAGAAGAGAGAGAGAGAGAGAGAGATTTCTCTCTTGGTTGGCTTATTGAAAGAAGCCAAGTCCAATTTCCCAACATTTACATTAATTCCCCTCATAATTTCCCTTGACTTTTCTCTCGTTTGTCCTCCAACCATAAATGCAAGAAGGGCAATTTGGTAATTTCCCCAAAGTATAGTAATCCGTACTATATGTGTATACATGCCAAAATTTTATGGGCTTGAATAAAATTGGTTTGGCTCAAAAGGAAGAGAAACGGGCTTGAAAATGCTAATGGGCTAGCTTGGGCCCACTTGGGCTTGGTGGACTTGGTTGGGGCCCACTTAGCTGACCCACATTAGGCGTGAGGCCCATTGGGCCTTTGGTCGACCCGACTCCTTTTTTGGCTCCAATTTTCGGCCCGTTAATCCTTTTTCCGATAATTTTCGAGTTTATCAATAAATTTGATAATCAATAAGACAACGTCCAATATTTTAGTCTCGACGTCCTTGCAAGTTCGATATCCAAAATTGGATTGAAATTCGTAATTAAAATTGATCAATCGTGACTTTAGTATCACCTAACTATCGAGCAGCATTTAGGAGTTCTCGCGTGTTTGACCCATGGTTGATACCTTTTCAATCCATGATCGTGCCTATTTAAATCAGAGCGATCCTCGATTGTCATGTAATCACGGGGGTTAATTGCTCACTCTCAGTACAAGGCCAAAAGGAAATCGGTTTAACATTGTTCGTAGTTAATATCGAAGTCGTGCAGAATCATCCGCAAGCTAAACTCGTATTTCTGCTGCATTGATTTGTTTCCATTTGCTAATTAGCCTCCAACAGCGTGGTATCATCCCTCTTTGATCCTTATGGTCGAGCGGCCTATCCCTAATTGAATTCACTAGTCATATGTATATCGATCCTCAATTGCTTTTCCAAATAATTACTTAACTCATGAGGGGACAGCTCAAAGTAAACGTAACTAACAGTGCATTGATAAAATAACCATTTTATATATCTCAAGATGGGTCAAAATTCAGGATGTTATAGTAACTAACACCATAAGCCCCTAAGTCGAGTTCTATGTGTTTCCTAAGGAATCCCACGAGTGCATGCATTGAATCTATACATACATCTAACAACCACATACATGAACTTGAAAATAAACATGCATGCATTGCTCGAAGACCTTTGTTCTCATCGAATCAAACAATTAGTGAATCAACACTGGGATACTTCACTCGACCGTGCGCCAAGCACAATCACATGCTCCAAACAATCATTGAATTTTTTTTTTTCTGGAAATTTGTGTGCTTAAATTTCAAGACACAAGGACAAAAAGTTGTGAAGACATCAAAGACTGATTTTGCATGCATAAATTTCTAAAAATCTGAGAACACGTTCGGGTCATAAAGAGCAAAATAGGGGAATTCACAACACATTCATCAGAAGATAAGCAATTGCAAATGAGCCCATGACTAATCAGCTCTGAAAAATTTATAGCACATCAAACACATCATAACAAACAACTTTCATGAAGAAGGTTTCATGAGATTAGCAAGGTATGAATTTACAAAAATCAAGGAACTCAGCTCAACGTAACAAAATAAAGCAGGGCAAAGGCATTTCAAGGCAATTTCAAAGCAATTTGGTCATGTTAATGATGTCCAAAAATTCCCAAATTTTATCACAACATAGTCCTAAGAATGAAAATCAAAGTTTGTGAAGAATTTAACTTCAGAATCACCACCGAAAAATTCACACAATAATAGTAAAAGGAAGGCATAAAATTGAACCAACATGTATTCCGAATTTGCAATTTTTCCAAATTTTAGGTTAACTTCACAAAAAAGGAAAAGGGATCTATCAACATACAAAATGAGTCAATCTTGGCATCATTAGAAAGCTTAAGGTGTGCTCTAAGATTTCCTAAGAGTCATCGAACTTGATGATGATTTCATATTCAATTTGTGACATTTGAAATAGCATACGATGTGGCAATACATGGGGCAGCAGGCATATTCACAAAATGCAAGGCTTGTAACATCTACATGACATGACAAAAATAGGAAGAAAATCATATAGATTACATACAAAACCATGAACATTTTCCATGAAAGGACTTCCACCTAAATGTGATCACAAGACATGGTGCAAATTTTCAAGCCAAACAAAGCACGTTGAACAAGAGCAATTGCAGATTTGAATCCAAGCTCATGCATGCAATTAATTGACCAAATGATGTCCAATTAGCATGATTTATACCTTTTTAGAAAAGTAATGAAATGCACTATAATTTTTATGAAGACATTAGGGTCAAGAAATCACAATTTCACAATCAATTTTACACAAGTTCAATTCGAATTACAATAGGGACAGACAAGATCTAAGGTCAGTTCACAGATGTTCTCACCTATCTAGCGAACTCCAAAAAATATGAAAAAATTATATGTTGTATTCAATACCTATATGGACATTTTTCCTGAAGATCTGAATCTAGATCTTCAAAGAAAATTTAGAAAAAATTCATCAATAGTGTAGGTCAGTCTAAAGCATCATGCACAAAGGTCGGATCACATGAGTTTTCGACATTTAGGCATACTCCAAAAATTCCAAGAAAGATACATGTTATAGCCAATATTTTTTAGAGTATTCTCCATGGAGAAAATTCCTCTTGGATATCAACACTTAAGGCACCAAAAAATCATTAAACTAAATATTCAGGTTTGGAGCAAATAGAACAATAACCATTTCAGACCTTAAGTTGGTCTCAAAAGAACATGTTGATCCAAACTCATCAGAAAAATCCAGAAAAAAGATATGTTATAGTTTAGACCGTGTTGTGTTTTGTGAAGGAATTGACTCCAAAATCATGATATAAAAATCAGTACAAAATTAGCAAAAATGCTAACATCGTGTTAAACTTGCAAAACTCAGTTTCTGCAATTTCCATAATGGTGATCTGAACTTAGAAAAATAATTTCGGATAGCAAACGATGCCGAATCAGCACTGTAAGATATCAAATCGAAGCTCTTCAAGTATATTACAAAAGTCTAGAAGACATCAAAGTCAAGAAACGATGCTTAATACCTCTAGATCACCATAACAGAAAGTGACTTCAGAACTCCGAATTTGCAGATCATCTTCAATCAAACAAACATCATCACAAAGCTATTGTACATGCATCAAGCAGCCATGAATCATCAACATGAAGCACATATCAGGTCCTAGAATGAATCCTAGCCCTGGCTATCACAGCCTCGCTTTATCGGATTCATGTTTAGGATTTCTACTTTTTGCGCGATTCCGATTAGTAGTTGATCAAATTCCGACAAATTTTGATCAAGGAGCACCTGATCAAGTCAGCGGCTCAAGGATCAAAGATTGAGCTCCTAAGGACATCGGAGGGGTCGCTAGACCGTCAGATCATTGCCGGTGAGCTAGCTTTGCAAGATCAGCTCACTGCTGTGGAGAGGATGTGACGGCCTAGGCGACGGTGCACAGGACGGAGTCCTCGGATGTGCGCAGGGAGGGGCGCGTCTCTTGTCCCACAACACCTAGGGGGGAGTCTTGGACTAGTTTATAAGGCTTGGGTTCTGTAACCTGTGTAACGCATTTTTGGGCGAAGCCTAGAGAACAAAGCCGTGCAGGCCTCGACCTAAAGCGAACAATATTACACAGTGATAGGCTCGGGTCATTACAAATGGTATCAGAGCCGACTCTTGACCGCGTGTGGGGCCACGGGATGGCCATGGAGGTGGGTCCTATGCCCAGCGAGGACGCTGTTCTCAAAGGGGGGAGAATGTGACGGCCTAGGTGGCGGTGCGCGGGGCGGAGTCCCCGGACGTGCGTAGGGAGCGGCGCGTCTCTTGTCCCACATCGCCTAGGAGGGGAGACCTAGGCTAGTTTATAAGGCTTGAGTTCTGTAACCTGTGTAACGCGTGTTTGAGCAAAGCTTAGAGAACAAAGCCATGCAGGCCTCGGCCTAAAGCAGGCAATATTACACAGTGATAGGCTCGGGTCCTTACAGAGGAAGAGGAGGATGGGGAAGCTCGGGCCACACTGAAGGAGATGCTAGCCATCAAAGACTTGGACGAAGGGAGAGGGACGTTGGAGGTGCGGGCTTGGTGACGGAGGACCACCGGAGTGGTGCTGTTAGAGCAGCGAACCGGTGGAGGCGGTGAAGTGGTTAAACGCCGGTTTGGGGAGAGAGAGAGAGTTTCTGAATTTGCTGCACAAATGAGCCCTCCCTCCTAATTTTTAGTGGGAAAAATCAATTTATACTAGCACCTAAGATTGTATCCTAGCCCTTGGTTTGATTCAGGGTATATGATCCAATCATATTCCCTAAATATAATCTTGTCCCTTAGATCAAGCATATGTTAAAAAAATTTTAAGGGTCAAGATGCACTCCTAATGAGTGGTTGAGATATAATCATGAAATTAAGGGTCGGAGTTAAACTTCTCTACGAGTTTGCACCCCTAAACCGATGGTCTGACGGAACGGATCAATGCACTCTTGGAGATTTACCTTCGGCACTACGTGAGCACCACGCAAGTGAATTGGGCAAAGTTGATCGACGTGACCCAATTCTCCTACAACCTGCATCGGAGCAAGTCTACTGGCCAGAGCTCGTTCGAGATTGTGACGGGACAACAACCGTAAACCCCAAGTGCGGTTGCATCGGGCTACAAAGGGAGTAGCCCTCTCCCATTAAAGTTCGTAAAAGATTGGCAAGAGCAAGTGGACTTAGTGCGGGCATGTTTACACAAGGCATTGAAGCGCATGAAGAAATGGGCGGATCAAAAGCGTCGGCAAATGGAGTTCCAAGTCGGGGACCTAGTGTTAGCCAAATTACACGCAGTTCTTTAATACAAAGACGTGCACAAAGGGTTGATCCGACGCTACGAGGGGCCCTTCTGTGTGCTTCAATGGGTTGAGAAGGTCGCATACAAGCTGGAGTTACCACATAAACTAAAGGTACATCTGGTTTTCTATGTGAGTAAGCTCAAGCCTTTCCATATAGATAAGGAAGATCCGGACCGAGGGGAGTCGCAACGGGCACCATTGGGAGTGAAGACCTCGTATGATTGGGAAGTTGACTGCATCATGGCGAACCGAGTCATACGGAAGTGATATTGTGTGCCAAAGTGAGAGTACATGATTCGATGGAAGGGTCTTCTGGAGAGTGAAGCTAGTTGGGAACCTGCGGATGCTCTTTGGCAATTCAAGAAGCAAATTGAAGCATACCATGCCGAATACGTGATGAGGACGTTACCGGATTTGGTGGGGGAGAATGTCACGGCTCGAAAATATGAACGGTCCACTAGGGTTCCTGCACGACACCATGATAGATCCTTGGAACGAGCGACCCTCAACCGATATCCCTAAGTCCTAGGATTTTCTTGAGTCTTTTAGAATATTCTTAGGGGTAGGCAATATGGTAATTGTACACCTATGTAATTAATGCGGATAGATGGTAGTTGGGGAGATACGATCTCCACCGTTAGATTGATGAGAGATCTATGGATATGGTTTGTCCTATACTTATATATGTAGGGGTCTCCTCCCGCTCATTTATACCATCTCATTCTACAAGAGTAATAGAATTTAGAGCTTCTCTCTCTAGAGTTTCTCTCTTTAGAATTCTTGTGAGTTGAGTAGGAAAGGCTGCTTGGGAGAAATCCTAAGGCCGCACGGGTTGAAGGGAACGTTAGATCGATCGGCCCGTGACACTCGCGTCTTTTAGAGAGTCATGGTTGCCGATGGTTTGGACTTTGAGCATTTTGGTGATTGAAACTGAGCTATCCAAAGCTTGCGCTTAGAGTTTGTTGAGGAGAATGGTCGTAGATTTGCTGCTGTTGAAGATTTTTAGCTTGACCGTGGTCGTAGATTTGCTGTTGTGGATGATTTTTGGCTTGGCAGTTTTTGTAGATTTGCTGTTGTAGAAGCTTAGGAAGGCGTACCCCATGATTGGTTCGATATTTCGGGTCTGATTTGATAATGATTTAAAGTGGTCTTGATACATGCAATGACAATCTTCTAATACTTAGGTGAGATGATATAGTTATAGGTTGGAGGTACAGGCTAATAGGGGCGAGGAAGATCTCGAAAGATGTTTCAACATTATGCAGAAAGATTTCGAGCACTCTGATTTTACGGATAACTAACTATGAGTGCAATGGAGTGTAATATAGCCGATTCCATTTAGTGGTCCAATTTAGTCTCAGTAGTGTTCGGAATACTATTTGTTTTCCCGTTGTCGTGCTACTAAAAGGGATCTCTAATCGCCATCATCTCTAGTCTTTCCATGTCCTCGAAATGATTTTTCTTATTTATACTTTCCAAGCTTCTTTTGCTTGTTATGTTTCTGTACTTGCCTCATATGCGTCCATTTAACTTTTTGATTGGAGAAATCTAACATTCTTGAAAAGCTGCTGTTGATCTGTTGAATTGCATTGGTTCGAGAATAATCATCCATATCTCCTGTTCTTTTGAAGTTCTCAATGGACTTCTTTGTCTCTATTAGGTATCGTAATTTCTTTTTAGTCAACCTATTTAAGCATTTTTTTTTCGGGAATCTCTCGGATGCGCGCATGCATGAATGCACTTACATTGCACCCACAACCACATAAACGTGCATAGGAAATGGAGTATGCTCGAGTATATGCAAACATGCTTATGCCCTCCCCCATTTGTATAAAGTTTTTCTGATGCTCCTGAGGCAGTCTTCACTGTTTGACGACATGCTTTCTAAAGAGAGGGTGGTTTATGGACGTACGGACTCTTGGATTGCCAAAACTTGGCACGGGAGACACTTAAGTGACAAAAATTACAAAAGGTACACTTAAGTACTAAAATCAGAGGAAAAATGATCAGTTAAATGCCAACGGCGAGAAAATCTGGCTAAAATGCTGACATGTTACTTTCCTAGCGAGTTGGGGTCGAAACGGTGTCATTTTGGGTGCTGACATGGCTAAATAAGCCCAAAACAATGCCGTTTTGACCAAAGTTTATTTTTTAATATAAATATTAAATAAATAATATTAAAAGAGAAAATTTTAAAAGAGAGAGAGAGAGGGGCAATAGCCCGCTTGTGCCTGCTGCCCCATCGCTGGTAGGGTGGCAGCAACGGACTGCGGCAGCGGACGGCGAGGGTTGCCGACGCCTAGGCACGGGTCGGCAAGGCACGCCCAGGCATTGGCAACCCTCGCCGACCAAAGGTGAGGGGCAGACAGCCCTTGCTAGACACCGGGAGAGGGCAGTGACCCTCTCCCAGATCTAGGCGAGGGTTGGCTGCCTTCGCCCCAGCCTGGGCAGAGGTCACTAGCTCTCGTGCAGTGCCACTGAGTTTCCAGCGGCGCTGGGTGAGGGCTGCCGATGTCAGGGAGAGGGCCGGTGACCCTCGCCTAGGCTGGGGCAAGGGCGGCCGATCCTTGCCCAGATCTAGGAGAGGGTCACCGCCCTCCCCCAGCGTTTGGTGAGGGCCGTCCGGCCCTCGCCATCCGTCGCCGCCGCCCCATCGGCGATGGGGGTAGCAGCCATAGGCGGGCTGCTGCCCCTCTTTTTTTTTAAATTTTTGCTTTTAATATTACTTAATAAACATTTATATTAAAAAATAAATTTTGGCCAAAATGGCGTCGTTTTGGGCTAATCTAGCCACATCAGCACTCAAAACAATGTTGTTTTGGGCTTATTTGGCCATGTCAACACTCAAAACGATGCCGTTTTGACCTCAATTCATCGAAAAAGTGTCACGTTAATATTTTGGCCGGATTTTCTCGCTGTTGGCACTTAACTAATCCTTTTTTTTCCGATCTTGGCACTTAAGTGTATCTTCTGTAACTTTTGGCACTTAAGTGTACATTTTGTAACTTTTGGCACTTAAGTGTTCCCTCGTGCCAAATTTTGGCACTTGGGCTATACTTATGCCGTGGTTTATGTATTTCTCCACATGAGTTGCCACCTAAAGTTTATGCCTCTATGCTCTAACCAAGACCGGAACATGTCTCAACTTATTTTTGTGAAATTGGATTTTCTTACTTGTATTTGAAAATATTCTCTTTTGAAAATGATCGCTGATATTGCTTACAATAATAATGAATAATAAATATTTTATTATTTACACAAATATTCAGATATGAATTATTATTGATAATGAAAATATTTTTCATTGATTAATTTATTTCAAATGATACAATGGATCATGTTCAGTAAAATGCTTTGCAAATCATTCTTCTTTCATGAAGCAAACATAGCCTAAATGAAAAATCGTTTTGGAGAGAGTAAAATAGCTCAAAGACGAATGAAGTCGATTAGTTCAATCAATCAATGAGGGGTACATTGCCGGCTTTGCATCTCTAAGCAACGTCTCATGTTTGGCGTCATTTTGGATTAAAGAATGCAGAAGTAGTATGATCTCTCACGTTTCCTTCTTTTGCTTCATGGGATATCCACATAGAAAATTATATACGATTTTATAAAGAGTTAGACGCATTTTCGTCTCTATATATTAATGGTTTGCATTATTGCTATTCTGAAAAAAGTTATCATTCTAATTCCTAAACTAGGGAACTTTATTATGATAGAAAGAGAAAAAAGGCTATCATTCTAATTCCTAACCTTATCTTAATTTTCTCACATATCAACCAGTAATGCTAATTTTTTTCTAAAATTATAGAGAAAAATTAAACAGATGAAGGTACATGAAAAACGAGCTTCTTGTTCCCCAAAACCATACAAAGCACCAAAAATCATCAGCACATGAAATTTGCCTCTTCTTTTCCGCGTTGTGCTCATACTTGAATTTTCTTCTTTTTTACGCATAGGTTTTCTGGCCGTGGTTGAAAATGCAGTCCACAGTTTTTGGGCGACCATAAGGACACATTGGTCCTGAATTTGGTGATTTTCCCGTTATTAGGGCTGTATTTTCTTGGGCCAGAATCATTATCTTAGAGAGTCTCAGTCCAAGGCTTTTGGACTCCCCTTACCCAGTTGGACCACGAATTCTGAGTATTATCATATTTCGACTTGATATAGCAAGTTAGCAAGAGTCTCCTGCCGAGAACCAGGGGTGGAAAATTCTGCCAAGAGTTTTTTTTTATTACTTTACTTCGCGGCCAGCATTTCTACTTTTTTTTTAATTAGTATAGACTTCCATTCCATGCAGATGAGTTCATCTCATTTGAGTAACTCGTTGATGTGAGAAGTTAGCTGGAAATGTGTTTTGACATCACATGACTAAACTGCCATGTACCCATTCAGAAGGCAATTGCTAGTCTAAATTTGCAGGACAAAACCATTGACGCGGCCCAAGTCAACTTTATGGAACTTATCTAATGGTTTACGCCTATGGAGATACTCCCTCCACCCGTAGACGACATCTCCTCACGAAATTTGCGCAACTTCTTGATCTCTTCCTTTTGGCTGACTCCCGCTAGGCGATTGAGTGGAAATGAGCGGCACAACTTGTTTCAACAAACAGCGCCTATATATATTGTTTGGGCTTACACATTGAATGACATCAACTTCTGTCATGACAAAAGAAGATTGTCATCAATGACATGGTTAGATTAAAAAAGGCAAATACTCGAATCAGCATCATAACTAGGCTTCAGAATACATATTTTACTTGAAGTAGGAATTTTTTTTTTTGGTCGGTTACTTGAAGTCGAATTATTCCAATAGAAAATTAGCTCAAAGACGAAAGAAGTCGATCAATTCATTCAACAAGTCGTGAATTGCCAGCTTTGCATCTCTACAATGTGTTGAGCTCGGTACCGTCTGGATAAAAGAATGAAGGAGTATCACGTTACCGCTCTCCGCATAGAAAATTATATAAGACTTTACTTAAAAATAGATCCGACTTTATCCAGAGTTAGTAACACTCATGAATCCTTATTTCTTTGGTTTTGGGATTTTCTTTTTAACGACAAAAAGATCAATTTATATTATGGGAATCAACAACCCTTGCGAAGTTAGCTCTATCCACCTAATTCTCATGCACAAACCAAATTCTAAACCACTAAGATAACGTCATGGAGTTTTGTTGTAGAAAAATACTATACTTACTAAGATTTAGTTTATACAATCAACTTCTTAAATGATGCGTAGGGCTATATTTGATTTTGGTATATAACCGATTATTTAGAGGGGGATCACTTGCAATCTAACATATCTCCTAGTAAAACAGCTTTCTAGACTAGCTTTAATACATCTAAATCTATGGTTTAAGGTTTTAAATTTTCGACATATATTCATCTTTTGATCAATAAATAGTTTTATTGGATCAATACGGACAATAATTTGAAAAAATTGTTTTCATTTTTGGACCACGAGTTTCCTGCCGAGAGCCTTCCTTGGGAAGTTTTGTTTTGCTTTTTATTTTGGGCCAGCATTTGAGAAGTTGGAACTGACGTTGATAGAAAGTCTCTCCTTTAGTCCGTCAATCAGTCCTTCATTCAGCATTATCCAATGCCATTAGATAGTCAGTCAAAGAGAACGCATACCAGCTCTAGCAAACTCCCAAAACCACCGTACCGTATACAACCCCCACCCCACAAGCAAACCGTATTTATAACATTCCAACCCCGTTTACACCATGTTATCTAGTCAACTGCTATGGGTCAATGTATTTTAGGGAAACCAGCTAGCTATGGGTTCATTTGCGGAGCTCACTTCTTCTCATTTCGTTAGGAGTAGGTGATTGTGGGGTAAGAACGCATTTCTGTTTCGAATGATTCAATTCGGCTACAGGTAGGATCTTGTTACAACTTCACCCCAATTGAAGACCCATTTGTGGTAAGCACCAATACGACCACTGAAAGCCTTCATTTCGTTATTGTGAATGAAAATCCAAAGTTATTTATATCGCATTGAGATTTTTCTCTAAAGATGAAAACTCGAGAAGAGAAATCTTTGTAATAAGGGTCTGTTTGGAATCAATTTTGTTTCTCTATTTTTCTGTTCTTTTGTTCTTCGGAATAGAAAAAGAACAAAAATGCATTTGGTAAAACTAACTGATTTTTCTATTCTCGGGAATAGAAAGTTGTTCCTAGAAATAGATTTGGAGTAGAAATAAGAAGTAGAAAAAAGTAACTTCTTATTCCTGAGAACAAATTCTAGAAATTATTTCTTGGGGACTACTCACCGCCTATAGTAAGCCACCACCAGCCCACTACCGCCCGCAACCTACCACCGCCACCGTCGGCGTTCGACCGTCTGTGGTGGTGACCGGCGATCAGCGGCGGTGGCAGCGATTAGCGATCGACGGGGTGCGGACGGCGACTGGTGGGTGAGAGCCGCCAATGACCAGCGACTGACCCGCCCAATGGTAGGCGACGGCCGCCAGATGCCAATCTCCGCCACTTGTGGCCGGGCGCCCCCACTTGCTCTCCACCGGCCGACCGCTAGCCACCATCCTTCGCCTTGCGGTCGACGATCGACAACGGTGGAGGCAGCGACAACGATTAGCGACAGCGATCGGGGATCGACGGGGTGCGGACAGCGACCGGGGGCGGCGACCGGCAACCAATGACCGGCAACCGACGGCCGGTGGGCGGGGTCCGCCAGCGACCAGCGACTAACGGCCGCTCGATGGTGGCCGATCGCCAAACGCCGATCTCCACCACCTGTCGCCGGCCGCCCCCACCTGCTCACCACCGGCTGACCGCCAGTCGGCAGCCTCTTGCCGTCGTCCTTCACCTTGCGGTTGGCGACCGGCGGCGGAGATCGGCTGTGGCGGCAATAGCGATTGGGGCGGTGGCGGTGATGGCGACTGGTGATCAATGTTGGCCACCGAACATTGGTTGGCAGCCATCGGTGGCCGGTTGTGGGCGGCCCCCGCCCACCACCCGCCGATCACTGGTCACCGGCCGCCACCCCCGGTCGCTGTTTGCACCACGTTGGTTGCCGGTCGCCGCCCCTTCCCCCCGGTCTCCACTGCTATCGAGGAAGAAAGAAATAAAAAAATTTTGTTGGTACCAAACACATTTCTATTCTTTTTCTATTTCAAGAACAAGAATTTTTTGTAGTTACCAAACGCCCTATTTTACTCAAAAATTGTTTTAGGGAGTAGAAATATAAAAGAGCTATTTCTCAAAAGCAACTGTTCCTAGAAGTAGAAATGTTATCAAACGCATCCTAAGAGTCCAGCTAGCCTAGCGGTACTGTTATGCTATATTTGTAGTGGTGCTCTTGAGGGACTCATCTTTGGCAATCGGAACATAAAGGTTCCGAATTTAATTGCCAAAATTGGCACTTACTTAGTAAAGCCACAAAAAGCTAAACCCTTTAAAAGGATATTGAAAAACAGAATCTTATCATTTAGCACAATATTAAACAACTATAGGGAACAAAAGTTAATGTGAACCCAGCTTTTCATAGTTAATTTAGGCTGTGGTAGCTAGTCTCTCCAAAATCTCAAACTAATAGCACATATTTTCGAGCCATGCATTAGGTGATCATGACTATAGCAAAAAATTGTGCTATTGACATGATGGAGTGAGGAAATTTACACATTTTATTATAACGATAGTCATGCATATGATTATATATCATTTTATGTAATATACAGTTATGACGATAATACATAACCGTGACAAATCTCGGGAATTCTAATCGAACAAATATTAAGCAATACAATATTTATTTAACTCCCGATAGAGTAAGTTCCGTGGTCAGGAGTTGGCTGGCGCCTTCATTGAGTGATAGGACAGTGTTCTCATCTTAAAGTTTGACCAGACAAGATGAAAAAATGGACTTTGGCTTAGTACCTTCTCTGCAATGGACGGGAATTATTATTTTTTTTTGGGGGGGGGGGGTTTAAATCGGAGAGGTTTTGGTTTATGGACAAGAAAAGGGACGCAGCAAAATTAAAAAAGACGGAAATTAATTGATAAATTTATCACACTAATAACATAACCAATTAGCTATACTATGTCAATTGTACAATCAAATAAATTATGACCAAAAAAAAATTTGTACAATCAATGCATTGAGTACTCTTTTTTATATGAAAGGTCCTTTGGAAATATCACAAACTTAATATATGTCCGTCTTCATGTATATGATTATCTAATATATTTTTAGAAACGCGAATCTTTGAAGTGAAAATAGAAAAGAAGACATGGATTTTTCATGTGAAAAATCACTTCAAAATCATAAAGGAAAAAAAACAATGATGTCACAACTAGTTAATCTCATTAGTATCAACATTAGCATCAAAATTACAAGCTTTAGATTACAAGTTTACAACTATAAAAGGTATTGTTTTAAATGTACAGGAGTTAATAGTAAAAGCTCCGAGCCTCAATATTTTTTCTCTCTCGCAAAGCCATCACATGAATCTACTGTCACCAAAGCCTAAGAGGACGACATGCCAGAAACGTCAGTGTCTCCTAGTGCGCAAACCCATATTTTTATCTGGCTGGAAAAGTATGCTACCCTTCAGGGTTGGCGATGGATGTCATGCAAATAAAATATACTATACTTGGTCTGAAAAGACAGAAGTCCGACTCGAGCAATCCCAGGATACGGCAAGACCCTCATTCTTGTTTGTCTTTGTAAGGTTTGCGTGTTAGGAGGGCTTAGATTAGTAGTGGATTCCGCGCTACTGACAAGAGGGACTGTTCCCGGCTCTTTTCATGAATCATTTTGATATATAGAGAAGGGGCACTATATTCGATTTGATCTTATACTAAATTTATTAAAAGAGGTAAATAATTTATATAGAAAATATTAGATAGTCTTGTCCCTTTATGTCAGCATAGTCTGCGACATATCATTGACGCCATGTTGCTACATGGGTCATACCAAAATTGGGATAAAAATATGGAAATGAAAGTCAATCCATTCATCATTTTAGCCAATAATGAATTATTGCTTCATCATCTCCCTCTGTCTCTCCTCCTTCTTTTTCTTCTTCATCGACATTTTCAGTCCGGAGGCTGCACCCGAATATCTATTTCATGATTGCCCAATACCACCTTCTTCACTCCCAACTCCACCTACCAATCCAACCTTCACGCCCTCCTCTCTTCCCTCTCCTCCACCACCACAGGCAGCACCGACGGCTTTGCCAATGCCACTGCTGGCGAAACCCCTCCCAACCAGGCCTACGGGCTCTTCCTCTGCCATGGCAACCTCAACAGCACCATGTGCAGCCGCTGCGTGGCCACTGGAGAACGGGATATCCTCCAAAGATGCCTGAACCAGCAAGCCTCCACAATATGGTACTACCAGTGCATGTTGCAGTACTCGAACTAGTCCATCCTCTCCACAGTGAAGAGATCGCCAGATTGGGTTTTGTACAACATCCGGATTGTCATGGACCTAACCTGGTTCATGCAGCTTCTCGAAGAAACCCTGAACAACATCGCCATGAGGGCTTCAGTTGGCAGTTCGGGGAAGAAGGTTGCGGCAGTGGAGGCAAACTTCACGAGTTCACAGAAGCTATACGCACTTGCACAGTGTACGCCGGACTTGACGGCCTCAGACTGTGTCAAGTACCTCCATTTTGGGATCACTAATCTGCCTAAGGGGAAGCAAGGCGGGAGGATTCTCACTCCAAGCTGCAACTTGAGATACGAGCTCTACCCCTTTTATAATGCCCTGGCCCTGCCGTCGCCGACCCCTTCACCTCCCGCTCCGGCACCTTTGCCTCCCACTTCAGTGACTAGGACCGGAAGTTACATGTGTGTATTTAGCTTGTCGAGTTTTCTTTTTTCTTTTTTTGGTTTAAAATTGTTGAGAAAACTCCTAGTTTTGATGCTCACAAATCGTTTTATGTATGATATTTATATATCTATTTCAAAGGAATAGTCATAGGGTGACATATGCTTTAGAGCCTGCTGGTGGCAAAAGAAAAAGCATAAGGTGTCTCTAAGTCTGTCCGTGCCAGACGGAAAACCTGAGTAGACGCAGTTTCTGAGTCTAACCATACCAAACGGAGAACTTAAGCAGACTCAGAACTTAAGTTTGTCAGACTCAGAATGAAACTACAGGATAAGATCACCAATGGTAAAGTATTTCACTTACTTTGTTTATATTGATTCTGTTGTATCAAACTGATTGACAGGATCAATCAATGGACAACTTCCAAAGAAGAATAGAGTACTTATGGAAGCCCGGATTCTGATTGTATGGGCAAACAGAATCTAAGGGGATCTAATCTACCTTCAACGATCAAAAAGACTTACCTTATAAAGTCTATCCAAGAAAGGGAAGACTAAACTCTCAAGGAAAGAGCCAACGGTCGAGTGTGGCTTGGAGAGTATATAAGGATAAGATGAGACTTGGGAGATAGAGTAGATAAACATATTCCAAAGCTCGATTATGTTCTTCATCTGCTGTTCATAGTGCGAAATTGAGTGATCCTAGTATATTACCAAAGAGAGTGATTTTGTGAGACATATCATTACCAAGTGCTAACACTCAAGAGTGTAAAATCACATTTGATCACATAGTGAAATCCAGCCTATTGGTTGATCGCCTAGAGAGTGGACGTAGGCTTGTCTAAAGCCGAACCATTATAAACTAAGTTTACAATCTTCTCTACTCTATCTATTTAATTTCTGTTTGTAGATTGCAACAGATCGATATTAATTGTGCGTAAACTTCCCCTACACCTATTCACCCCCCCCTTCTATGTGTTAATACTAGTTATATCAATTGGTATCAGAGCCCTGTGCTCAGTATTTTGAAGTGTTTATTACTTCTGAGTTAAAGATCCTCTATGGTTAGTATTCTTGCACCAGGTCTGATTGAGGGGTAGAGCAACACTCGTCCACCATACTTTGACGGTAAAGATTACAATATATAGAAGAACAAGATGAAGGCCTTTCTCAGATCAAAAGATCCGCTGGAATGAGATGTAGTTGAAAGAGGAGTTGATCCCACTGTTAAAGCTAGAAAAACCTCAAAGAAAGATGATGAGAAAGAAACAGAAACATGAGATACCATCTCACCAGAAGAACTGACAAAGAGACAAACTCTCGATACTAAGACTATCTACTCCATTTATTGTGTTTTATCACCTAATGAATATAATCGAATATCTTCTAGTGACACAGCAAAGGAAGTATGGGATAGACTGCACGTGACATACGAAGGAATTGATCTTGTTAAGGAGACCAAAGTAAATATTTTACTTGGTCAATATGAATCATTCAAGATGAAACAGGGGGAGTCCATAGGAGACATATTCAGTCAATTTACAGAGATTGTAAATGGATTGGCATATCAAGGACATCCTATTCCTGGACCAATGAAAGTCAACAAGCTTTTGAGAGGGTTGTCAAAAGAATGGAATAATGTAAAGACCTCTATTAGAGAAACCTTGCGAATTTCACCGCTGACAGTCGATGAGCTTGTTGGTACCCTGCAATCCTATGAAGCAGAACAACTGAACGAGGAAGTGGAATCCAGAGGTAAGAAATCCATTGCTCTTAAGTCTAATGTTGATTCTGATGATACAATTTTGAAGACGAGCTGGACGACGAAGAACTTGCACTGCTAATCAGAAAAGTAAAAAAGTTAAACAGGAAAGGCAGGAAGTTCAACAGCAAGAGACAAAATAGATAGTCTAGACAACAAAGAATAGAGGATGAGGAAGATTATGCCAAAGATGTTGTTTGTTTTGAATGCAAAAAGAAGGGTCATATAAAGCAGAATTGTCCCAAGCTCAAGAAGAACAAAGAAAAATTCGAAAAATACAAGAAGGCCGTGAAAGCTGAAACATGGAGCGATACTGAGGTTGAAGATAGTGAAGACGAATATGGCAATATCTGTCTAATGGCACACTTAGACTCAAACTTTGAAACAGATTTAGAATCAGACTCAGACTCAGATAAAGAGATTGAGGTGAGTCATTCTGATATTCCAACAGAAGTTTCAAATTACATAAATGAGCTGTGTTCTAATTTGAAATCTACTCTAAAAAAGATCTCCAGCTTAAAAAGGGAAAATCTTAAGTTGAGTCAACAGAGTTACTCATTAAAAGGAAAATTTGATGATCTCAAAAAGGAATTTTTAGAACTAAAGGAAAGTCGAGATTCTGTTTTAAATGAAAACGAGTCTCTTAAAAGGGAACTTTTGGAGACAAAGGAAAATCAAAATTCTTTGCAAAATGAGAATTTATCTCTTAGAAAGGAAATTTTGAATATCAAAAAAAAGTTTTCTAAAGGGTCAAAAACCCTGCAGCATATACTTTCTATTCAAATCCCTTACTATGATAAGTCAGGACTTAGGTTTTTTAGGGAAAGTGATTCGTTAATTAATTTTCCTAAAGTCAAGGAAAGAATTAAACAGAGACCTCCTCGGCAGGCCTACAAAAATCATTTTAGAAAGAATTTTGTAAGATTTGTTGGTTGAGAGAATCTAAATTGTTCTAACTGTGGAGAAAAAGAACATTTTGAAAACAAATGTCCTAAAGTCTAGAGACATGTTCAAAAGAAATGGATAGAAAAAGCATATACTACTAACCTCAATGGACCCAAGAAAATCTAGGTACCAAAGAAAAAATGAGTATATGTGCAGGTAAGTTTCAAAAGCAAGAAGAAATGGTACTTGGACAGTGGATGCTCAAGACATATGACTGGAGGCTCAAGGATGTTCATTGGCTTAGAAAGAGTTAAGGGAGGAACAGTTTCTTTTGGAGGAAACACCAAAGGAAACATTATTGGATTAGGAACTGTCAAGATTGGTAGTCTAATCATCAACAATGTTTCTCTGGTTAAAGGATTGAACTACAATCTTCTAAGCATCAGTCAATTGTGTGATGCTGGGTTTAGAATCAACTTCAAGGAGAACTTTTGTTCTGGAACAAGCAACAATTCTTCTCAATCATTCACTGGACGAAGGCATGGGAACATCTATCTCTCGGATATAAATGAAGACACTGTAAGATGTCTTATATCAGTCCAAGATGAAGCAAGTCTCTGGCATCGCAAGTTTGGACATGTCAGTATGAAACAAATCTCTAATCTTCTCAACAGAAAGCTTGTTCGTGGTTTACCCTCACTAAGTTATAAGAAGACAGAGCTTTGCTCCGCATGCACTATGGGAAAACAAGTAAGAAGTTCTTTCAAATCTATTAAACATATTTCAACTAATCATGTATTACAGCTTCTTCATATGGACTTATTTGGACCAACTAGAACTCAGAGGATTGGAGGTAAGAAATATTGTCTTGTGATTGTAGATGATTATTCTCGATTTACATGGGTATTCTTTCTTGCTAATAAAGGAGAAACCTTCTCGTATTTTTCAACATTTGCAAAAAGAATTCAAAATGAGAAAGGTTACTCCATTTCTAGTATTAAAACAGATCATTGTGGAGAATTTGAAAATCAAGACTTTGCAGATTTTTGTGACAAAAATGGTATTCAGCATATGTTCTCCTTTCCCTACACTCCAGAACAAAATAGAGTTGTGGAAAGGAAGAACAGGTCTCTGCAAGAAATGGCTAGAACTCTGCTTATTGAAAGCAATGTGGCAACTCGTTTCTGGGCAGAAGCAGTTTCTACTTCTTACCATATCATTAACAGATTCTTTCTTAGACCAATTCTTGAGAAAACTCCATATGAAATTTTCAAAGAAAGAAAACCAATTGTTTCCTACTTTCGCATTTTTGGTTGTCAATGCTTTATTCTCAAAAATGCTAACAATCATCTTAGTAAGTTTGAAAAAAGGTCAGATGAAGGTATTTTTCTAAGCTATTCAAATTCTAGTAAAACATATAGTGTTCAACAAGAATACTCAAACTGTGGAGGAATCCATGAATGTGAGGTTTCTGGAGCAAGATGTTTCAAACCAAAACAGAACTGAAAATGAAGACTCAGAACCAAATGCTGCTCCTGAGAAATCAACTCTCAACAAAGAAGCTGAATCCTCTTAGAAAACAGTCACAAAAGCAACTCAAGAACAAAGAATTACTCAGCTGGACACTTTTGAATCACCAGAAGATTATGATAACAGTGAAGTGGAGAACAGAAACTGGAAGCATAAGTCCAGTCATTCTCAGGAGTTAGTCATTGGAAATATCAACAAAGGGATTCGAACCAGATCGAAGAACAAAAAGGATACAGGCATTGTTACATTGATCTCTGAGATTGAACCCAAATGAATAAATGAAGCCCTGGAGAATGAAAGCTAGATAGAAGCAATGCAAGAAGAACTCCAGCAATTCAAAAGGAATGATGTATGGGAATTGGTTCCCAAACCCAAAGGAAGAACTATCATTGGCACTAAATGGGTCTTCAGGAACAAAGTAAATGAACTTGGTAAAGTCACCAAAAACAAGGCTAGACTTGTAGCAAAATGTTACTCTCAGTCTGAAAGAATAGACTATGATGAAACCTATGCACCAGTAGCAAGATTAGAAGCAATTAGACTATAACTTGCTTATGCTTGTTATCAAAACTTCAAGCTATTCCAGATGGATGTGAAGAGTGCCTTCCTGAATGGATTTATGAAAGAAGAAGTCTATGTAGAGCAGCCTCTTGATTTCGAGGAACCAAGAAAGCTAGATCATGTATACAGATTGAAGAAAGCATTATATGGTCTGAAACAAGCACCTCGAGCCTGGTATGAACGACTAAGTAAATTTCTACTAGACAATAACTTTAAGAAAGGTATAGTAGACACAACATTGTTTATCAAAAATGAAGGTAAAGATATTCTGCTTGTACAAATATATGTAGATGATATTATTTTTGGATCATCTAATGAGCATTTGTGCAAGAACTTCTCAAAGTCTATGCATGAGGAATTTGAAATGAGCATGATGGGAGAACTCACATTCTTCTTAGGACTTCAGGTCAATTAGTCAGAACATGGAACTTTCATCTATCAAGAAAAGTATGCCAAAGACTTGATCAAGAAGTTTGGAATGGAGAACTACAAGAAGACTGAAACTCCAATGTCAACCTCCATCAAACTAGATCAGGATGAAATGGGAAAGAAAGTTGACTAGAAGACTTATAGAAGCATGATTGGTTATCTTCTTTATCTTATTGCATCTAGACCAGATATTCTATACAGTGTTTGTTTATGTGCTCGATTCCAAGTGGATCCTAGAGAATCATATTTGTCAGCTGTCAAGCGCATAATCAAATATATAACCACTTATCCACACTTGGGTCTATGGTGTCCTAAAGGAATAGATTTTACTCTCATTAGTTACTCAGTTACTGACCTAGCAGGATATAAAGTGGACAGAAAGAGTACGTCTGGTACATGCCAACTTCTTGGGAAAATGCTGGTTTCATGGTTTTCCAAATAGTAGAACACTATTGCTCTATCTACAGCAGAAGCAGAATATGTTGCTCTTGGAAACTGCTGTTCACAGATTCTATGGATGAGACAGCAACTGAAAGACTATGGAAAGGAAGAAACCTGTACTGAAATAAGGTGTGACAATACAAGTGTTATAAATCTCACAAAGAACCCGATTCTACATTCTAGAGCAAAGCATATTGAAATCAAACATTACTTTATTAGAGACCATGTGCAAATTGGAGATATAATTGTGGAATTCATTGATTCAAAAAATCAATTAGTAGATATCTTCATAAAGCCGCTGGACAAAGGTACATTTGATTTAATATGTGGCAGATTAAATATTATTAACCATTTTTATGATGAGAACAGGACAAAGTCTGGGAGAAGCAATCGTCTGGAAATATCAATCTTCTGGGATGCACTAAAAAGGAATAGATGGTATTTTTGGCGTGTAAGTTATTTCCTTATATGATTGAATTTGGTAAGTCTTTATTAGCAAATAATTGATTTGCACAAATTTTGGTACATGCCTATGATGTTTGAATCTATTTTAGTCAAGCTTAATAGATCTTGAATAACTGCCATTTTTAGTTATTTTAGAAAAGACGCGACTTTTCATTTGCCTTACATAAGAGGGTTTTATAACCCCCCAAAAGTCGAGTTCCTTTTCATAAAACCTCATAAACCCCTTTTAGAAACCCTAACGGAACAAAATTTCTTCCAAAACCAAGTCAAAATCTTCTCCGAACATGGCATTGAGATCCTCCATGTCCAGATCAAGGTCAGTGTCTCCATCTCCTCGAAGAAGATCAAACAGGATTGCTGGTAGAGGACCAAGGAATGTCGAAAGAGGACAGACGCACTTCGATCTAACATAGACTTCCGAAGATTCCCAAGGACAATCTCCAAATGCATCAGTTCAAAGGGATGGAAGTGAAAATGTGGAATCTCCAAGAACTTCCCCAACAGAATCTGAGCAAAGAAATGTCTCCAAAAGAGGTATGTTTGGATTAATTCTACCAAAACCTACTAATAATCCCCATACAGTTATGAGGATGTATGAGCGTTTAGTGCAACGAAATGCTAGGGAAGATGTTAAACTATATTTCTTGCGAGAAAAAGGATATGCAAATGAGTTTCGTCTTGTCCAAGCTATTCGAACCACTGAACCACCGCTTGCACGAAGAGAACGAATTAGTGAAGCAGGTAGAAGTAGAGAGAATGTATGGGGTGAGAAGGAGGATGATGAAAGAATATATAAAAATTTTGAAGTCAGAATGGGGATTGCTGCTGTGGCTCGGAACACGATTGGGAAATTGTTCCGATCTAAAGAGCATAAGGCATTTTATAACAAATTACTGGAACGAGGAGTTATGCACCACAGGATTGTGGACTTTGATTTTTTGGATGCTGCTAATGTAAATTTGCGATGATATTTTGAAATGTTGCAGATGGATCATTTCTATACTGACTTTGCTACTGTTTATAAAAAAACTAACAGCATATTTCTACTCCAATTTGACATTTCTGTCTCCAGATAGAATGCAGTTTAGTATGAATGATAGGTTCTATGATGTTAGTGCAGATACTCTGGCTGACATTATGAAAGTTGAGAGGGGTCATTTCAAGCCAATAGAAGTTACTTATGAGACTGTTTGTAAACATCTTACAAAGTCTATTAGGGCTTCTATCACTTATCCTTTTTTGACTTCTGCAAGAACTATTTTGCATAAAATCATCATTAATTGCATTCATCCTAAGGCATCATCAAAGACTGATGTGGCCAAGTTTGAGGCAAAGCTCATGTGGGCAATTGAAAATGGAGTTCTATTCTCACTCCCTCACACTGTTCTACTACACATGTATAGAACAGTTTTAAAGGATAAAGGACAACTGTGTTGTAAACTAGTATTAACACCTAGAAGGGGGGTGAACAGGTGTAGAGAGATTTTACGCACAATTAAAATAAAGCTTTTGCAATCATTAAACTAAAATTAAATAGAGAGAGTAGAGAAGATTGCAAACACAATTTATAGTGGTTCGGCTTTAGACAAGCCTACGTCCACTCTCCAGGCGATTAGCTAATAGGTTGAATTTTATTATATGATCAAAGGTGATTAGACACTTTTGAGTGTTAGCACTCGGTGATGATACGTCTCACAGAGCCACTCTTATTGGTAATTCACTAGGATCACTCGGTTTCGCTCTTTTTAGATAACTAGTGAAGAATTGAATTAGCCTTGGAATATATTTATCCTCTCTAGTCTCCTAGATCTCATCCTATCCTTATATACTCTCCAAGCCACACTTGACCGTTGGCTCTTTCTTTGAGAGTTTCATCTTCCCTTTCCTAAACAGACTTTATAAGGCAAGTCTTTTTTACCATTGGAGGTAGATTAGATCTCCTTGGATTCTGTTCGCCCATACAATCAAAATCCGGGCTTCCATAAGTGTTTCATCCTTCTTTGGAAGTTGTCTTAATGATTGATCTTGTTGATCAATATAAATATGGTAAGTGAAAATCATGACCGTTGGTGATCTTATCCTGTAGTTCCATTCTGAATCTGACAGACTCAAGTTCTCTGTCTGGTACGATCAGACTCAGAATTTGCGTCTGGTATGGATAGACTCAGAATCTGCCAGACTGAAGTTTTGCGTCTGCTTCATCCAGACTCAAAAGCATACGTTAGTAGTCTTTGATTTATTTTGTCATCTTCAAAACATCATAAGGGATTTTCCTAACAATCTCCCCATTTTTTATGATGACAAAACAATCTCTGAATATGCAATTATGCTTTTAAATATATTGATAAATCAAAGTATCATAAGCACATAATGCAATCCCAAAATTGAGCAAAAGAATATATATAAATAATTGCAGCTCAATATTATGCACTAAATAATATAAATCAATTAGCACATATGCATATACATATTTTCTCCCCCTTTTTGTCATAATCAAAAGGTGATAATAATGAAAAAGGGTGTCACGTGGAGAATAAATTCACATAATATCTTTAAAAATGTATTAGGCATGAAACACAAATTTTAAAGATATGATGTTGATATGAACATAAAGAATATTCAATAAAGCTCATATATATCAACAAAAATCTACCAAGGAGAGAAATGGATGATATACTTACCAAATTATGTAGAACACAATTTACCTCTTCTTTCCATAGTAATTAGGATCAAGATCAATTCAAAAAATCTGCCATAATTAATCAATGCTCCCCCTCAATTTGTTGCCTTTTTGAAATGATCACGATTCTTCCCCTTTCTTTTTATATTCACTTTCTCCCCCTGTCCTCATGATAGTATTTGTGTTAATACTTATCGCAGCTTGTGCATGTTGAATAGAATGTTGTCCCTTTATTTCCTTTGTAGTAGCAACATTCGCAGCATTCATTTGCTTTTGAAGTTTGAGGTAGAAGTTTGTTTTCTTCAATCAAGCTCGCCTCAAATTTAATCTACACAAACTTAACAAATTTTCTGCACAAATGACACATTAGTGGCCTGCTAAAAAATTCCTGGAAATTTTATGCAATGAATAGAATTTCTGAGCCTTAAAAAATCTCCATAATTTCGGATCAAGCTTTCCCAACCTCATATGGAAATATATTTTGCCACCTGCAAATCTTTGTAAAATAGATAATAATCTTTGCAAATTATAGAAAATATCACGCACATACCTTCCTTCAATTTGCGGATCAAACTTGCCTAATATAAAATATCTTCTAAGATTATAGCAAGTAAATCCCAAAATACAACAATATTTTTCAAGATTAAAGGGATTTCCTTTAAGTATAAATTTTGAAAGGATATTATTGATGCGATACGCAAAAAGAAAGTAGATATTTTTGTCACGTGCCAAATCAAGTAATAAAAATGTGCAATATTTGATAAGAGAATTTTTGCAATATATATTACACGTGAGTCATAAAAATCATCAAGAATCATAAAAATCTGTGTATAATTTTGGAAGGTAAGATGATAAATATGAAATACTTTATTTCGTTACCCAAGGTATATATTTAAAATATACCATTGAATTAGAAAAAGATCCTCATCAATCATCACTTGAGATATTTTTCTGATTGCTCAATGATTTGTGTAGATTTGCAATCATGCTTCTTCTGTACAATTTCCTGCAGCAAGCTCTTTTTCTTTTGGTATCCATAAATTTGGATCCTTTCTTCGTGTTAGAGCACATATAGGAAATTTTCATAAAAATTCAACGATGCTTTCCTATCTTGTATAATATATCGTAAGACAAATTTTTTCTTTGCAAGAAATATAACAGAATAAGAGAGCATAAAATCCGATCAAATAATCATGATTATCTCTAAGCAGGATATTAAATCGTATTAAATTAGATTCTAACTTGTTGAGAAAACTCCTAGTTTTGATGCTAACAAAACATCTTATGAATGATATTTATATCAATCTCTTGAAGGAAAAGGATACAGAATGACATGGGCTTTAAAGTTTGCTTGCTGCAGAAGATAAAGTATGAAAGGTTTAAGAGTGTGACCTTACCAGATGGAAAGACTTATCCAGACCGAGATTTAAGTCTGACCGAACCAGACTGAGATTTAAGTCTGACCGAACCAGACTGAGATTTAAGTCTGACCGAACCAGACTGAGATTTAAGTTTGACCGTACTAGACTAAGATTTAAGTCTGAATGAACCAGACTGAAAATCTAGACAAAATCAGAACTAAAGACCATCAGACTTAAGATGAATCTACATGATAAGACCACCAAGGTAGAGTATTTCACTTACCTTATTTATGTTGATTCTGTTATACTAATCTGATTGACAGAATCAATTAACGAGCAACTTCCAATGAAGCATAGAGTACTTATGGAAGCCCGGATTCTGGTTGTATGGGCGAACAGAATCTAAGGGGATCTGATCTACCCTCAATGGTAAAAAAGACTTGCCTTACGAAGTCTGTCCAAGAAAGGGAAGACTAAACTCTCAAGGAAAGAGCCAACGGTCGAGTGTGGCTTGGAGAGTATTTAAGGATAGGTTGAGACTTAGGGGTTAGAGAGATGAACATTATTCCAAAGCTGATTCAATTCTTCAATTGTTGTTCATAGAGCGCATTTGAGTGATCTAAGTGTTTTACAAAAAGAGAGTGACTTAGTGAGACAGATTATCACCGAGTACAAACACTCGAAAGTGTGTAATCACCGTTGATCATATAGTGAAGTACAACCGATTGGCTGGTCTCCCGGAGAGTGGACGTAGGTTTATCAAAAGCCGAATCACTATAAACAGTGTTTGCAGTCTTCTCTAACTCTCTCTACTTGATTTCAGTTGGTTGATCGAAAAAGTTATACAATTGCATTGAATAATCTCTCTACACCTATTCACCCCCCTCTAGGTGTTTATACTAGTTTTATCAATTGGTATCAGAGCCTCGTACTCGAGATCTTGAAGTGTTTGTTACTTCTGAGTTAAAGATCCTCTATGGCTAGTATTCTTACACCAGGTTTAATCGAGGGGCAGAGCAACACTCGTCCACCATACTTCGACGGCAAATATTACAATATCTGGAAGAATAACATGAAGGCTTTTCTCAGATCGAAAGATCCACTGGAATGGGATGTGGTTGAAAGGGGAATTGAGCCTACTGACAACACCAGAAAAACGTCAAAGAGCACCGATGGGAAAGAAACAGAACCATCAGCCACTCTCTCTCCAGAAGAGATAACAAAGAGACAAACTATTGATGCAAAGGCTATTTATTCTCTATATTGTGCTTTATCACCTAATGAATATAATCGTATATCTTCTTGTGATATAGCCAAAGAAGTATGGGACAGACTACATGTGACATATGAAGGAACTGATTATGTCAAAGAGACCAAAGTAAACATATTACTTGGTCAATATGAATCTTTTAAGATGAAACATGGAGAATCCATAGGAGATATGTTCAGTCGTTTTACTGAAATTGTAAACGGATTGGCATATCAATGATAGCCTGTTCCTGGACCCATGAAGGTCAACAAACTTCTGAGAGGACTGTCAAAAGATTGGAACAATGTGAAGACATCTATTAGAGAGACTCTACGAATTTCACCTCTAACAGTCGATGAACTTGTTGGTACTCTGCAGTCCTATGAGGCAGAACAAATGAACGAGGAAGTGGAATCTAGAGGTAAAAAGTCGATTGCTCTTAAGTCTAACACTAATTATGATGATACAGATTCTGAGAAAGAGCTGGACGACGAGGAACTTGCACTGCTGATAAAAAAGGTAAAAAAATTAAACAAGAAGGGAAGGAGATTCAACAACAGGAAACAAAATAGACAATCTAGGCAACGCAGAATTGATGACGAGGATGATTATGCCAAAGATGTAATTTGCTTTGAGTGTAAGAAAAAGGGACATATTAAACAAAATTGTCCCAAACTCAAAAAGAGCAAAGGGAAATTCGAGAAGTACAAGAAGGCTCTCAAAGCTGAAACGTGGAGTGACACGGAAGTTGAGGATAGTGAAGATGAATATGGAAACATCTGTCTTATGGCACATTCAAACTCAAACTCTGGAACAGATTCAGACTCAAACTCGGAAAGAGAAATCGAGGTAAATCATTCTGATATTCCTACAAAAGTTTCAGATTATATAAATGAGCTTTGTTCTAATTTAAAATCAACTCTGAAAAGGATCTCCAAATTAAAAAAGGAAAATTACATGTTGAATCAACAGAACGTTTCCTTGAAAGGAAAAGTAAATGATTTCAAAAAGGAATTTCTGGAAATAAAGGAAAATCGAGAGTTTCTATTAAATGAGAATGAAACTATTAAAAAGGAACTTTTGGAAACAAAGCAAAATCAAGATTCTTTACAAAAGGAAAATGATTCCTTTAAAAAGGAATTCTTAGATATTACCACAAAATTTTCTAAAGGATCAAAAACCCTACAGCATATACTTTCTATTCAAATTCCTTATTATGATAAGTCTGGACTTGGTTGTTATAAGGAAAATGATTCCCTGATTGATTTTCCTAAGGTCAATGAAAAAATAAGACAAAGACCTCCACGAAAAGCTTATAGAAATCATTTCAAAAACAATTTTGTAAGACCTGTTGGTAGAAACAATCTCAAATGTTCTAACTGTGGAGAAAAAGAACATTTTGAAATCAAATGTCCTAAAGTCTGGAGACATGTTTAGAAGAAATGGATAGAAAAAGCTTATACTACTAACTTCAATGGACCCAAGAAAATTTGGGTACCAAAGAAAAAATGAGTATTTGTAAACATTGCAAGTAAGCTTTAAAAGTAAGAAGAAATGGTATTTGGACAGTGGATGTTCAAGACATATGACAGGAAACTCAAAGATGTTCATAGGATTCGAAAGAATCAAGGGAGGAACTGTTTCATTTGGAGGGAACACCAAAGGAAACATTATAGGACTAGGAACTGTCAAGATCGGTAGCTTAATCATCAACAATGTCTCTCTAGTCAAAGGATTAAACTATAATATTCTAAGCATCAGCCAGTTATGTGATGCCGGCTTCAAAATAAACTTCAAAGAGAACTTATGTTCTGGAACAAGCAATGACTCTTCACAGACTTTTACTGGACGAAGACATGGAAACATTTATATTCTGGACATAAATGAAGATACTGCAAAATGCCTATTATCAGTCCAAGATGAAGCAGATTTGTGGCACCGAAAACTTGGGCATGTCAGCATGAAACAAATTTCCAAGCTTGCCAGCAAAAAGCTTGTTCGTGGCTTGCCTTCACTAAGTTACAAGAAAACAGAGCTTTGCTTTGCATGTACACTGGGAAAACAGGTAAGAAGTTCTTTCAAGTCCATAAAACAAATTTCTACTAATCGTGTGTTACAGCTTCTTCATATGGATTTATTCGGGCCAACCAGAACCCAAAGCATTGGAGGTAAGAAGTACTGTCTTGTGATAGTAGACGATTACTCTTGATTTACATGCGTATATTTCCTAGCAAATAAAGGAGATACTTTCTCATATTTTTCAAAATTTGCAAAGAAAATCCAAAATGAAAAAGATTACTCTATTTCATGTATCAAAACAGATCATGGGGGAGAATTTGAGAATCAAGACTTCTCAAACTTTTGTGACAAAAATGGGATATAGCATACATTTTCATCTCCTTACACTCTAGAACAAAATGGAGTGGTGGAAAGAAAGAATAGGTCTTTGCAGTAAATGACCAGAACATTGCTTATAGAAAGCAAAGTAGCAACTCGATTCTGGGCAGAAGTAGTTTCTACTTCTTGCCATATTATTAATCGAGTATTTCTTAGACCAATTCTTGAGAAAACCCCGTATGAGATTTTCAAAGAAAGAAAACCTATTGTTTCCTATTTTCGAGTCTTTGGTTGTCTATGCTATATCCTTAAAAATGTTAATCATCAATCTAGTAAGTTTGAAGAAAGGTCAGATGAAGGTTTTTTTCTGGGCTATTCAAACTCTAGTAAAGCATATAGAGTGTTCAACAAGAACACTCAAACAGTGGAAGAATCTATGAACGTAAAGTTTTTGGAGAAAGAAGCTTCAAGACAGAGTAGTACAGTAAATGTAGAATCAGAATCAAATGCAGCTTCTGAAAGATCTGATCTCAATAAAGAAGCAGAATCTTCCCAGGAAATAGTCAAAGAAGCAACACATGAAGAACGAGTAACTCAGCTTGATATTCCTGCATCAGCAGAAGATTCTGATAATGATAGAGTTCCAAATAGAAACTGGAAGCACAAGTCTAGTCATCCTCAGGAGCTTGTGATTGGAAACATCAATGAAGGAATTCAAACCAGATCAAGAAACAAAAAGGACACAAGTATTGTTGCACTGATCTCTGAAATTGAACCCAAAGGAATTAACGAAGCTCTGGAGAATGAAAGCTGGATAGTGGCAATGCAAGAAGAGCTTCAACAGTTCAAGAGAAATGATGTATGGGAATTGGTGCCTAAACCAAAAGGACGAACTATCATTGGTACTAAATGGGTTTTCAGAAACAAAGTCAATGAACTTGGAAAAGTCACCAGAAACAAAGCAAGGCTCATGGCAAAAGGTTATTCTCAATCTGAAGGAATAGACTATGATGAAACCTATGCCCTAGTTGCAAGACTTGAAGCAATCAGACTATTACTTGCCTATGCTTGCTATCAAAATTTCAAGCTATATCAAATGGACGTGAAAAATGCTTTTCTGAATGGGTTTATCAAAGAAGAAGTCGTTGTAGAACAGCCTCCTAGATTCAAAGAACCAAGAAAGCCAGACCACGTATACAAATTAAAAAATGCACTTTACGGTCTGAAACAGGCACCTCGAGCTTGGTATGAATGATTGAGCAAGTTTCTACTAGATAATAAATTCAAGAAAGGTATGGTAGATACAACCTTGTTCATTAAGAAGGAAGGTAAAGATATACTGCTGCCGGTACAAATTTATGTAGACGATATTATTTTTGGTTCATCTAATTAACACTTGTGCAAGATCTTCTCAAAGTCTATGCAGGAAGAATTTGAAATGAGCATGATGGGTGAACTGACATTCTTCCTAAGACTTCAAATCAGTCAGACGAAACGTGGAACTTTTATAAATCAAGAGAAGTATGCTAAAGACGTGATTAAAAAATTTGGAATGGTGAGCAACAAGAGGACTGAAACTCCAATGGCAACCTCCATCAAACTAGATCAGGATGAAAAATGGAAGAAAGTTGATCAGAAGAATTATAGAAGCATGATCGGTTCTCTTCTCTACCTTACTGCATCGAGACCAAATATTCTATATAGTGTTTGTTTTTGTGCAAGGTTTCAAGTGGATCTTACAGAATCGCATCTCTCTGCTATTAAACGTATAATTAAGTATATAACCACTTATCCAAACTTGGGGTTATGGTATCCAAAAGAAATAGATTTTACTCTTCTCGGCTTCTCAGATGCAGATTTAGCAGGATGCAAAGTAGACAGGAAGAGTACTTCAGGAACATGCCAACTTATGGGAAAAATGCTAGTGTCATGGTTCTCCAAAAAGCATAATACTGTGGCTCTATCAACAGCAGAAGCAGAATATGTAGCACTTCTGTGGATGAGACAACAACTAAGAGACTATGGAATAGAAGAGTCCTGCACAGAAATAAGATGTGATAATATAAGTGCCATAAACCTCACCAAGAATCCAATTTTACATTCCAGGGCAAAACACATTGAGATCAAACATCATTTTATTAGAGACCATGTGCAAAATAGATATATATTTGTGAAATTCATTGATTCTAAGAATCAATTAGCAGATATCTTCACAAAGCCGCTGGACAAAGGTACATTCGATTCAATTTATGGGAATTTAAATATTATTAACCCCTTCCTATAAATTCTATGAGAACAGGACAAAGTCTGACAAAAGCAATCGTGTGGATATATCACTCTTAGAAGAAGATTGAATAAGGAAATAATGGTATTTTAGGGTATGTGTTATTTTCTTATTGAAATTTGATAAATTCTTAGTAAGTGTTTGATCTGCATGATTGATTTGCATATTTTATGGCATTTATCTGTGATGATTGAATATTCTAGTTAATTTTAGAAAAACTGCTATTTTAATGTATCTTGGGTCGCGATTGTTCACTTGTTTTCCTAACAAGGGCATATAAATATCCAAAAGTCGGGTCTTCTTTTCAAAACTCTCCAGAACGGTTTACAAACCCTAATAGAGAAAAATGTTCTCAAAATCATTCTTCGCCAAAACCAACCTTCTCTGAACATGGCATTGAGATCCTCCATATCCAGATCAAGATCTCCATCTCTTAGAAGAAGATCAAACAGGATTGCTGGGAGAGGAGGAAGGAGAATCGAAGGAGGGCAAATGCATTTCGACCTCACACAGACTTCAGAAGATACTCAAGGGCAATCTCCAAGAGTTTCTCCTCAAAGAAATCAAGAGGACATTGAGGAATCTCTAAGAACTCTACACTCTCCATCTGAAGAAAGGAATGTCCCATGTAGAGGTACGTCTGGATTAACTCTACCGACATCCACTGAAAATCCTCATGTAATTATGAGGAGATATGAGAAATTAGTCCAGAGGAATGTTAGGGAACATGTCAAATTATTTTTCTTGAGAGAGAATGGGTATGCGAATGAACTTCGTCTCATTCAAGCAATACAGGCTGCAGAATCATCACCTACTCGTAAAGAACGAGTTAGTGATACAGGGAGAAGCAAAGATAAGGTGAAGGAAGATAATGAGAAGATATACAGAAATTTTGAAGTGAGAATGGGCATAGCTGCTGTAATCCAAAACACAATAGGGAAATTATTCTGATCCAAAGAGCATAAGACTTTCTTTAACAAATTGTTAGATCGAGGAGTCATGAACCATAGAATTGACGATTTTGATTATTTGGATGCTGCTGATATGAATCTAAGAGAATGTTTTGAGAAGTTGCAGATGGACAGATTCTACATTGATTCTGCTGTTGTTTACCCTGAATTAACAGCATACTTCTATTCGAACTTGACATTTCTATTTCCAGACAGAATGCAATTTAGTGTGAATGATAGGTTCTATGATGTTAGCTCAGACACTCTTGCTGACATCATAAAAGTTGAGAGAGGAGCATTTAGGCCAATAGACGTCCCTTATGAAACAGTGTGTAAGTTTCTCACAAAGTCTGTAAGAGCCACTATAACTTACCCTCTTTTAACTTCTGCAAGAACTATTTTGCACAAGATCATTATCAGCTGCATTCATCCAAAAGCCTCATCCAAGACTGATGTATCCAAATTTGAGGCCAAACTGATGTGGGCTATTGAAAATGGAGTACTATTCTCACTGCCTCACACAATAATACTTCATATGTATCGAACAGTGTCAAAACACAAAGGACATCTACCCTATGGAGCTTTGGTGACTGGATCTTCGATCATCTTAAGATAGACATACCCAGAAGATTCAGTACCAAAACTCTTCCCACAATGATCATTGATATGAAAATGATCAATAAAATGAGACTGAAGGATGTTGCTGAGAATTGGAGACGAAAAGAAAAGGAATTGGCTAGAGTAGAAACAGCAAAAAGAAAAGGCAAAGAATCAGCCACTACTGAGCCTAGTTCCAAAAGGAGAAGACAACTCCTACTGGTAGACGAAGAAGATGAAGAAGAAAGCATCTTAGCAATTCTGGCAAATATGCGTCAAAATTCTCAGAGAATATCTAAACCAGAAGCAGAAACACATGAAGAAAACATTCTCCACACAGAACATGAGAAGAATGATGCATATGAATCAATGGATGATCCAGAAGAAGACGAAGAAGCAGAAACAGAAGTAGAAGAAGAAGAAGGAAATGAGGACAGGGAAAGAGAGGGGCAACAAGGACATAATGAAGCATCAACTCAGGGGGAGCATCATTATGACAATATTATAGTGCCAGTTCCTGCAACTTCATCTAGAAATGCTGATTATCAAAAGATATTAGGACTTTTAACAGAGATAAGGGATCGGCAAGTAGCAATGGAAACCTCCTTCAATAACAAGTTGGAGACTCTCGAGAAAATAGTTAATCAGTACATTGACAGGATTGAGAAGTCTGTATCAGATATGGAGGATTTCACCATTGTTCGGACCCCAAACAAGAAAACTTCTTAAAAGTATCCTCTTTCGAAACTTGTTTTTGAACTGACTAACTCTTTTTGATGTTGACAAAAAGGGGGAGTAGATATGGCTTTTACTTTTGATTGACTTCTACCTCTTGATTGATGGATGAATACATGACAGTTGGCTTTATCTTTATGCTGATATATGATAATGTAATCATTGTGTTGATGCATGATATTGTGATATGAAAGATCTGATTATGCATGGCTAAAGATATTTTCTTATATGCTGATCATACAGTACTGACAAAGTCTGAATCATGTTGAGATGAAATATGAAATTCTGTTGCTACTGTATTATCTATACAGGGTTAAAATGAGCTATACTTATGAGTTGAGCAGAACAGGTGGAAACGGGCTCTATTTAACCATATTTTGCAGGGACTTTAAGTCATATGTATAAAATGTTTTGTCACCATCAAAAAGGGGGAGATTGTTGAGAAAACTCCTAGTTTTGATGCTAACAAAACATCTTATGAATGATATTTATATCAATCTCTTGAAGGAAAAGGATACGGAATGACATGGGCTTTAAAGTCTGCTTGCTGCAAAAGATAAAGTATGAAAGGTCTAAGAGTCTGACCTTACTAGACGGAAAGACTTATCTAGACCGAGATTTAAGTCTGACTGAACCAGACTGAGATTTAAGTCTGACTAAACCAGACTGAAATTTAAGTCTAACCGTACCAGACTGAGATTTAAGTTTGAATGAACCAGACTGAAAATCTAGACAAAATTAGAACTAAAGACCATCAGACTTAAGATGAACCTACATGATAAGACCACAAACGGTAGAGTATTTCACTTACCTTATTTATATTGATTCTATTATACTAATCTGATTGACATGATCAATTAACGAGCAACTTCCAATGAAGAATATAGTACTTATGGAAGCCCGGATTCTGATTGTATGGGCGAACAAAATCTAAGGGGATCTGATCTACCCTCAACGGTAAAAAAGACTTGCCTTATGAAGTCTGTCCAAGAAAGGGAAGACTAAACTCTCAAGGAAAGAGCCAACGGTCGAGTGTGGCTTGGAGAGTATTTAAGGATAGGTTGAGACTTAGGGGTTAGAGAGATGAACATTATTCTAAAGCTGATTCAATTCTTCAATTGTTGTTCATAGTGCGCATTTGAGTGATCTAAGTGTTTTACAAAAAGAGAGTGACTTAGTGAGATAGATTATCACTGAGTACAAACACTCGAAAGTGTGTAATCACCGTTGATCATATAGTGAAGTACAACCGATTGGCTGGTCTCCCGGAGAGTGGACGTAGGTTTATCAAAAGCCGAACCACTATAAACAGTGTTTGCAGTCTTCTCTAACTCTCTCTACTTGATTTCAGTTGGTTGATCGAAAAAGTTATACATTTGCATTGAATAATCTCTTTACACCTATTCACCCCCCCTCTAGGTGTTTATACTAGTTATATCATAACTCATGTAACATAAAAAGAACATTATGCACAAAAAAAAATTCTCACTTCCTTACCTTTATTACCTACAAAAAAACAATTTATCTTTTCTTCGATACCCAAATGAATTTGGGTCCATTTCGGTTAGAGGAAGCATCAAATTTCCAATTGATTGACTTGGATTTCTTCCAATCAAGTGGACATTGTTGCTTAAAGTGATTATGATCACCACAATTCGAGCAATTAAAATATTGAGATCCAACAGGCTTAACAAATTGCTTACCAAGATGATTTCGATAATGGTGGATCGAAGATTTGCGCCACAATCTCTCCTTTACTTTCATAAAATCATTCTTGATCTCACTATCCTTCTTGTAACCGAGGCTGGATTTATTGTAGTGCGGCATTTGTATGGAGAGGACATGCTCTAATGTCTTCGAGCCAATAGAAAATTTCTTGCAAATTTTGGGAATTTCTTCCTTATAGGAATCATTTTCCTTTTGCAAAAAATCTTTCTCTTCATTAACAAAAGAATTCTCCTTTTCCAACTCAATGATCCTTGTCTCATTTGTAGAATTTTGCTCTCAATTTAGAGATTTCTTTCTTCAATTCAGAGATCTTCTTCAACGCTTTCTTATGTTCTGTGCATAATTCTTCAACAAGATTATCATCATCAAGAATAGGATCTAAACATATTACCTCGTCTTCTTCAGATTCAATGTTCGCCATTAAGCATAAATTCTCATCATCGCTAAATTCACACTCGATGTCGCTCCACGTCTCGGCTTTCAAAGCTTTATTCTTCTTCTCGAATTTCCCTTTCCTTTTCTTGAATAAAGGACAATCGGGTTTCTTTGTGAACTTCTTGCCTTTCGAATTGCTTCTTTTTCTCACAAGGTGTTCAGATTTTTTGATCAATGACCTCATCTCCTCATCATCATCTTTTTCATCTTCCTCAGAATCTGCCTCATCAAAATCAGCATTAGATTTTAAAGAAATTAACTTCTTATCTTCTGGATCTTCATCATTTATACATTCCGCTTCATAGGATTGCAAAGTTCCAATAAGTTCATCAATAGATAAAGGTGAAATCCTTAACGTTTCGTGGATAGAAGTCTTGACGTTGTTCCAATCTTTCGATAAGCCTCTCAAGATCTTGTTAACCTTCATTGGTCTTGAGATTGGCTGACCTTGATATGCAAGTCCATTCACTATTTTGGTGAATCTGCTGAACATATCTCCAATGGATTCTCTTGGGTTCATCTTGAATGATTTATATTGCCCAAATAGAATATTGACTTTAGTTTCCTTTACACGATCAGTACCTTCATAAGTAACGTGCAGCCTATCCCACACTTCTTTTGCTATTTCACAAGAAGAAATTCGGTTATATTCATTCGGTAATAAAGCACAGTAAATTGAGTAGATAGCTTTTGCATCTAGTGCTTCTCTTTTTTATATCTCCTTTTGAGATAGAGTAATTGAAGATTGAAGCATTTTGCCATCCTCTTTTCTAGTAGATGCTGACGCAACATTAGGATTGATTCCTTTCTCAACAACATCCCATTCCAATAGATCCTTAGATCCTAGGAATGCCTTCATTTTGTTTTTCCAGACATTGTACTCTTTCCCATCAAAGTAAGGTGGTATGGTGATACTTTGTCCCTCAATTAGACTTGGTGCAAAAATACTAGCCATGAAAGATCTTTAGCTTTGAAGTAATAAACACTTCAAGATACTGAGCACGAGGTTCTAATACCAATTGTTGTAAACTAGTATTAACACCTAGAGGGAGGGTGAATAGGTGTAGAGAGATTTTACATGCAATTAAAATAAAGCTTTTGCAATCATTAAACTGAAATTAAATAGAGAGAGTAGAGAAGATTGCAAACACAATTTATAGTGGTTCGACTTTAGACAAGCCTACATCCACTCTACAGGCGATCAGCCAATAAGCTGGATTTTACTATATAATCAAAGGTGATTACACACTCTTGAGTGTTAGCACCTGGTGATGATACGTCTCATAGAGTCACTCTTCTTGGTAATTCACTAGGATTACTCGGTTTCGCTCTTTTTCAGACAACTAGTGAATAATTGAATCAGCCTTGGAATATATTTATCTTCTCTAGTCTCCTAGGTCTCATCCTATCCTTATATACTCTCCAAGCCACACTCGACCGTTAGCTCTTTCCTTGAGAGTTTCGTCTTCCCTTTCCTGGGCAGACTTTATAAGGCAAGTCTTTTTGATCGTTGGAGGTAGATTAGACCCCATTGGATTCTGTTCGCCCATACAATCAGAATTCGGGCTTCCATAAGTGTTCCATCCTTCTTTGGAAGTTGTCTTGATGATTGATCTTGTTGATCAATATAAATATGGTAAGTGAAAATCATGACCATTGGTGATCTTATTTTGTAGTTCCATTCTGAATCTGACAGACTCAAGTTCTCCGTCTGGTACGATCAGACTCAGAATTTGCGTCTAGTACCGACAGACTCAGAATCTGCCAGACTGAAATTCTGCGTCTGCTTCATCCAGACTCAAAAGTATACATTAGTAGTCTTTGATTTATTTTGTCATCTTCAAAACATCATAAGGGATTTTCCTAACAAACTGCCCTATGGAGCTTTGGTGACTAGAATATTTGAACATCTCCAGGTAGATATACCCGGGAGATTATGCACTACAACTCTTCCAACAATGGTCATTGGGCTTAAAATGATCAACAAAATGACGCTGAAGGACGTTGTGGAGACATGGAGGAGAAAAGCGAAAGAACTGGCTAAGGCTTCAACAGATACAAAGAAAAGAGGAAAGTAAGTAGCCGTTGTTGAGCTAAGTTCTAAAAGAAGAAGACAGCTACTGTTGCAGGATGAAGTTGTTGAGCCAAGTTCTAAAAGAAGAAGACAGCTACTACTGCAGGATGAAGAGGAAAGTATTTCAGAAATTTTGGCAAACTTGAGGAGAACTGCACCCAGAACAACAGAACCAGAAGCAGAAATGCCTCCACCTGATACACCAGAAGGAAACATTCCTCATACAGAACCTGTAGAGAGTGATGAAGAAGAAAAAGGAAGAAAAGAAAAAAGAAATGGATTGAATGAGGGTCCTATTCCTAATGCTGATAATAGGGAAGAGGACAGGAATCATCAGGGGGAACAAGACTAGACTGAAGCATCAATTCAGGGGGAGCATCAGAATATTGAAACACATACCCCTACAGCTTCATTTGATAATGCTAATTCTCAGAAGATATTAGCACTTCTTATGCAGATAAGAGATCAGCAAACTGCGATGGAAATCTCTCTCAACAACAGGCTGGAGACTCTAGAGAAGATAGTTCATCAATGTCTCAATAGGATTGAGGAATCTGCCACAGATATGGAGGATTTCACCCTTGTTCGGACCCCTAAAAAGAAAACTTCCTAAACAAATCATCTTCTGTTTTATTTTGTTTGAAACTATTTTTCGAATTTTTGTTAGACCTTACTTACTCTTTTCCATATATTAATTTTTTGACAATGACAAAAAGGGGGAGAGTAATTATGTTGATGTAGATTTTTCATATTCTATTGATTGGGTTGAGATTTTTTGATGTAGATTTTTGATATTCTGTTGATTAGGCTGTTGTTGTTCTGAACATGGTTGATATGGGCTAATTTTTTATGATTTGAGCATCATGGTACTTATGTCCTATTATAGTAGAAAGTATGCTCTGTCTAATCATAATTTGCAGGAACAACAAGCCATATACATAAAAAGTTTTGTCACCATCAAAAAGGGGGAGATTGTTGAAAAACTCCTAGTTTTGATGCTAACAAATCGTTTTATGTATGATATTTATATATCTATTTCAAAGGAATAGTCACAGGGTGACATATGCTTTAGAGTCTGCTGGTGGCAGAAGAAAAAGCATAAGGTGTCTCTAAGTCTGTCCGTGCCAGACGGAAAACCTGAGTAGATGCAGTTTCTGAGTCTGACCATACTAGACGGAGAACTTAAGCAAACTCAGAACTTAAGTCTATTAGACTCAGAATGAAACTACAGGATAAGATCACCAACGATAAAGTATTTCACTTACTTTGTTTATATTGATTTTGTTGTATCAAACTGATTGATAGGATCAATCAATTGACAACTTCCAAAGAAAAATGGAGTACTTATGGAAGCCTGGATTCTGATTGTATGGGCGAACAAAATCCAAGGGGATCTAATCTACCTTCAACGGTAAAAAAGACTTGCCTTATAAAGTCTGTCCAAATAAGGGAAGACTGAACTTAAGGAAAGAGCCAATGGTCAAGTGTGGCTTGGAGAGTATATAAAGATAGGATGAGACCTAGGAGATAGAGTAGATAAACATATTCCAAAGCTCAATTATGTTCTTCATCTGTTGTTCATAGTGTGAAATTGAGTGATCCTAGTGTATTACCAAAGAGAGTGACTTTGTGAGACATATCATCACCAAGTGCTAACACTCAAGAGTGTGTAATCACCTTTGATCACATAGTGAAATACAACCTATTAGTTGATCGCCTAGAGAGTGGACGTAGGCTTGTCTAAAGCTGAACCACTATAAACTGAGTTTGCAATCTTCTCTACTCTATCTATTTAATTTCTGTTTGTAGATTGCAATAGATCGATATTACTTGCGCGTAAACTTCCCCTACACCTATTCACCCCCTCTAGGTGTTAATACTAGTTATATCAAAAATCACTTTTCAAGTTGACTTTTGTATTTTACATTTGTCTCTTCGCTTTCATTCGAATCAAGAAGTTCCTCAGACGTTATCCACCAAACTAGTTAGAGGGTCAACCGTCATAAAATTATATATTTTTTCTCCAAAGAAGGCGATGTGATTGATTGATTGAATTCATAAGGTGATATTCGAGGGACATAATGGCCATAAGGTGATCCTTCGAGTCCATTTCTCATGTTCTTTCTTCTACTTCCTTTTCTTTTTCTTTTCGTTAACCCCCTTTACTTTAGGCTCCATTTATTTCCAAAAACATCTTTCTAAAGATATCCTTATATCCTTTACAAAAATGAATGAATGAAATAATCTAATTGTCCATGAAAGAGGAAAGCAGTTTTCATTGATTAATTATTTCAAGAGATGCAAGCAATCGCTTTTAGAAAAATATTTTTTGAATTTTTCAATATCTATGAAACAAATGGAGCATTAATATATTTTGAAAAAATAAATAACCATTGTGAGATTTTTGTAGGACCACTATTAACTGTTCTAAAAGCTTAAGTTGTATATGAAGGCGTAGTTTATTATTTGAATGTTTTAACACTTTCCCTCATGCTTAGTTTGGTCTTCTACCTAATATTAATTGTGAAAATTTAATTGGAAAGGCAAATGGGCATGGAAAAATTCAAACTCAAGACCTCTAACTCTAATATCATATAATATTTTGGTAAGACCACTGCTAATTATTCTAAAAGCTTAAGCTATATGATGAATGCATAATTTATTACTTAAATATTCTAACAACCATTTGCGTTAATCAAATTCATCAATGGAATTTAATTTTCTTTTACTCCATAGGAAAATCTAACTTTATTCTAATTGAAGACTATCATGTTATTTAGTTTCTCTCTTTTCGTCTTCCTCTCTCTCTCTTAAAATCCGAACAAGGACACCCACAAAACAAGAATAAAGTATTATTAAATTACACTGACAAATGAAATATCCTTTGAATGTAAATAATTAACGCACAAAATAAATGTAGAAGGTAAAATGAAAATTGAAATTATAATGGTGAATTTTGTGAATATCCTTCCTCAAATCTTTCTCCACGAATAATATAGATTTGGATCTAGTTCTTACACATTCTTTCAACATCATTTTTTGGGAAAAAAATCATTAGGGGATTGACGATGGAAATATTTGATATTTCGTCCCGTTGAACATGGTGGGTCTCACATCCGTTTGTGAGATTTGATTATTTAGATCACAATTGGTAAAAGGTCGATTTTACTCTATCAATGGTTATTCTTATACGTTCTCTCAACATCATTTGTTGAGGACATTTGCTCATAAAGCGTACTCTTTTTTGTTTTTCTCCATATTTTTACGTTTGCTCCGGCTTATGGTAATTATAAAATCCCATCCTGTCATAATCCCATACACCGATGTCATTGAGATATGGTTGCTCATATGTAGGAAAAAGCAATATATTTACTGTGATAATCATCGTGGTCGCCCTTTCTGTCATCTCAACTGCGGTGTTTCTCTTCGTCGCTTGGTGTTTCATTCGGAGGAATGCGACCAAGACACGTGCAGTCGTCCAAGGAGATCAAATAGGTACGAAATATGTACTGTTGCCGTCTACTTGGATAGAATAGTAAACCGCACGATTTGCTTTTGGTGAAATGACCACCTCGTATTGTTTCATCGTCGAGGCCAAACTGAAATTACAAACTCTGAGTCCATCCTGTACAAATTAGCCACCATACTAGCTGCCACAAACAACTTCTCTCGTCAAAACAGCTTGAGTGAGGGTGGATTTGGTAAAGTTTTCCTAGTACGATTAGCTATCGCAATTGAAAGATCTTTACATTAAAAAAACTTGAAGATGTTTGATTTAGTAACTTTGAAAAGTTGTGATCAAAAAGCTACTCAAGTGTACTTAAACATAAAAATACTGATCTTCTAGGGGACACTTCTTAATGGAATACTAATAGCCGTGAAGAGACTATCTCAAAGCTTGGGACAAGTTGTTGAAGAATTTAAGAATGAAGTCATGCTGCTACCGAAGCTTCAACATCGACATGTCATGCAGCTGCTTCGGTCGTGCATAGAGGGTGAAAAAAAAACTGTTTGTCTATGAATTTGTGCAAAATAAAAGTCTTGACTACTTTTTTATTTGGTACGTCATCTTTTTGGTAGATTTATAAGCTATTCCTTTTCATGTTAATTGTTTCCTATCTTTTGGAATCTAGAGTTGGTTCGTTTCATAGAATATATTCAAGAGGATTTAATAACCAAAAATAATCTGCAAGTCAATTCTGCATATATACAGATCCTAAAAAAAGCAGACAATTAGATTGGTTGACATGTTACAACATAGCATGTGAAATTGCTCGAGGAATATGCTATTTACATGAGGACTCTCGAATTCAGACCATCCATTGTGATTTGAAATCAAGCAATATCTTATTGGACAGTGAAATGAACCCCAACATTTCCGATTTCGAAATGGGAAGGATTTTTGGAATCAACCATACATTGGCAATCACTGAAACAAATGCGGGGACTTAGTAAGTATTGTTGTGCTTTTTCTCTGCTTTTTATGCTTCTTATGCTTATATTATTGATGTATAATGGTTTGAGTGACTACATGTCACCTGAGTATGTAATGCATGGACAATTCTCTATGAAGTCTGATTTCTACAGTTTTGGTATCCTACTTCTAGTAGCTCATAAGTGGTAAGAAGAATAGTTTTTTCCAACTAGGCAGAAGGGGATGAAGGTATTGCTTGCTATGTAAGTTGCACAAATCGACTCCTTAACTAAAATGAAAATGGTTAAATGAGCAAATTTGACGTCTTGAAAAATGTTTTTAAATGAACTGTTTTCAAGCTTGGAAAAATTGGAGAGACGGTGCGCCATTGGAAGGGTTAGATCCAGCCATTGGAGACTCGTATTCAAGAAACTTCGTTATTAGATGCCTCCACATAGGTTTACTATGCGTTTAGGAAGATCCAATGGATCAACCCACAATGGCAAACAGTCTTTATGTTGAGTAGCTACTCTACTACTCTTGCATTGCCCCATCAACCGGCCTTCTTCCTCTGGAGTAGGACGGAGAGACCAATGAAAAAGCTCGAATTGGACCAATTTGCCAACATGTCTATACCATTATTGATCAATGAGACGTCAGTCTCAAAAATTTACCCACGGTGAACGGTGAAATCATTCTTCATAAAAGTCTCTCAAAAACCTTGATCATATGATCCTTGGTAGTCCATCAATAATGAACAATGAGCAAACACATTTGTCCCATGCATCTAAAAGTACAAACTGTCTCGTCTTTGAGGCTAATTATGTTTTCATCCATTCGACATGGAAGTTGTTGATATTTATATACATACATGTGGTTTTATTGGATAGACGAATACAAGTTATCCCTTGTATAAGCAATAACTAATTGAAAAGGACTAACCCTGCTTATGATATAATAACAACCCTGCTTATGATGTAATATCCAAGGAAATTTATGTTGATTGAGGTGGATTCCTTTATATGATTGTGCAATCTCAATGTCAAGAAATTTTTTTGAAGGCCCCATATGTTTCATGTAAAATGTAGAATGTAAATACTTATCGAATTCCTTAATAGTAATAAGTATTTTATTAACATATATCAGCAAGTAGATTGACAGTGTACCTTGTGTCCATATGGATAGAGCATAATCATGTCTAAATTGCTTGAATCGTGCAGTTATGAGTGCAATGATAAATTTAGTATACCAATATCAAGAGACATGTTTCAGTCCATAAAGGGATCTATGGAGAAGATATACCCAAAACTCTTTCTATTTGCATAAACTCAATGGATGGTCTATGTAAATTTCCTCCTCCAAATCACTATGGAGAAAGGTGTTGGGAGCGCGCAGCAGAAGTCCGATATCTTTACCTGGGAGATCTCTAAAGGGGAAGCCCAAGTCCAAGCCCATTAATATATCCAATTGGACCCATCTCAACTCAAAAGCTTAAGCTAGTGAGTTATAGGCCAACTAGGATATATTAATTGCTCTACACTACATCAATTCTCCGATGTGGGACTACTTCTCTAACACAACTCACACGTGTATCCTAACAATCTCCCCCTCACGTGTGAGCTCCAATGTTAGGTTCACTCCCCCTTAAATCAGATATCCTTCTGGCCCAACATCATCCCGGCCCGCGTTGTTATATCACAACGCCCACCTGGGCCATCCTCATGGGCCCACGTTGTTACACCACAATGCCTACTTGCCCAAGAATCGTAACCATCGGTTCTGATACCAATTGTTGGAAGCGCGCAGCAGAAGTCTGATATCTTTACCTAGGAGATCTCTAAGGGGGAAGCCCAAGTCTAAGCCCATTAATATATCTAATTGGATCCATCTCAACTCAAAAGCTTAAGCTAGTGAGTTATAGGCCAACTAGGATATATTAATTACTCTACACCACATCAATTCTCCGATGTAGGACTATTTCTCTAACACAACTCACACGTGTATCCTAACAAAAGGCATTGTGGACATCCATCTAGTGTGGGGGTCAATCACAAAAAGGCAATGATGGAAAGAAAAGAATGAATAATGACTTCCTTAACTACTGGAGAAGATCATCCTTGACCTTCTTGCCATGGAAATCCTTGGCCACCAATCGAGCTTTGTAATGCTTAATCCTATAGACCCATTATTGCCTTGTAGATCTAATGTTAGAGAACAATTTGAGAAATGAAATATTAAGGGTCTATTTGGTAACATCTCTATTTTTCAAAACTTCTATTCTTTTGTTTCCCGAAATAGAAAAAGAACACAAACCGTATGGTAACATCAACTAATTTTTCTATTTTCCAAAATAGATTAGTGGCCAAAGAATAGATTTGGAACAAAAACAATAAAGGCTTATTTGGTAACGTGCCAAATAGTGCCTAATTATTTTATTTTATTCCTGTAACAAAAAAGAACATGAATTTGTTTGGTAAGTTCTTTATTCCTGGGAATAGATTTGGAATAGAATTAAGAAGTAAAAACAAGTCGTTTTTTTGTTTTCAGGAACAATTACAAGAAGAAGAAGAAGAAGGAGCATTTCTTTTCCGGAAATAGAAATTTTGGACAATTACTAAACGCCTTCAAATGTTTAGGAACTAGTCCAAGAAATAGAATGAGAAAAAACCATTTGTAAGTAGGAATTGTTTCTTGAAACAAAATGATTACTAAATGCATCATAATTAGATAAAAAGTTACTTTTTTGTTCTGAGAAACAATTTCTAAAACCAACCATGTTCTCTTTTTTACTTTATCCTCTTCTCCGAACCTCAACAATGGCCAGAGATCGGCTAGAGATGAGTTTCAGTGACCTCACCATGGCTAGGCAAGGCCAACCTCACCTTGGCTAGGCCAGGCTTGACCTCGCCTAGATCTAGCAAGATTGAGCCTTGTCGAGGGTAGATGAGGCTCTCCTGAGACTAGCAAGGTCGCTAGCTCTTGTCCCTGGTTGATTACCGGCCATTGCCAAGGCCTAGTGATTGATTAGAGGAGAAAGAAGAAGAGAGGGGAAAAAAAATAGAAAAAACATTTGAGGGTCATACCAAGCACTTTCTTCTTTCTTTTTCTATCCCGGAAATAGAAATTTTATGCATTACCAAACACGTTAAATTCTTAGAAATTTGTTTGAGGAACAAAAATAGAAAAAACTATGTTTGAACAAAAAAAATTCCTAAGAATAGAAACGTTATTAAATGCACCCTAAGATGCATCCACTTTGTGTTGCTACGTGTTCAAGAGAACGTACTGAGATGGCAGACCATGTCATTGGTGGTTTTAGTGCTGGTGAGCCAAAACACTGACACAGCCCGAATATTTCACAGATTTGAGAGGTATAGAAGTGTCGACTACATTTATTAATGGCTTAGCAACGGCATCAGTAAATAAAGCTTCGATGAAGGATTCACACCCTAGATGATATATGACCGAAGGATCAACTCTGAATTTGGAAGCAAGACGCTGCGAGTTGTTGTTAAAGAAGAGCTTTTGGAATTTGTATTTCTAACCGGAGCACATGTGGTGGAAAGGTGGAAAATAGAATGGAAATTCTATTATTTTTAGCAATTCTAACCTCAAAGAAAAGGGAAAAATTGTCTAAAAAGTCCTAAATCTATTACACTTTTATCAATTCAGTCTAAAATCTTTCAATTTTGCCAATTAAGTCCTAAATATTTTTACATTTTTCCAGTTAAGTTCATTCAGATAATTCTAGCTATAAATTATTGTCATGGACGGCTAGCACCAATGTGAACATTTTTAAATAATATATTAATATTTTTTGAATTTCTTTATGATTTATTTCTTTGCTTTTCTTTGAAATTTTTTGAGTTAGGGATGGCAGGGGTGACTAGCTAACCCTCGCTAGATCTAGCTAGGCAAGGGCTTGGCAACCCTTGTTGGCCTTGAGTGGGGTCGTAGCCTTTGCTTGGCTAGATTTGGCAAGGGTGTCACAACCTTCACCGATTCTGAATGAGGGATCGTGCACCCTCACTTTGGTCTGCGAGGGCGTTGCGGCCTTTGCCCAGAGCCTGCAAGGGTTTGCTGACCTTGCCTATGATCGACGAAGGTCCACTAGCCACCCTCTCCAACCCTAACTCCAAAACCAAAAAAAAAGGAAAGGAAATAAAGAAAATATCCATAAAAATAAATTATTATTTAAAAGTATCCATGTTAGCGCTGACCATGCCAAGTAAGACAATTGGTGTCCAAGTAAGACAATTGGTGTCCACGTCAGCAAATTATGGTTAAAATTGATCAAATGGACTCTTTAGGACTCAATTGATAAAATTAAAAGGTTTATTAATGAATTGGTAAAAGTATTATAAGTTTAGGACTTTTTGGATAGTATTTCCTAAGAAAAGTGGTGGACCACTTGTGTAATGGACGATGAGTTTACTCAACACCATCGAGGCTAAACCACCAACAATATGTATGGGTTCATCTAGATTGGCGAAAACAGGAGACCGACGTCCTAGAATTAGAGTGCACAGCCAAAGTGGAATTTGGAATATTACACTAGTACTCTATGTGAACCTATACCTAGAATTCAAGGGAAAATTGCCAAAAAAGTCATAAACCTATTGTAATTGTGCCAATTCAGTCTTAAACCTTTTTTTTGACCGATTTAGTCCTAAACCTTTTGCGATTGTACTAATTTAGTCCATCTGGCCAAATTTGGCCGACTGGAGCTGATGTGGACGCTGGCCGGCGCTGGCAACAATATTTTAATAATATTTTTATTATTTTTGAATTTTTTGTTGTTTTTCTTTTCTTTTTTTGTCTCTTCCTCCCTTGCCCCTCCCCTCCGTCAACCAGCTCTGACGAGGCTGCCGGCCACTGTGCGAGGACAGCAAAGCCCTCGTTGACAACCTCGCCCAAACCTAGGGGCCGCGGTGAGGGTCATGGCCCCAACAATCCTCGGCGGCGGCCTTGCCCAGACCTAGGGCTCGCCTAGGTCTGGGCGGGGCAGCCGGGGGCCACGACCCTCGCCAGCGACCTCGCCCAGACCTAGGCGAGGCCTGGGGGCTACAGCGAGGCAGCTTCGCCCAGATTTGGGTGAGGCCAGCCTCACCATGGCTTGGTCGTGGGCGAAGGTGGCCTCACCCGCGGTTGGTGAGGCCATAGCGGGCCTAGGCGAAGGTCGCCATGGCCTCACCAACCACAGGCAAGGCCACCTTCGCCCATAGCCAGGCCATGGCGAGGCCACCTCGCTGTGGCCCCCAGGCCTTGCCTTGGTTTAGGTGAGGCCGCCGACGAGGGTGGCCAATCTGACTGGGGCCGCGACCCTCGCTGGCCGCCGGTGAGGGCTTCACGGCCCTCGCGCAGTGGCCGGCAAGCCTCGTCGGAGCTGGCCAGCCACTGCCGCCGGCAGGGGGGCGGGGCAAGGGAGGAAGAGACAAAAAAAGAAAAGGAAAAAAATAGAAAAATTTTAAAAATAATAAAAAATTCGAAAAATAATTAAAATATTGTCGCCAGCGCCGGCCAGTGTCCACGTCAGCTCCGACCAGCCAAATTTGGCCAAATGGACTAAATTGGCACAATCGCAAAAGGTTTAGGACTGAATAGGTAAAAAAAAAAAAGTTTAGGACTTTTTTGGCAATTCTCTCTAGAATTGAATCACAATCTACAGGTTTCTAACTTTTGATATACAATAGAAAGTTTTGATATATCTTAAAAACTAATTTTTTCGCATTAGTAACTTTCTCCAAGTAAAACTTTCTAAGACATGTTCTTGGCCATATATGAGAAAATATTGGGGAAAAAGATACCGCAAGTATCATGTCTTTCATACAGCACTTACTCAAGTAACATAAATTTTATTTTCAATTACTTAAGTGTTATAATATTTTTTGGTCACATAAGTGTCATTTAACCTTTCGATTTTTTTGAAAGTATTCACCACAAGTGCCATGTCACATAGTATTTTTGGCACTTAGGTAAACATTTTTAAAAAGTTACAACACTGAAATGATCAATTGAAAATTATGACATTTGTACTAGATTTATCTCGAAAATGTGGGAAAGGCTACGTTTATAGCCGTGCTTTAACCTTAGACTTTTATGATTAGTGGTCAATGTTATACTTAAGAGATCAAAATACGGTTGATCCATTATTCATTAGCGATTCAATTCTCAAGTCTTTTCCTTTTCATTTTATGTTGAATTGTTGCTCGAGAGACTTTTATGGTCGCCTTCCAATCCGAACACCGATTGGTGGGTGAGTACAAAAAGAAACCAGAGCACGCGGTTCAGTCTTGTAGGACGAAAGCACTTTGACCTGGGCCACAAGAGCCGCGTTGGAAAAAATCAACTTTGAATGTTTTACTCCAATCTCTATCATCCTTTAGCTTTGTACCAATTGCTTAGACAAAGATCAATGTGTTAACACAGAAGTGAAGATCAAATATTGGGACATAATTAATTATGTCTAAGACAACTTTGGTCATGATAATTGATGAATATGGTTATTCCAAATGCATTTATGTTCTTTTTCTATTCCTAAAAAATAAACTGTGTAGTTATCAATTTTTTTTGAATACTCAGAAACTCATCTAGGAAGCAAAAATAGAAAAGACTATTTCTGAATAGAAATTATTCTTAGAAACAAAAACATTATCAAACCCCCTCTAAGATGCATCCACATTGTGTTGCTGTTTGTTCAAGAGAACGTATTGAGGGAGCCAAACATATCATTAGTGGTTTTAGTGTTGGTGAGCCAAAGGTGACCCTCCCAACGCTAACACAGCTTGCATATTTGACAGATGCCAGTAGTATAGAAGTGTCGACTATATCTATTAATGGCTTAGCAATGACATCAATAAATGAAGCTTCGATTACGAATCCACACCACCCTAGATGATAAAATCAGAAAGGATCAACACTGAATTTGGAAGTAAGACGATGCGAATTGCTGTTAAGATAAGTTAATGCTTTTGAAAGGTCTAAATTCTAGGTAAGTTCGTTAGAAATCTAATCGGAGAATAATTGGTGGAAAGGTGGAAAATAGAATGAAAATTCTACTATTGTTAGCAATTCTGCTCTCTCAAAGAAGAGGTGGACTAATTGCGCAGTGGACAATGGGTTTACTCAACACCATCAAGGCTAATTCACCTATGTTCGGCAATCAATATTAAATTTAGGATACCTGTATTTGGTGCCTATTCAATACGGGATAAAGTTAGATATAAGGGAGATATAGATTGGATAAAATTATCCCAATGAGAAGTCGGATAAAGGTGGATAGAATTTCTAATATCTATAATAGGAAAGTTATTTTTCTCGAAAAACAAACTTCTTAAATTAACAAAATTAAAATTAAATTTCAATATAAATATTATTTTAATTATAATATAAGAATTCAAAATAACAAAAAATAACAATTTAGTTTTTTAATATAATATAATTTTTATTTATTTATTCAAAATTAATTATATCTTATAATATAAATTCAATAAATATTTATTACATATTTTAGGTATTTTAGTATTTTAGGTATGTTAGTATAGTTTACCATTTAATATAATTTTATTAGAGAATTATGGAAAGAGAAGAAATAAATAAAAAAAGAAATTAATTAAAAAAGAGACGAAAAAATAAAATAAGCAAATAAAAATAAAGTAGGTAAGAGTATTGCAAAAGATTTTTACCATATGCTTTTGCAAAATAGTTGGTTCACTCATACTGATATGCCATTTATACCAAACAATGCACATAATATAATGTAAATATATCCGACTTTAATAATGCAATCATTAAACAGTGGATAAAATATAACAAAATTTATGTATTTTATATCTTATTATATCCATTCTTGTCCTAATTAGAAATCTAGACGACCACACATAGCCAAATGTTTGTACATAGATTGGCGAAAATAGGCCAATGATGTCTTGGAATTAGATTGCACAGCCAAAGTTAAGTGGAATTTGGAATATTACACTAGAACTCTATGAGAACCTATACCTAGAATTCAATCACTATTTACGGGGTTTCTAACATTTGATATACAATACAAAGTTTCGATGTACCTTAAAAACTAAGTATTTCACATTAGTAGCTTTGTCCAAGTAAAACTTTCTAAGCCAACTTCTTGGCCATGTAAAAGATAATGTTAGAGAAAAGATATTACAAAAGTAATAACCTTTATACGACAATTATTTGAGTAATATAACTTTTTTTTTTATCATTTGAATGTCATAATTTTTTTTTAATAGCTTAAGTGATATTTAACTTTTCATTTGATCACTTCAGTATTATAATTTTTTTTAGAACATTCATAGATTGAAAATTATAACACTTAGATGAGTGTTTTTTTTTAATTATGGTACTCAAATATCGAAAAAAAAAGTTAGAACACTCAAAATGAATAACATACAAAATTATGACATTTGTACCAAACTTGTCTTGAAAATGTTGGAAAGACTACGTTTATAGTAGTGCATTACCCTAGACTTTTATCTTTAGTGGTCAATGTTAGACTTGAGAGATCAAAATACGGTTGATCCATTATTCATTGGCAATCATTCAATTCTTAAGTCTTTTCCTTTTCATTTTATGTTTAATTGTTGCTCAAGAGACTTTATGGTCGTCTGCCCAATCCGGACGTCGATAGGGGGTTGAATATAAGAAGAAAATCACAGTACGCGGTTCAGTCTTGACGGACAAAAGCACTTTGACCTGGCTCACAAGAGCCGTGCTGGAAAAAATCAACTTTGAATATTCCACTCCAATCTCGATCATGCTTTGGACAAAGATCAACGTGTTAACACGGAAGTGAAGATCAAATATAGGGACAAAATTAATTATGTCTAAGACAACTTTGTCATGATAATGAACGAATAGGTTGCACACATAAGATAAATTGAAGTAGAATATGATTCTATCACTATATTAAAATATCCAATTTAAAAAACATATATTGATAGATGGAGAGATATTACGTGTATTTATAAAACATGAAAACCCTGTAAATAAAGTAGGTAAGAGTATTACGAAAGATTTTTACCATATGCTTTTGTAAAATATTTGGTTCATTCATACCGATACGCCGTTTATACCAAATAATGCACATAATATAATGTGAATATATTTGACTTTAATAATGCAATCACTAAATAATGGATAAAATATAACAAAATTTATGTATTTTATATCTTATTATATCCAATTCTGTCATAATTAGAAATCTAGATGACCAAACATAACCAAATGTATGTACGCTAGATTGGCGAAAATAGGCCAATGATGTCCTGGAATTAGAGTGCACAGCCAAAGTTAAGTGGAATTTGGAATATTACACTAGAACTCTATGAGAACCTATACCTAGAATTCAATCACTATTTACGGGGTTTCTAACATTTGATATACAATACAAAGTTTAGATATACCTTAAAAACTAAGTATTTCACATTAGTAGCTTTGTCCAAGTAAAACTTTCTAAGCCAACTTCTTGGCCACGTAAAAGATAATGTTAGAGAAAAGATATTACAAAAGTAATAACCTTCATACGACAATTATTTGAGCAGTATAACTTTTTTTTATTACTTGAATGTCATAATTTTTTTTTGATAACTTAAGTGATATTTCACTTTTCATTCGATCATTTAACTATTATAAATTTTTTTAGAACATTCATAGATTGAAAATTATAACACTTAGATGAGTTTATTTTTTTTAATTATGGTACTCAAATATTGAAAAAAAAAGTTATAACACTTAAAATGAATAACTACAAAATTATGACATTTGTACCAATCATTCAATTCTTAAGTCTTTTCCTTTTCATTTTATGTTGAATTGTTGCTCAAGAGACTTTATGGTCGTCTGCCCAATCCGGACGCCGAAAGGGGGCTGAATATAAGAAGAAAATCACAGCACGCGGTTCAGTCTTGTCGGACAAAAGCACTTTGACCTGGGCCACAGGAGCCGTGTTGGAAAAAATCAACTTTGAATATTCCACTCCAATCTCGATCATGCTTTGGACAAAGAACAACGTGTTAACACGGAAGTTAAGATCAAATATAGGGACAAAATTAATTATATCTAAGACAACTTTTGTCATGATAATGAACGAATAGGGTTGCACACATAAGATAAATTGAAGTAGAATCTGATACTATCCCCATATTAAATATCCAATTCAAAAAACATATATTGATAGATGGAGAGAGATTGCGTGTATTTATAAAACATGAAAACCCTGTAAATAAAGTAGGTAAGAGTATTACAAAAGATTTTTACCATATGCTTTTGTAAAATATTTGGTTCATTCATACCGATATGCCATTTATTCCAAACAATGCACGTAATATAATGTGAATATATTTGATAAAATATAGCAAAATTTATGTATTTTATATCTTATTATATCCAATTCTGTCATAATTAGAAATTTAGACGACCAAACATAACCAAATTTATGTACACTAGATTGGTGAAAATAGGCCAATGATATCCTGGAATTAGAGTGCACAGCCAAAGTTAAGTGGAATTTCGAATATTACACTAGAACTCTATGAGAACCTATACCTAAAATTCAATCACTATTTACGGGGTTTCTAACATTTAATATACAATACAAAGTTTAGATATACCTTAAAAACTAAGTATCTCACATTAGTAGCTTTGTCCAAGTAAAACTTTCTAAGCCAACTTCTTGGCCATGTAAAAGATAATGTTAGAGAAAAGATATTACAAAAGTAATAACCTTCGTATGACATTTATTTGAGTAGTATAATTTTTTTTATCACTTGAATGTCATAATTCTTATGGTAACTTAAGTGATATTTAACTTTTCATTTGATCACTTGAGTATTATAATTTTTTAGAATATTCATAGATTGAAAATTATAACACTTAGATGAGTGTTTTTTTTTTTTTTAAATTATGGTACTCAAATATCGAAAAAAAAAAATTATAATACTTAAAATGAATAACATACGAAATTATGACATTTGTACCAAACTTGTCCCGAAAATGTTGGAAAGACTACGTATATAGTAGTGCCATTACCCTAGACTTTTATCATTAGTGATCAATGTTAGACTTGAGAGATCAAAATATGGTTGATCCATTATTCATTGGCAATCATTCAATTCTTAAGTCCTTTCCTTTTCATTTTGTGTTTAATTGTTGCTCAAGAGACTTTATGGTCGTCTGCCCAATCCGGACGCCGCTAGGTGGCTGAATATAAGAAGAAAATCACAGCACGAGGTTCAGTCTTGTCGGACAAAAGCACTTTGACCTGGGCCACAAGAGCCGCGTTGGAAAAAATCAACTTTGAATATTCCACTCCAATCTCGATCATGCTGTAGACAAATATCAACGTGTTTACACGGAAGTGAAGATCAAATATAGGGACAAAATTAATTATGTCTAAGACAACTTTGTAGGGTTGCACACACAAGATAAATTGAAGTAGAATCTAATTGTATCACCGTATTAAAATATCTAATTAAAAAACGTAAATTGATAGGTGAAAAGAGACTACGTGTATATATAAAACATGAAAATCCCGTTAATAAGTGATGTAAGATACTTTTTTAATGTTTGCAGACATGATATTTCAAGTAAAAAAAAATTGTTAATTATATGGTAGAAGTGCCAAAGAGAGAAAATCATCTAAAAAGTCATAAACCTATTATACAGCCTATAAATCAGTCATAACATTTTCAATTTGGCTAATGTAATCCCAAACCTTATAACGATTTTCAAATGTAATCATTATGATCAATTTAGTTTGGAAAGAGCTGATGTGCCGATTTAGTCAATACCAATCGTCTTACGTGAAAGGCCCCACAATCTAACCTATCCAATAGGGCTCAAAACAATGTCTTTTTTTTTTATTAAATATATTTTTTCTTTTTTCTTTCTTGTTTCTTCTTTTTCACCTATTCTGCTATTTATTTTCTTCTATGTTGGTGGTCGAGGTCTCAGAGCTGGTTCGCGCTGGCCATAACTCATATTCATTATCGCAACACTATATTAACAATAAAAAGTTACTTGATGTAATTATATTACTCTTATTGACGTGTTCATTTTTTCTTTCCTTGTACTTGGTGCTATCATTAGCCAGGATCAAACATGGTTTTGATAAAATGGATCTATTTTTTTCCTAAGTTTATGCCTACGTTTAATCATATTACTAAAAGTTATTATCATATATATTATTTGTAACTTTAGCGACTTTTACAAAAACCAATGCAAAACATGAGCAACACCACTAGTTTTAAAGTAATGTTGGCACCATCACTTTTTTTTTTTTTTGGTTGAAAACGTGACGATAATATTAATACTTAAGACTTCTTAAATAAAAGATCCATCGAATGGAGCATCCAAACAAAACAAATCCCAAAGGGGCACCATCACATATTAAACTGGATGTTAAAAGGAGTGGAATTTCATGTATAAGATGTAAAAGGGAGTAATGCCTAGAAATCTATTGGCTATTGCTTCACAAAAAGAAGAATACCCACCAGCTTTTGCTAGCTCTTCATCTTCATCTACAAATGAAATCGAGATGTATTTGACAATGAACTACTCCAAGCACATTCTAAGAGTCGGTGAAGAATATATAGACATTCTAAGGTGGTGATAGAGTGGAGCCTTGTGTTCCCCAATTCTTTCCACCATGGTTTGTGACTTATTCTCCATGAGGTCTATGGTCCCATTAGAATCCACGTTTAGTACTAGTCGATTGATAATGAAAGACAATAGGTACAGCTTGATTGCAAATAATTTCAAAATGAGTGATTGCAGGCGTATCTGATTTAGCGAAAAATTAATCTAGTGTACATGCCCACTGCAAAGAAGAGGACGACCATAACATTTTATCATTTGAAGCATAGTGAGGGACACATCACTGAATATGCTAAATAAATTAGGCATTTTCTTCTATGTGAAATAAATCTCCGTTGACCGATAGCCAGTGACTTTATTTTATTTTTTTGTGGGTTATGATAGTCAGTGACTAATGGCCATATTTTCTAGCCGGTGACCAATGACTACACAAAGAAAAAAAGACGCATGCACAATCAGCCTAAAAGTGGAGCACCGGTTCTGTATTAGGCATTCAGAAATTACAATTCACAAACCTCTTGTAAATTGACGTTTGCAACTTCAGAACTCTTACACTTCACATCACCAATCCAACCAGACAACATATGGCCCGTTTGATCATCAATTTACCTGATTTGGGTAGTTGACCGAGAGAAAGAGGCATCGGAATATAAGACTCATTCAAGATTAAAGAAATCTGAGACCGGGTTGTCATGCAGTGTGTGTAGACAGTGCCAGCATACTTTTGCATATATTCCAAACAATGGGACATGACATTTGTGATGATACAAAGAGCACACTTACCATCAAAATGAGCATGCAGGTTGCTTAGGCGAGCTGGCGTAGTCCATGCAATCCTCTGGAATTCTGTTTGTTGTGGACAGCTTTTGCGCCTCCGTCCTTCAGGAACCTCTGAGATTCTCAAAGAGTTCTGGAAGATGAACGTCGGTGAGCTTCGTCCTCTTGCTGATCCCGTGCTTCTTCTTCTTGACCCTGGGCTTCTGCAAACTCCCATGGATTTGGGCAGCAAGCCTTCTCTGCGTCATGTTTGTTGATGGTTTCATCTCTGGAAATCCTTCTCGATGTCGGTCATGTCCCAGGGTAATTCGATACTCCGAAAGAGTTGCTTCAGATCGTCGCCTCCTTCTATGGGCACTTTGGGATCATTCAGGTAGGCAATATAGAGACACGGCGTATAGGGCGAGACAGATCGAGTCGACGAGGCAGAGCGTGGTTTCAGCGGACGGCCGAGGCAACAGATGAGGCGAATGCGAAGGCGGGAATCGTTCGTTGGACGGCAGGCTCCGGCGTGAGTCGGAGAAAGAGCAGCGCTACCTGAAACCGAGGGAGCGAACGGGAGAGTTTAACGAAGAGGTGGGGCCCAGAGGCGTGCGTGTGGAGGGAGAGCGGAGAGAGAAGCTACAGAACGCTTCGGAGGTGGGCCTAGGCAACTCTCTCCCCTTCTTGCAGTGCCGCGGGGCCCGGGCGACACGTTTCGCCCGGTGAATGGGATATTCCGTTCGCTGCCGCGGTTTCAATCAGGAGCGGGTGGGACCGATCGTCCGCACCACAACTGGTCTTAGATTTTTTTTGGTTTCCATGCATCTAATTAATTAATTAAATAAAAATACGAATGGTCTACGAACTTCCCAGAGTCAGTACAACAATTGACGATGGAGCCGTGGGGTGAAAGTGCGTGGAACGTGCAGAATGGACAAGACATATGGGACGACAATTCAAACATCATCGTTCCTATAAGTACGTGCCGGTCTCGCTGACCCAATGCAGTCATTGATCCAACCATGAAGTCTTGCTTCGCCTTCTCTATCTCCCTTTTCTTCTTGCTCAATTTTCTCGGTGTTTATACTCGAAGTTCTGAATCGGCACCTGATTATCAATCGCATTACTGCAATAACATCACTCTCTTCACTCCCAACTCCACCTACCAATCCAACCTCGACCGCCTCCTCTCTTCCCTCTCCTCCGCTGTCGCCAACAACATCGATGGCTTTGCCAATGCCACTGCCGGCCAAAACCCTCCTGACCAGATCTATGGGCTCTTCCTCTGCCGCGGCGACCTCGGCAACGTCATGTGCAGTGACTGCATGGCCGCTGCAAAAGAGGAGATCCTCCAAAGATGCCCCAACCAGCGAGTCTCCATAATCTGGTACGAACAGTGCATGTTGCGGTACTCGAACCAGTCCGTCTTCTCTGTCAGGAAGCGTTATCCAGCTTACATTTTGTACAACAACGGGAACGTCTCCGCAACCCGGTTGGCGCAAGTCCTGACAGAAACCATGAACGACACCATCCCAAGGGCTTCAAGTGGCGGGTCAAAGAAGAAGGTTGCGGCAGCGCATGCGAACTACACGAGATCGCAAAAGTTTTACACACTCGCGCAATGCACTCCCGACTTGACAATGTTAGACTGTGAGGCGTGCCTCGGGTTCGCGATCAGTAATCTGATTCAGGGGAGCCAAGGCGGGAGGGTGCTAACTCCGAGCTGCAACGTGAGGTATGAATTCTACTCCTTTTATGACGCCTCCACCCTTCCGGGGCCTCCACCTCCGCCTCCTCCTCCGCCTCCTCCTCCACCTCCACCTTCGCCTCCGATGACCGGCCCTGAAGGTACATTCATGTTTGTATTG